>OY744518.1:57494938-57572438 GCA_963556195.1 Sepiola atlantica | reverse complement strand
ATTTGCAGCCGAAAGATGAGGAAAACAATCGGAGGACTATCATTGATAAATGATCTGCGTTTCATTGCTTATGGGGTGGCTTATAACAATCATTTGTTTACATTGGATTTGTAATCAACAGAAAAGCAATAACTTAGTAAAGTGTTCCACAGACAAGAAACCGGTGTTAAGAAGCTGTATCAATTGAAATTCCGTCGGCCATAAAACATATCATACACATAGAGTGGAGAGAGATTATCAACCTTTCTTCAATATGTCACGTATCTGACTCTTATATTATGTGGCTGCAGAAAGCTGCATTAAGTTTTCAATCGGTTTTAGCAACATGGCGGATACGTCTACCATTTTATATCTGGAGTGGAAATCCAATCAAAATCAACAGGACTTCTTCAAGGAGAGCGCAATTCACGTCAACTAGAGTAAGAAGAGAGTTGCTTTTTCATCCTACTAAGATTATTAAAAAATATCCGTAAAATATCCGTAATCCGTAATTAGTAATTACATATAAAATAAAGAATCAATTAGCTATATGTGTATTTTCTTTTAATCTTTATAAATGGGTGTTGGTTAAATAACTCTCTAATATGTTTAATCTATTCATGAGCATTTTGATGAACGGAAAGGGGTTCTATGTCCGAATTGCTATTGACCCATCATTGCAAAATGATCCACTGCGGTGGGGGTAACTACTTGAGCGGAGAGGAAACCGACGTGGAATCCGGAGTGTCGGGAGTAATATACTTATCCAGCGATTCTGAGGATGAAAATACACCTGTTGCAAAAAAAAAAACCTTCAACGTAATCCTCTTACGTCACAGAGAGGTGTACGGTTATCTCCGTTACTATACACCATTCCTAGAATGTGACGAGACTATGCCCGATTCAGAGTAAAAGTTTTATGTACACTGACACTGATTCTATGAAACAATAAATAAACATTAAACTAAAATACGTCTTATTATCATTACACAACGCATGCTATGAGAATCGTGGAATGATCTGAGTTATATGCATGGTTTGATATATTAGCATGGTACGTTTCTTTCTTTTCTTTTTCCTTCATCAGACCTGTGATTGTTTAAAGTTTTCAGCTGGAATGAGGTCATCAGACCTGTGATGGTAACACTAATATCAAAAGTATGTCATGAAAGTAGGTCAGCATGGAAAAAGGTAAAGAGGCCAAGGCGATGAGAAATTACTCCGTGGCACTACCCGCGCCAGTGACAGAGCACAGTTACTGCAATTCTATTCTATTTAAAACCATTGGCAAAAAAAGAAATCTATGACGCACCCCCATCATATAACGTTCTATGATGAGGTGCGTCATAGATATGTATAATGTTGATTATCGAAAGGCCATTGTTTAAACACATTTTTATCAGTTTCTGAAATATAGTTTCATCAAAGTAGCCAGAGTAGTCTGATAATATATATATATATATATATATATATATATATATATATATATATATATATATATATATATTTATATATATATAATTAGTCAGTAAGTTATTATCAAGCAAGCGTTGTATAACGTCACGGAACTTTCTCATTTGTATATCTTCTCTGTGAGGTTCTCAAACCGCCGAGCTATCTTTCTGGTTTCAGGTGACAGTCTGTAGAGTATTCCATCAATTCGACCATTTTTTAGAGCGCTTTCGACTTTGTTAGTCGTCTTCAGGAGTAAGCTGTTTTAAAAGAGAAGACTATATATATATATATATATATATATATATATATATATATATATATATATATATATAATAAAATTGAAATAAAAGCCAAATTAGCAATACAAGATTATTTTTTTTCTTACATTAATCCTATCAGTAGGATTAATGTAAGAAAAAAAAAAAATCTTGTATTGCTAATTTGGCTTTTATTTCAATTTTATTACCTTTCCATGCAATACTTTAAAACTTGAACGAAAAACACACAAATTATATATATATATATATATATATATATATATATATATATATATAGGATCAAATAAACCAAAGTGAAGACTTTTAGTAGATGGAACCTATTGTGAAAAGGATTAGCTCAATATACAAGATAGAGCAATAGTACAAAAAAGTATCCTAGTTTTTTTATTATTATTTTCACTGTGTTCTTGAGGGTTAGCTGTTTTAACTATATTAATAGTTTTAGTGTGCCTATTAACATATTTCTTAGGTTTCTTGGGTATCGTGGTGTTAGAATAATTCGGATATTACAGACTCTGAAAAAAATCTAATAATTTAAGCCAGGAGATCCCTTTTAGAATTTGACAATAAATTTTGGACTAGGAAAGATAGCCCTAACAACTTTGATATCACCATGGGCGCCTCAGACTCTGCCCAGGTTACTGACCTAGTAGGATTATATTTATTGAGACAATTAAAGCTTGAATTTGGACACTTACACGGTGGACTTTACAGGGACGATGTGCTCTTCATCTCTAGGGAGAGACCCAGACAATACAACAACACCAAAGAAAACCTACACAATTTCTTTAAAAACCTCGGATTAACCATAACTATAGAACCCGAGAAAAGAATATCTAATTTCCTTGACCTAACACTAGACCTTAACTCCGAATCATTTAGCCCTTACCACAAACCTAATCTAACCCTATTTTACGTACATAAGCACTCTAACCACCCTAAACCCATCATTAACTCGATAGTCCCTTCAATTTAAAATAGAATTTCAAAACTTTCAGCTAATAAACCTATATTCGAACAAAATTATAGTTTTTATAATAACGCACTTCTTAACTCGGGATACACTGATAAAATTAAATATGAAAATAAGTCCCCTCTCCAGGGGAATAAACTTTTAAATGTTATTACCTACAAAATTGCTACACAAGATAGACACCGATCTAGCACCACGATACCCAAGAACCCTAAGAAATATGTTAATAGAAACACTAAAACTATTAATATAGTTAAAACAGCTAACCCTCAAGAACACAGTGAAAATAATAATAAAAACACTAGAAGAAGGGATAATATTTGGTTTAACCCACCCTATAATTGCAATGTAAAAACTAATATAGCTAAGGAATTTTTCAAGATTTTAGATAACTCGTTCAAGCACCCACATAAATACAGCACTATTTTAAATAAGAACTCTATGAACATTTCTTACTCCACAATTCCCAATATAGCACAAACCATCATCACATCTAACAAAATAAAATTAAATCTGGCCAACAAACAACACCTACCATACACCCCACTAATAACTGCAACTGCCAAAAATCTAGAGAATGCCCATTAAACGGTGATTGCATACAAAGTAACGTTATATATTCATGTACTGTTAAACAATACACCATTGCACAAATTAATACCAATATGCAAAATAATGCCAACATACAATCTCCCACTCTTCCCCTCAACCATCCCCATCAGCACCCCCCTCCGCTAAATAACACCCTCCACACTGACCAACAACTACCTCTAACTAATAATGGATCCGATCTCATCCCCCAAGACACCCCATTTCCCCCAACCAATAACCCTAACTTAAACTTCGACCTGAATCCGAGCATACAAACCGTAAGCATCCCCAATAATATAAACAATTCAAATAATATAACAACAATCCCCCACAAAATTCAGACCTATATTGGTGCCAGTGCTTTCCCCATAAAGACTCGAATCTCTAACCATATCTACTCTTTTAAACACAATAATAATAGTACCACTAGCACCTCTCTTTCCAACCTAATAAAAAGCTTTAACATCAAAAAGATACCTTACTCCCTAAGTTGGTCTATATTAAAAAAGTCAAACTCATATACTCCTGGTTCTACCTTCTGCCAACTATGTACCTTGGAAACTTATATGATAGCTACTGCACACAAGAACTTAAATGTCATTAACTCCAAAAATGAACTTATTTCAAATTGCAGACACAGACGAAAATTAAAATACATTAATTTCATCACTCCCTCTGACACTCCTCCTCCCAACCAATAACTCTCCCCGTTTTGTAGAATCTGACAAATCTCTAAACTATATCCCAGGGTAACCTTGTAACTTCTATTCTTAACGCCCCTAATCTCACTAATTAACCCTCCTAATAAATGTTCCTCCCCATTACACCTAACAACTATATCTACCCGTGACACCTTTAGTAGATTGAACTAACATTATTCCCCCCTCTTCCCACCGACCATTAACATATCTAATATCTAGACATTTATACCTCATCTGCAATATAGCTCCTATTATCATTTTACTTCAGCTCTACTCCTAACCTCTTATATTTATCACATTTTTTTCTCCTGCCCATAAACCTACCCACAAACTCCTTCATGGCCTCTAATTCTCACCCCTTATTATCACCCACACTTCCACTATATCGTCCTTATATTGGACTCTACCTAATTGCAACATATTCCCCTGTAACTTCTTTTTGTTCTCCTTTTAACTACGACCTTCGAATTCCCCTCCAATTGGGTCCATTTATATCCCCCTGTAATTCTTATCAGGTCTCTAACACACTAGCTTAAAAACGCAAGTCTGCTTTATTTTTCAATCCAACCCTGGCTCATAACACTTATATTATTTCAACTGTTACTAGCATTTCTGTCCTATCTCCTTAATAGCCTCCATAACCCCATTTGAGAAATCTTTTTAACTAATTGCTTGATTCAAGCTAGTTACATAACTACTTATTTTGGCCTATTTTGAATAATCCTAATCCCTCTAACAACTCGCGAGCCATTTTCGATCGGTATGTTCTCCTCTTGCTCACCTTATCTTATCTTTGACTAATCCCACCCCCATCCCCTCAAATCATATTTTCATACTACTTGGAAACCCCTTGCAAGCTTCCCTTATATATCTAATTTAATTTTAAACTGTAATTGTTAATTGTTACCCTGTTACGACTCACTCACCACTTAAACCATAGATTATAACAATGACACGGCACTCAAGTTTTTGATTGAACTAACCCAATCCCACCCCCTATTACTTGTAATCGAAACAAATTGTTTCAAACAATCTATCCTTATCTCTTACACTGTTCCCCTCTCCTAAATTTCAATATAACCGAGTAGAACAGACTTGATCTTTAATTTCACTAACTATTTTTCCCGTTAAGTTATTTCCCCTCTTGTCTCCTTGGTCATTTAATGTCCCTTCTAATTATTCATCTAACCCTTAATTTGGTTTTAAAATACAATTTTTCTAATTAACTATTCCCTAGCTCCTTTTAAATTTTAATTTTTAATTTTAATTAACTCACTCTCTCACATTCCTCTATTCATTTTACCATGCTTTTAACTAATTCTACTTTAACCCTTTTTAAACCCCCAGAAACCAAAACTGGTAACTACAATTTAATTTGCTCTTAGCTGCCTGAAATGTTAGAAGCTCACTCATTTGATTTCTATTTTTAGAATCAACAATTTCTATACCCACATCCACTTCAGATTGATCCCACCCCCCAAAACCTACATCCTACCGCCCGCCCACACCCTTAACCTACCTGTCACTTTAACTGCATCCCCATACCAACCCTTCCTCCTTTTCCTTTTCCATTCTTTTTTATTCCCCCCAATTCACAAAGCGGCTTTTTAAACAATCCCGTACCTCATAACCCCAAATCTTTAACCATATTGCCTTTTTGTCTCATTCGGATTTAAACCTTGAATGAGATATCTTCTGTTTTACTTGGTCCTGGAAGTACATAAAAAAATTGCCTGTTTCCCTCTTCTCAACCCACCTTTAAGTGCGTCTGGACTATATTTTGATCATTTTCTCCAATCTGCTTCCACGCAAAGAGTTTTTCTTCACATTCACAATTCACCGGACCTCTTTTCAACAGAAATTTACAACCCGGACAATTTGCATATCTTTTTCACGGAACTTTTCTTTTCATTCAATAGGTTTTTTTAACAAAAATTATTTTAATAATTTTTAATAATAATTTTCATATTTTTCAAATATTTGAACTTTGGTTTTTTCGAAAGCCAACTTATCCATCTGTATTTTCTCCTCTGATGATAATATTTCGATCTTTGAAAAGCCTTGGCTTAAGGAAAGAATAATAAACACTAGTTTATTACTGAATACACCTTGCATTGAACAATTGAAATTTGAAATAAATTTGGACAATCGTCGCATATTTATCACTCTTCTTTCTTCTATCTATCTCTCTCTCTCTTATTCTCTCTCTCTCTCTCTCTCTCTATATATATATATATATATATATATATATATATATATATATATATATATATATATATATATATGTATATTATTTGAATAAAATGGAAAACAGTTTTCAGTGGAGGGGTTGTGCCACCGGGGACTATCTTAATATTATCAAAATCAGCTGTAATTACTTGAATACACATCATTTTTGCTAATTTATGTTTTAAATTTGATTTGAATCAAACGGGACAAACAGTTTTCAGTAAACGGGGTGCCTCCGGGGACTCTCTTAATATTATCAAAATGTGCTGGAATTTTAAGAGGTAGACAACATTTAGGGCATTTACCTATGGTTTAAATTTCATTTGAATCAAAGAGAAAAAAATTTTCATTAGTAAAATTTGCTAAAATTCTGGGAATATACATCATTTCGGGTCATTTACCTATAGTTGAAATTTTATTAGAATCTAAGGGAAAACAGTTTTTAGTGGGGAGACCCTCAGCGTTGAAGTGATATGTTTCTTATATAGCCTATGACATACACTGAGAGGTCAGTAGTCCACATGCCAATGTTTAAGCCATTCTGTCCAGAGGTTTCTGTGAACATAAGACACAAAAATTAGGCGGATACACACACACAGACAGAGTTAATATTTTTTTATAGATTGATACGTATATTCATTAATCTAGTTACTTGTGTTTCATTTTTTTTAGTCGAACTTTTCTAGAAAGCGGCTCTGTCCTATGGCTAACACTAGATATCTATATGAGATACATAAATATTCGAATATTCCATAAATATTATATGTTATCTCTCAAACGTTGAGTTAGTAACGAAGTGAAGGTAATTAATGTCGTTCTTTCCAAATCACCAGGTTACTGTTTTATGGTATATATTTATTGTGATCTCTCGGTCTTATCGGATTCCAAGACAATAATTCATCTAGTCTGGTAGAGTATCAAGTAAAGTTCTGTTACTTGAGGTTACATTACTGAAAGTTAAGGAATAAGTGGTGCCCCATTCCTCGTATTAGAAATATGTTATTTTGAATATTTAGTCAGTGTTTACTAGTAAGGAGAAGTATCCTCATGTCAGGTTGTCCTGAAAAACCATTGTACAGAGAGACCGGGCACTCAATGATAGTGTATAGTAGATAATTCAAACTTCATAGTAGGTAATTGCAATTCTCCAGTAGGAATGTATAAGTATAATTAAAATATTGTTGTGGACCCGTTTAGGGGTACCAACAATGAAATAAAAGAACAACAGGTTTAGACATAATAATAATGAATTGTATTGAACAGAAATTATACACAAGTCAGTGTTGGCAGTGCTAGTGCCTAAATGTGCCTCCCAATGTTCTCACGGCAAACGCCGGTATTTATGGTAGCCGGTTGCTACCATTTAGTTATTATTAAAGGGTAGGTAGGTCACCCACAAAAAATATATATATCAAATATATCTTTCGCGTACACGCTGATCGTCTACACTAGAGACACTGTTCAGCCAAGCTACTTCTTAAGTAATGTAAGCAACACGTCGTATCTTTGAGGCACGAATACGGTCTCAAATTCCTGACGTTTTTTCAATAGTCTCACACGCTGCCACTATTCAATTGGTGAGATTCTACTCACTGTGTAATAATGTTGAATATAACAATTGATTTCAAGTACCAAATGGTAAACATCTTAAAGAATTAACATAAACTGATCGTTGAGTTATACCACTTGGCCACCCCTTTCTAATCCGCAGACCATCGAAAAGTTTTTTCAATTTAAGAGAAGCTATAGAAACATGAATAGGAGAACATCATCATTCATGAAATGAGAACATCGATTAGTGGTGAGAGGAATGTCGTCAATACAATCAAGCATCATCGTTTCAAAAGAACTTATATTCTGGCTAACCCGACAATCTGTTTGGACGTACGTGAGAACCAACTAAAGTATTAACAAGAATAACATCTTAAATAGTGAGTGATAAAATGAACCGGAAAAAGTCTGTATTACCAACGTAATGCTACAATAAGGTATGGTTTGGTAGTTTTGTTTTACGGCATATCAACCCTTTTTGGGTTATTTAATGCCGAATCTGGTCATTATAGTAAAAGTTTTTATGCTTCAAGTTCTTTATATCTTCAAATGTTTAATCATCGTTTTTGGTTTGGTAGTTTTGTTTTACGGCATATCAAACCTTTTTGGGTTATTTAATGCCGAATCTGGTCATTATAGTAAAAGTTTTTATGCTTCAAGTTCTTTATATCTTCAAATGTTTAATCATCGTTTTTGGTTTGGTAGTTTTGTTTTACGGCATATCAACCCCTTCTGGGTTATTTAATGCCGAATCTGGTCATTATAGTAAAAGATTTATGCTTCAAGTTCTAAAAATAAAATAAAAAAGGGGAGGGAGAAAGGGAGAGGGGCTGTTGTTTTTGTTTTTGGTTTTGTAGAACATAATTAAGTTTTACAAAAAAAAAAAAAAAAAACGTCAATGTAGGTGAATTTCGTCTCAGGGAGCCACAGGGCAGCCTGATCTGGTATCACCAGGCTACAATAAGTATTTGTAGTACGCTTAATATACACTATTTGTAACACATGCACTATGTGATGAGATCACAAACTTTGTTTCAGTAACACTTTGAAAAGTAACCGACGTAGAATAGCCACTTCTCTAGCAACACATCGCGTAATTATTTGAGAAGTATCCTCAACACTATCGAGTATTTATTTCTCTCGGTAAATAATATTTCACCCTGCTAGTTATATGTCCCCACTTTGTTTTTAGGTCCATATACAAGGGGTTGTCTTACTAACTATTTTGGCATAAAGGTATAACACTTTTCTTGCTACAGAGGACCAACATTTCCATTCACCAAGCAATAAACAAAGTATGCAAATGATGTATTTTGATTAGTGTATATGTAACCTTGCATCAGTCATTGTAATTTACGAGTGCAACAACAACCAGTTCTTAATAAGTCGAACAGGAAAGACTTAAGACTATACAGACGCAACCCTAATGGTGAAAAGAATGTTGATCAGCATTGCCTGCAATTCGGAAATCAACGGTATCCGGACCTTTCTTTATTATTAATAAGTTAATTGTTTAAAAATATAAAACAAAATATCGATGTATTCTATCGGTTTTCAAAGACCCTCTATATTCATTAATGCCAATACTTATCAGAATATGTGAATATATACTTCAATATATATATATATATATATATATATATATATATATATATATATATATATATATATATATATATATATGATAATCTCGGCATTGTTTCCAGTCGTCTTGAATATCTTGCCATTAGAATCAAGAAGTGCCGACTCAGGAAAAATGTTGTTAGTAATTGCGCAACACTTGCTTCACAATTACACGCGGAGTCAGCCCCTTACAGGGGTGTTTATAGTCTCTCTAGACTGAACGGAGGGCATTGCATTGGCATTGCATTGCATATATATATACGCACATATATATATATATATATATATATATATATATATATATATATATATATATATATATATATATATACCCACACCCAAACACACAAATATATATATATATATATATATATATATATATATATATATATATATATATATATATATATATATATAATACGGAGAGAAATAATTGTTAATTGTCTTGGGGACGATCATTTGTCTTTGAATTCATGAAACAATCTTAAAATGTTGTTGAACTAACATAATGGTACATATATATATATATATATATATATAGGCAGTATTTTCATTTGAACACATTTCACTTAATATTTCATATAACTTGTGTATGCATATCTTTTCCTTGAGTCTTTCTAAATTCCTGATTAATTTTGGGTTCCGGGCTGAAACAGCTATCTTAATTCTCTGAACTCATTGGATACCCTCGTATATTTGGTTATTTCCGGAGATATCACTAGAGAGGTATATCATAATATATGTTAAATGTATAGTGATGATGTTAGCGAAAACCATTTGATTGGTTGTAGTATTTAGTATTAAAATAATCTGGATACTCAAAAAGTAATCAGAACTTTTAAGGTGAACCAATAAAAAACATGCAAACACACGCTATCGTTAACATTTAATGAAATATATATATATATATATATATATATATATATATATGCTTGTGTGTATATAGAATATAGATATGGACTGTGCTTTCATTATTTTTAAAAGTGTCATATGTATATATATATATATATATATATATATATATATGTGTGTGTGCGTGTGTGTGTGTGTGTGTGTGCGTGCTTGTGTTTTATATATATATATATATATATATATATATATATATATATATATATATACTTTTGTTTCATTTTACTTCAGTCCGGTTCTAATAAATCAAGGAACCCCTTTCCTGTGGCTAACATTAATCTCTATATGAAATACATAGATATTCGAATATACTATTAAATATCTCTTTCATTTCCTAAGCGTTTAGTTAGTAAAGAAGTGAATAACAGTCATTTTCCTCCCCCTAATTGGGCAGTTAAATATGTTGTAGTATATATATATATACATATATATATATATATATATATATATATATATATATATATATATATATATATATATATATATATGTATATGTATATATATATATATATATATATATATATATATATATATATATATCTTTGCTTCTGGGTCTTGCCGGATGCGAGGACAACAATTCATCTAGTCTAGTGGAATATCCAGTAAAGTTGTGTTACTTGAGGTACCATCACTAGGAGAATCTACACTAGTGTACAGTCGTGCTGAGTAGATCTTATTTATGCTGCGAATAATATGTTATTTTGATGTTTGGTCAGGTTTTACATGTAGGGTTAAGTATCCTCATATCAGATTGTCCTGGCCACCCCTATACCAAAGACACTCGAGTATAATATGTAGTAGGTAATTAAAACTATATATATAAATATATATATATATATATATATATATATATATATGTGTGTGTGTGTGTGTGTGTGTGTGTGTGTTTAGCTAGATCGAGGGCGATTTTTCAGGTTAGTTTACGTCAACAGGGTAAATTGCAGTCAATGTTCTTGTATTCATGTAAACATATTCAATAATATATAGCACAGGATAACACACTTTTATTGATGTCGATTTTATAGGGTACATTTGTGGAGACATGCTTTGTTTCAAAGGTGTAAATTTTATGGACCTATTCTAGCCTCTATTTAATACGTGTGAACATATTAATATGCCATTTTTTAATATTTTAGCACGCATTGAAAATATGCCTGCAGATGTGTAGCAAAGACATATTTGTATAGACAAAAATTGGATACCTAATACAAAGCCGTTCTTCTTGAAATAATTACAGTCTGAACAGATTTAAAAAAAAAAATCCTTCAATATTGAGAACACGGCAATACCATCACACCAGGCCATTTCTAACTGTGCAGGTTAACGTTGTTTGCTATTGGAAAATGATCAATCGAAGGTGTGATATCGCTTCTATTTGTTACGTCCAATATTAATTACGTGGATCTTATGTATACTCATTTTTATGGTTGTATTTTCCGAATTATCAGCTCTTATATTGTAGAAATTATATTGCATTTCTTCAATTTGTGGTTGTATAAAATTGCTTAATAATAAATATATCTGTTTGTTAGGTTTAACACTTTTAGTGTCTACAACATATTTAATGTTACACGTTTGTATATGTTTCAGTCAATACATTAAATTAGCTTGCCCTATTCAAAACTCTGTTTCGTATAGGTTCAACCATCAAAATCTGGCAGGTTTCGATTTTTGCAGTCATTAGCAACATGTTTTCTAATGTGTCGAAAATGCGTTAGCAGATCATTATATTCCAAAAGTTATTTCGTTCAACTGAAACATTTGTACGCTTAAATTGTATGTTCACTTGAGATGATTTTCAGTTCGGCTAGCTGATCGCGTTTTATGACGATTATGGTAAGCGAAATACTCCTATATTTTTTCCACAGTGGAATATGTCTCTGGTTGACGGCATTATCCCAGTAATTGCTATTCAATGCCGTAAGCCAAAACTCGTTCATAATAACTACAATCCATCTTGGCAGATGCAACTCGAGCCAAATATTTCCTCAGTCAGTCAACAATTGATTACTATGGTCAGTGTTTATCGGTCGACTGCGCTAGTGGCATAAAACTTACATCTTTTCTATTATGCAAGTCATATTCTACATATTCAGATTTTTCATTCGCCAACTTCTTTATCGTCTTTATACTACATCGATAAGTTATTCGCACTTCTTTATCTCAATACGTTATACTCATACCAGTGTGCACTCTCTGTAAAAAAAAACCGGAATAGGTTACGCTTAGCCACTATTCCCATGAATATTCATATTCATATCAAATAACGTCGCTAGAGTTAAAAAAAATAAATAAGAATATAAGATAGCGTTGCAAACAAGAAAGTATAACAAAATAAAAATCCAATCAGTAGAGAAACAAAAAAGAATATGGGAAATAAAATGTTTTATTATAGATATAGTTTTAAGAATGTATTTTCGAGTAAATTTAGACGGCGGAGTTTTGTCTGACTTTTTTTAAAAATGGAAATCACTCCAGACAAGTCATGAAATCACGTGATGTAAGGAACTAACAATAATGAAAGATACTTATCGCAAAGACAGGAGATGACTATGCCCAAGAATAGACCAATTCTATATGTAGGAGGAATACAGTCAGTAGGAAGAGAGTTTCACAAGCCTGCAGTTCTTGGAAAAAAAGTTAACGGAATAGGGAGCGATATTGCAATAGGGGATCAAAACAGAACATTTCTTGAGACCGTGACCAAAAAGTAAAACAAGCGGTAAGAAAAGAAGCAGGGAATAGATCACATAATTCTGAAAGCACATGCCATAATAGTATTCATAGCAAAGACTTGCAACATCACGTATGTGAGAGAGAAAGTGCAGAGCAGGAGAAAGGGTGGGGCCAATCAAATTACAAATACGTTTCTGAACTTTATCAAGAACCCTCAAATGGGACAGAGATGCACCAGTCTAAATATGACAACAGTCCTCTATACATAGTCTGATAGTAGATGTGTGGAGAAGTGTGAGAAAGTGTTCGGAGCGATAGAGAGAACCAACTTTATCAGAAGCAAACAGATACATGTGTTTAATGTATTAACTATGAGAAATATTTCATGAGAATGAGAGACAAAGAACTTTCAGAGTTGATTTTGCCTAGAGCATAGCCATCCATGATAATCAGAAAGAGAAGGGGCACGCCTACGATTGAAAGACACGGTCTAAGCTTAACAGGAGTCTAGGATACACGCGATTTCCTACTCCAATCTACAATTGTCTCCATTTTGTATATTATTATCGTGCTTGCATAGAGCCTTCAGATGCACTATGGGGTAAGATATCGTCCCTTTCATTTAACTGTACATCAGTCATTCTGTAGGGATATCCATGTAGTGTTTGATGGACCTCAGTCAAATGGCATGCTCCTGGGCTGCCATTAAGGTACTATTAGTAGACTTTTTGAGACCACTCATGACCAACCAATTCCAGCTGTCATTATCTCTAAATCCAGTATTTAAAAATATATACGGTGTTGTGTCTTTCCAAATAATATGTTCCTCTCTCGCTCAACCCTTGATTCTTAATCACTCCAGTTCTTAGTAGTTCTTCTCTTTTTATGTCACGAATCATTATCTCATTACTTTCTAGAAATATATTTAGATATACAACATTCCTCTATATTCACGACATATTCTACGCTAAGTAAACCTCGAACACCGTACTCCCTAGGTAGATGCAACCGATTTGACTCTCCTTTCTTTGCTAAAGCTCCATAAATTGCAGGCATTTTCCTTGTTTTGTGTCCAAACTTTTTAATTCCTTGAACTCTCAATTATTATTATTATTATTATTATTATTATTATTATTATTATTATTATTATTATTATTATTATTATTATTATTATTATTATTATTATTATTATTATTATTATTATTGTTGTGAAGTTGTTCCACAGTAAATAATAAATAAAGGAAGTCAACTCGAGGGTTGGTTTAACAACTGTATTAAAAAGTAAGAAAGTGACTAGCTGTTGGCTAAACAGTTACAAGACGGTGCTTTGTCTTCTGGTGACTCGCACTATTTATAGTGACAACCGGTGTAGTTTCCCCTCTGTAAGAACGGCCGGTGTAACAATTATTATTATTGTTATCATTATTATCATTATTATTATTATTATTATTATTATTTTCCGCTTCTCATAGGTGTTGTTTCCTTATTATTTGTGTGATTCCGTATTCTTATTGTTAGCATTTATTCTATCATTCTTCATATTATCATCGTTATATTAGTCTCTATTACTTATCTTATATTTTTCTCATTCATTTTCTGTATCTCTTTCATCATCGTCGTTTGCTTTTACTTTCTTCTTCGAAAAATATAATGTATTTGATTTTATTGTTGTATGATCGGTAATTATACTCAGGCGAAAACAGTAAAACTGTGTTTTCGTGTATCAATAAAACCGATATTGATTTAATCGAAATTACAAAGAGATTACCATGTGTATCAGCAACTCTGCATCTATAAAACATTATAATTGTTCCAGCAACAGTGAAAAACAAATCTGAGTTGTTCGTAGATATATTCATCAGATTGATATTTAACTTTACTTTAATAACGTATCGGCGAAAATAGGTCCACCCCTATTAAGGTTAGTTTTATTTTTCGTATGTTATAAAGTAGGCCTATGTATATTGATATTTTAAAGATGCAAACTAGTAGAATATTTGCTGTTTCAGGATTTATGAATGTTTCTAATATAGGTCATAGCCTAAGTGTAACAAAATAAGAACAAAAAAAGTTTAACGTATGAACGCATTTGAAAAATAGTAAGATTTGTTCAGAAGTTGAAAGATGCAAATTATGATGTCCATAGTTTTTTAGCAGTGATTTGCATCGAAATAAAAAAAAAGTACTGATTACAAAGATGACAGATTTTAATTAAAAAATTATTTATGTATTTTAAACACTACGATATCACGTTCAAATACCGATTCTTCTTGTATCATCAATGTTCAACAAATATTAACTTGTGCAGAAAGTCAATAGCCAACATTTAGGGAATACCAGATGACATAGTCGAGAAAAGATATTAAAGGGCACCGTCTTAAACATCCATGCGAAAGTAATGAACTCATATATCTTCCTAATAGATTAATAGGTGTGTAATAGAAGGGTAGATCTTGCTCGCAACCTTCGGCAAACCTGAGAGGATTACAACATTAAACATAACGTACTTCTTCATTTATCTCAGCACGATATTTCACTAAGTCACTATCAATTTGGTATCAGAATACCTTTAAAATTACAATAAATATACATTCATACATACAATATTGCTTAAACCCTCTACGTATAAGACTATCAGGGTGTTTTACCCCGCCTAATAAACCGGTATCGGCTGGGTCTTTGGGTCTGGATTTACGCCGGTCTATTGGGGGTTGCCGGTCCTGTGCAGTTCTAGGAAGTGCACCCTCCCAGGCTTTGCCTCCCCTCTTTGGGAGGAGTAAGTTTATTGCTTACTGTCTAAGGGGAATGCCGACGGGGCTGCCCAGGCATTTTTTAAATGGCCAGAGTGCTCACCTCTCGAGCGCTGGCTTATCTAATCCCACTTTCCTGACCTTGTGTCACATCTTACCTTGTGGGAGGTAGATAAATAACATCAACTATCTAGGTACACACAATAAGTTATATCTGTTGCAATATTTGTTTGTATATTAATGGTTAAAACGAGTTACATTGAGGTGTATACGACTAGACTCAACTGCTATATTAAAAGAGCAACAAAATATGATCCTTTAACTGTTTCGAGAAAGTATTTCCTCACGTTGAAGGTATTTAGGTCTAGGGCTCTTCTTCGACCTAGTAAAATTAATCGGAACGGATGGTCAGAGTCAATCATGTAACAAAACACGAGCATATTGTCTGTCATATCAACCATGTCTGATATCGATTGGCATGGGGTGGCGTTCTTTGCTCGTATTCCTAAATAACCATCCATCTTTTATTTTAATAATCTGACGGCAACCAGTGTGACAACGTTTTTAGCCGTTTTTACAATATTTGTGTAAATATATAATGTTGTGAAACATAAGATAACATCAATTGTCATACTGTTAAGATTCTTTGAAACCAATGATTTTGCTTATGTATGTATATTATTTGTCAGCATGATATATAGACTAGTTTATATAAGTTATCTAACTCTTCAATAACAATGATTGACACCCAATAATGAACCAATTTAATTCTGTAAGTAATATAGTTCAAGCTGCCTATAACATCAACAGAGTGTTAAAAGAAATCATAGCTATATTATAAATCGTTCAACGTTGTTTCACGAAGTGTAAATTTGACGATAAGAATAGTTAAGGAGTGCAACCAATAATGATAATCACTAATCATAGAAACGCAGTATTGCCGAAAATGAATTAGAACATACCTTACTACATGAAGTAAAATTCAGAAAACTATACCAACTAAAAATATTTTCATTCTATACAACTCAGATTTCTCTCACAATACTCCAAATAATAGGGTATTTTTTATTGCATGCCCGATAGTATCTTAATATTACACTTTTATGTTACCGTTCAAAAGTTGTTTTTGAATTTATAATATTAAGCATATTTTACCTACTGTTCTCAACTTGGATGCTTTTCTCAGAACGTTCTGGCAGATACCACGAGTGTCCTTCTCCAGGAGCATAGTGTCGAACTCGTAAATTCTGATGTCGAAGTCGGGAGTCTGTACGGATGTTAAACGGAACCCTTTATTTAATCCACGGGGCTAGCTTGCTTTAATTCTATCAGCCACGATCGAGTAGAATTATTACATAATCCGCCCCTTATTATTAGTATCGTCTGTTACGCAACTGATAAATGTGCTAAGTGTTACCAATTTTAAGGGGCAGTCTTATTGTGGTTAAAGGTACAATAATAAAATACGTAAGTCATCTGTCGGAACATAAAATGGAGATAAAATGAAGTTTTCTGTTACCAAATTCTGTACAGATTCCCAGAGTTATACAAAATTTATCCGAAGAAGATCGCAGATTACCTCGATCGGACGTTGGGAAAATAAGGTTCAATATGAGAACTATAGTCCTAAGCATAAAAAATACAAAACAAATGTATTAATAAAACATACATCCTCTATGTAATTATTGAATTTACAACATACTCTTTAAGATTGCAACATATATATATATATATATATATATATATATATATATATATATATATATACAGGGTGGGCAAAAATAAGGGTCCTATTTTTAAAAATTCATAACTTTTTTATTTATTGATTTTTTTTTTTTTTTAGAATAAGTAAAGGACCCCTTCCGAAGCAAGCATGAGCCGTATTAGCCCTAAGGAACGTACCCTCATTTAGAAAACATTATTTTTGCTTAAAAAACTCAAAACAGTGTAAAAAACAATACTTTAGTTTTTGTAAGTTTTAAGAAGTGTTTTTCGGCTAAAATTTGTTTTGTTTATTTAAAAAAAACTCGGAAGGGTCAGTCTACACACACATAAAGTTTGGTGAGTTTAACTTTTATTTTGTGGAAGTTATTCAAATTCAAGTTATTCAAATTTAAAGATAGGACCCTTATTTTGGCCCACCCTGTATATAATATATATATATATATATATATATATATATATATATAATATGCAAATTAACAACATCATGAAAATGTGTTTAAGTGAAATATTTTTTTAAATCTACACATCGTTCAATTTAAATGAAAATATCAGTTATTTAATATTTTTGCACGCTTTTGTTGTAGAACAACTTTGTCAGGCGATACTGTCTTATGGATTTTCTTCTTCTTGTTTCTCATGTTGATGGTATTAACCCCGAGGGGTCGAATCACGGTAAAGGTAGAAAATCACGCCAAGTTCTAGAAGATGTTACGATAAGTATAGTCCGGTCGATGTTATACGCAGATTGGCGCTTTTTGAATAAGGAAATTGACAACAACTTTGAGGCACGCATAAAAATGTATTTAAGTGAAATATTTTTGAAAATTAAAATATCCTGAAGTTTAAATGAAAATATAATTTAATTTAATTCTTATTTGCAAGCTTTTGTTGTAGAACAACATTGTCGGGCGAGACTGTCTTATAGTGTTTTTCTTTTTCTTTCTCATTTTGATGGTATTAACCTCGAGAAGTGGAAACACAGTAAAGGTAGAAGAGCACGTCAAGTTCTAGAAGACGTTAGTATAAGTACAGTCTGGTCCATGTTATGCGCAGATTGGCGTTTGTTTGTTAGGTAATTTCTTTGCGGCAAGTTAAATTTCAACAACGTAAGCTTGCAAAAAATACCATCAAAATGAGAAAGATGAAAACATATCTATAAGACAGTCTTGCCTGACAAAGTTGTTCTACAACGAAAGCTTGCAAAAAAAATAATAATATTTTCATTTAAATTAAACGATGCCTTTATTTTCAAATGTATTTCAGTTAATTACATTTTTATGCGAGCCTCAAATATGGTGTCAATTTTCTTTACTAAAAAAGCGCAAATCTGTGCATAACATCGACCGGACTAATTATCTTAACGTTTTCTAAAACTTGACGTGCTCTTTTACCTTTACTGTGATCCAACTCTTCGGGGTTTATATACTTAAAATGAGAAAGAAGAATAAAAAAAAACTATAAGATAGTCTCGACTGACTGAAGTTGTTCTACATGGAAAGCTTGCAAAAAGAATGATTTCTTTTTTATTTAAATTGCACGATGTTTGGATTTAAGACATATTTAACTTCATATATATATATATATATATATATATATATATATATATATATATATATATATATATATATATATACGACATAGTCTCAGAAGTAGACGCAAAATGAAACCTTTATTGATTGATTGTGGTGCTATTGTGAGTAGATGCTACCTTAGTTACAGCGTGCACATATATTTGTGTTGATTGCAAAAAGCGCTATTTGATGCGTAACAGACTGATATTATAGTTAGAAGAATACTTATTGTCTTCATAATTATTGATCGTCTACTTTACTAGCAAACCATTTTTTCTTCCCTCCTAAGAGTTCGTTACATTTAGAAGTCGAAATAAGTTATAGTGTGTGTAAACAGGTGAAAGCTTCAACGAACCTCCCTGTTATGTTTATTATATTAACCTTACTTTGATCATCCTACGTTTTTCTGCCATAGTCACACAGCTTTCTTTTAACTTCAGTTTATCTATTAGTATAAATCATTATTTTACGAATCGTTTCACCACAATCGCAGACAGGTCTAAACTTCTGAACATTAAAGCTCCAAAAACGTAATTGGAGTGTTCATTTGCTAACGTCGTAGTAGCCTTATATACTCCGCTTGGAAACCATGCAAACACGAATTCCGATTTGAGTTATTACAGAACAGCTACATGTATAGCTATCCAATTAAATGATTCAGGAATCTGTTTCAAAAATTCAACGAGACGAAAATCAATTCAGCTAAGCACTTTAATCTAACATTATTTTAATGATGTTATGTTCCTGAAATTAAAAAGATATCAATCAGATATTACTAAATAAATCTAAATATTTTTAGTAGAATTTGCGCTTCAAATAATGAATATATGTCATGTTGTTCACCCGTTTACAATTCTTTTGATAATAATAGATATAAAATATTAATTAAATGTACCTTATTGGTCTTCGTCACCGGAGTTGACGATTTAAAAAATGGCATTATAATTGAACAGAAGGCGTAGCATGCGTACTATGATCATGGTTAGCAGTTGGCGATATCCAAAACCATGTTCCTGTTTACATATTTGATCACCTTTAATCACAGCGTGTCGTACAATTTTGTAACTAAATTCAACAATTTGCCCTTATTTTATACTCACGGGAAGATCCGACGCTGCTCGTGATCGAATGAGGGTCACTACTATGTACATCGTACCCTTGTTCATAACACCAGTTTACTTGGTTGCTTAACTGTTTCTCTCTATCAGTGTCTTATAGAGATGGTTTTTATTAAATTAAAATCAAATATAAGTATGCGAAGTTTACAAGCGTTCCCCCCCCATGTAAATGTAGAGCACGTACGTATTCATCACACATAGAATAACTTAGAGATCGGTAAAACTTTTAGTGTCTTCCCGGGAGTATTTAATACATATGATGTAAATTACATTAAAATAGGATATATTTGAAGTTTCCAGTTTGAGATTCCACCTATTATATATCCCTTATGTTAGGAATGCAGTTAGAAACTCGAGAGGGCGTAAATTGTCTACACAACAAAATGTAATACTTATGATTTAAATTTCATCAAAATAGGATATATTTGAAGGTTTAATGCCGTAATGCCCCTATAGTCTCGTTAACAGTTAAATAATATATCCGGGAACACTTCCAGTTTCTTCCCATAAAATTTAACATGATAATAAAATTTTACATTTCATGTACATTCTATTGCCTTTAATTCTATAAGAACACATCAAGATCACACATTGAGTGTTATATATATATATATATATATATATATATATATATATATATATATATATATATATATATATATATATATATATAAAATTAACTTGTTACAAATATCCAGTGGGGTATACATCCGAAGGAAGTTGAAACCGGGTTTATGAGAGTGCTCAATAAAATTCAGAGTTAAATATATTTTTTGGTCGGTGCTTTTATTATTCCATTATTGCGACAAGAAAGGCGGAGGGGAGGAGACCCCAACAGGTGATATTTCAGAAAGTTGAGTGGGGTGATATCTAGTGTCTGGGCCATCGTGACCTCAATTCCAACCGGGGCAGAGGGCCGGTGTGTTTAATTTAATAATGAGAATAAAATTATAAAGTTATAACTGTCATTTCTGTTGTAATAGGTGATTATCGTGTACATAAAAGTGTTTGATAATTTTAATTTAGGGTATTAATTGCTACTTTTGCATTCTATTCGATGGCCCAGGCACTAGATATCACCCCACTCAACTTTCTGAAATATCACCTGTTGGGGTCTCCCCCTCCCTCTTTCCTGTCCTCGCTATAGGCTGAGCCCCATCTTCGTCCCCCTCCCTCTTATGCATCTTCAATTTCCGGTTGAGGTTGAATTTAAAATTTTCGGCAGTGATTCCGTTGACGCTTGAAGAGTGTGCTTTCATTATGAACGCTAATGAACAACATATATTTTGTCGCAATAAGGGAATATTTAAATCACCAACAATATATATATATATATATATATATATATATATATATATATATATATATATATATATATATATATATGAAATTATTGCCGGCATTAAAAACAATAATTACATAACGTAAACGTCCTCACATCTCGATTCCCACATATCTGGACGACCTTTTATTAGGACATTCATTCTACATATCTATGTATTGTGCCGGATTGAATGTAACAGGTTATTTTTTATTGGTTTTGAAGAGTAGTACTTAATAAAACACTGCCTATTTCTTCATATTTGTATTTAAAGATACTGATGTAAAGTAATATATTTTGTTATTCACTTATTTGCGTTCATATAATTCTATAATTGAATACGATATCTCCAAGTAATGTGAAGAACTAAATCATATACTATGGGATGTTCATTCATCTCAAACCTATGTATATTAATAAACAAAAAGGTCAGCTCACAGAGAAACATTTATGAAAAAAGGAAAAAAATGCTACTAATGTGACCCTGCTCTCATTTACGTTCGTACATCAAAATCAACTTGCACGCTCCAAAAAATGTTCGCGCCAAAAGTAGCCAATGCTAGCTGATATAGTATAAATTCCAGCTGAAGTAGGAGATTTATACTATACCATGCGCCGATTGTGGAAAAATATATTTTGGCGAGACACAACGTCCGTTAAAGAAACGAATCTATGAACACAATCGTGCTATAAAAACCTGTGAAACCTCAAACGCGTTATGAACCCACATGATTTCTTTTGGTCATCACTTTAATAAACAGAGGGCAATTTCAATAAAACATATACACGACACTAAACTCCGTCGTCTCATAGAATCATGTTTAATCCTACTTCATAATAACACAATTATTGAAAGACCAGGATTCTATAACATTTCTACTTCTTCTGCCAGATCAATTCTAATCGAAATGAACCTAAATCAATATGATAACGGATAACTTTTTTAGTCCTTTTTCCTACTCCTCTTTCTCTTCCTCCTTCTCCTCCTCCTCCTCCTGTTTAGGTTAATTCCTGGTTGTGATCCATTTTAAATTACCACTCATCTTCCTTGCCACTGTACTAACTTACAGCGTTTCCAATCGGCGTTTACAGCTAACTGTCGATTTTTTTCTTTCTTTCCTTTTCTTCTTCTTCTTCTTCTTCTTCTTCTTCTTCTATTTCTTTCTTAATATTTCTTTCTTTTTTCTCCCTTTGTACTGTTGATTACACGTGATTATTTTTTTTCTAAATTGCGTTCTTTGTATACATTTGAAAACCTTTCTGTTGTTAATTAAAGTTCTGCTACCGATTGAGGATGACGGTATTTTAACAGTCGAAATATTTTCGTAGAACTATTCTATATGTGTTTTTGAGTTTATTTTTGCTAGTTGTTGATTCGCTTATCCTTTATTCCATTTTTATTTTTACATTTTGTCTGAAACATTGTTTCTGTTATTCCTCACACACACACACACATATATATATATATATATATATATATATATATATATATATTTATTTATATATATAGTATAATATATATATATATATATATATATATATATATATATAGTATAATAATTATTTCAAATAGATTCAAACATAATCTTAAATAATTTTTATTTTTCAAATGTATCCTATCTCGGATCTAGACAGAATGAAAACCTGTCACATGTAAACCTTCCACAGTTTGTCAGTCAATCGATGACACGCAAATGTCTGCCTGTGTCTTTTCTTTTCTTTCTTCCTTTCTTTTTCCTACTAGGTTGAGAACATAAGTCTAGCCGAATGTATATGACCCAAAAAATATTGTTGCGTGTGTGCGTGATCGTAGGATGTGTATATATGTGTGTGTGTAGAGGCATCTTTACGTTTTATATCACCAAGTCGTAAGTGTCAAAAGAATATGTGCTTTTAACACAGCCGTTATTATTAAAAAAAAACAAAAAAAAACAAAAAATAAACAATAAGATCCATTTCGATCGACTTAGTTAAATATAAAATTTTAATTCCTCTTCGCTCTGTAAGAGGTTTTCAGATTGGTTGCAACCACCACTCTCTCTGGTTGTATTTGAATAGTTGAAGGTGAATTCAGTTTTCTGTCAGTCTCAAAAATGTAATTGTCTAGTTTGATGCTTGAGAAAACCACAAGGTTGAAATAAATTATTGCATCGACAATTATGTAATTTCGTGTTATTATATTTTATGTTATATATATATATATATATATATATATATATATATATATGATGGACTCTCCCGTCGATTTCGACGTATGAGTTTCCCACCAGGGGCAGCCCGCGTGTGAATTTGTAATTGCAAGGGTTGCGCAATCTCCAACAACCGCTCCCTTGAGTCGGCATTGCTTGATTCCAATGGCAAGTAGTAATACAAGACGACTGGAAACAATGCCGAGATAAGCAGAGAGCACATACAGCACCTGGTATTCCTAAATGGTCACCCATTTAGTACTGACCAGGCTCGACGCCGCCTAACTTCGGTGATCTAACGGGAACCGGTGTGCCAACGTGATTGTGCCGTATGAAATAAATTATTGCATCGACAATTATGTAATTTCGTGTTATTATATTTTATGTTATATATATATATATATATATATATATATGACATAGTCACACGATGTGTCATTTCTGCTCTTGTTCTATATGCATTCCAATTCCAAAGATCACGAACTGATAAACTATATGCGGACTATTACTGGTAATCAGCTGACGTGGATTGAACAGATAATGATAACTGAACATTGTGGGATATTTGAATAAAATTATAGCAGGAATAATTTGATCTGCTATTTCATACTTCTGTAAATAGACGGGTTTACTTCTGAGTGATAGTATTATAAGCACTTAAGAGGTATCAGCGCATGAACCTAAGAGTGTGTTTAACTATTCTTTGCAGCGTAATCTGGTTTACCCGCCTAAGGTATATTGTAAGCAAGACTTATGTTGTTGGCTTTCCAAATTTGCCATACACATGATAAATGTATGAAGGCGATTGGCCCCCTTTGCAAATATTGACTCTCCGCAAGTTGAATTTATTTTCAACACAGCTTAAAATAAAAGGTATTTCTATGAAATATTCAGTGTCTCTGTTGTATATTTATTTATCTATGGCGTTAAATGGACTTTCTATCACAGCCAACTAATACCATTTACATCTGCAACCCATTGTATTACAGTAATGCTTCAAGAGAAATGTATGTTAAGTTACTTAGTATATTTTGTTCACGCTTACACTGTATCCTTTTCACACAGTGAGAGGGAATATCGCTAGGTTTTAAAAAATGGTGTTACATGCACACTAGAATAAATAAATTTTTGCAAGCAGTTATCGAAAAAGTGATAATATCGAAGATCTGCTTTCTTTTAACCCCACCAATTTACAGGTTGACTTCCTGATATACAATGGATTGTAAGTCATACATAGAGAAAAATGGTTTACAATAACCAGACCGTACAGGAAATTACACGAAAATAAAATCTTATCTTGAATATTCTAAACCAGAGAAAACTCAGAAAAAATAGTTCATACAATGGTGAAAACTCGACCATTTGTATGTGAAATAGGGATGAAATATGCGAAACTTAATATACACAATCAACATTTATTTATAAATGTAATTTTTACAGAGTGGCATAATTCATTTATTTCACCAGATTACTAACATTTGTTAACTTCTAAATAAAAACAATGTCAGTGTTTTACAGTGTAGTTGACAATAATTTTAATCTATTCGAGTAGATCGCTCATTATTATGAAATACGATTTGAGGTGGGATTTGAAACCAATTATTTACTCTTTAATCTGTTTCTTGTTGAAGTATGTATCAAAGGAAAAACCAGAGTGATAATAACAGTCAAAATTTAAAATGCTAATCTAAATATGAAGTTAATAATAATACAATTGTAATAACTGACAACAAAAATAAATAGAGTAAAAAAGAGTCAGTTGGGATAAGTTGAAATTGTTCAAGAATCTTTTAAATTTTTTTAAAAGAGCTGTTATTAAGAATCAAATTAATTACAATTTCTGACTAAATAATTCCAAGCAATTAGTTTAAAATCTATGTTCATAAAATACAGTAAAAGAGGTAAAAGTTGTTTTGTCTGATTGTTTTCTCTTTATTTTCCCACTATTTGTAATATTTGCTTGCCTTTTTTCTTCCTGTTTGTGTGATTATTTGCGGCATATTTAATTGATAGTCACCTTCATCTGTCTACGTCTGCCTTGTAGACTCAACAATTTTGTAAACGACATAATACTATGAGATATAGCGACGCGACAGTGAGATGTTTGAACACCATTAACAAAACAGATGTTAGTGATGTATATACTCCTTCTTATTAGTATTAGACATGCTAATCATGGTGTTGGTGTTAAATGTTTAATTTCGCAAAAGCTACGATTAAAATACTTATGTTGATGGTAATACTACAACTTATAATGAAACTAATAGGCGATATTGAAGTTTCTCTGGACACATGCCCCTATTCTGAAGCTGTGGCCGTTGGCCGCCATCAGTGGACTGTTTATTTTGTACCAAATCGTCATGAACCACGTTTTAAGTTGAATTATGACGGTTTCAACCCGATATAAATGATTTCACACTAAACAAAATAAATGGAATAGAAAATCATTTTCTTGTTCATTCGAATGTTTTTTTTTTATAGTATTCACTAATCACGTTACATTTCCATTTTTACTTAATATTTAGTTTTCATTAAAAACATTATTCCCGCAAATTTGAATAAAGTTTAATTATAAAATTTTCTTTGAAAAACATTTCATGTGACTTTTTTCTGTTTATTATGACCGTTTGTTGCAGGAAGACAGTCTATTGATAAAAACCACGGCCACGAATTCAGTATGAGCAAGAAGAGTCTAATAAAAATACTAACTATACTACTACTACTACTACTACTACTATTACGACGACGACGACGACGACGACGACGACGACGACGACGACGACGACGACGCCGGCGACTAATAATAACAATACTTTTACTATTCCAAGATTGCAGAATGAATCTATCTATGTGTAGTTCTAATGTATTCATGTCTCTATTTTCTTAATAATGGACTTGGGGAAACCTGTTTGTGTGTGTCTGTTTTTTTTAAATTGTTAACTCTTGTAACGTGCAGAAGTTTAGCGTTGTCGTTTACAATTTTACTAATGCTACCACCATTCACTAAACATAATTCTCACTATTACAAGATTTCGTTATGACTCTATCTCCAGGGAGACACTACTTTTTTATATCTCTACATTCAAAGATATATGAGAGAGGACTATATCTGTTGATATATGAGAGATACATATATGCCTTGTGAGAGGATTACATGTGAATTTAATATGGTCCAGAACAAATATTTTAGTGATATACTCGACAGGCCATCTTTGCTGGGCAACATGTGTGATTCAGTCGGCATCCTGCGAATGTCGATTCGTTTAATTTCACTTTCACAAATATAATTGACCAAATTGCAGATACGTAGAAATGATCGACGAAACAAAAGAAAATAAACTAAGATATGGATCGAAAAAAGAAAATAGTCTAAGTATAGAATGCTATTACAGAAGCAATCTAATGCAAACAGCCTAAGTAAATCGTATGGGTAATCAATGTGATGTGTCGACTGGCTACAATGCAAGACAACAGGGGATTGCCGATCAAACAAGAAACAAACGTAAAATAACATGTTTATCTGAACTGAAACTAATAGAAATAAAAATGAAAGTTAACTGCTGGACCAAAATACCAGAACGCATTCCGTAGTGAAGAGTAAGAAAAAAAGCAGTCAGGCACGAAGTTGTAGAGGGCACAGAATTCACCGAAGAGGAAACACCAGAAGTCAAACTAATCAAAACGATTATGAACGAGAAGATACCGCAGTTCGCACAAATAATTGATATAAAGTAAAATTACAAACTAACAAATAATTACCATACTTTACACACCTAGATGATTGAATGAAGTAATAATTATCAGACATGAAGACTATCAATAAAACGATAAGCTAAAATGCTAAACCAGATTGTAAACCCAAAGTTCTCAACAACAAAATGTTTAACTGTGAATGAGGGTAAGGACAACAGAAAAAGATGAAAAAAGAAAAATATGGCTGACAAAAAAAGAAAAAGTAAACAATAAACATGACCTATTTTAAATATACTAACAAGAAAATGGCGACTGAGATAATACAGATAGTATAAGTTTTCAATGTAAATTCAACGTAGACTGATCCCCCTCTTTTTGACCATCTCAATTCTTAAAAAAATATTTTTCGGTGTACAATTACCTATCATATCGATAGAGAATTCGGGGGTTTTGGAAAAAAATTCAAAAATTCAGATTTTAAGACGGGGGATCAGTTTTCAATGTAAATTAAACGTAGACTGATCCCCTCTTATTTACCATCTCAATTTTTTTAAAATTCTTCTTCAGCTTACAATTACCTATCATAGGTAAGTGTACACCGAAAAAAGAACAACAAAATGGTCAGTAAAAACTTGTGAAAAACCGACTATGGTAAAAGACGAACAAGACTGATCCCCCTCCTAAAATCTCAAATATTTGAAAAATATTCCCCCAAACCCGGAATTCTCTCGCGACATGATAGGTAATTGTAAGCAGAAAAAGAATGTTTTAAAAATTGAGACGGTTAAAAAGAGGGGGATCAGTCTACGTTGAATTTACATTGGAGACCTCCTAAAATGTAAAATATTTAAAAAAAGTTTCCAAAACCCTCGGAATTCTCTAGCAGCCAGTAAGGTATTATGGAGTGCTGAAAAAGAGCCGTTCCTTTTTTATAGGAGTTGGAGCTGGAGCGGCTCCTTTTTGTAAAATGGGGAGCGTGAGAGGAGTAAGCTCCAATATTGGACGTTGGAGCAGGAGCGGGAGCAGCTCCAAAAGTAGTGGAGCGCGTAAAGCCATGACAGATACCTGAGCATTGTAAATAAAATACGACTTTTGAAAGCAAGGTAAATAAGTTTAAGCAAAAGGAGGACGAGCAAAATAAGAACAATCGTACCTGGGAGAAATAAGACAATTATAGATAGCAAATGAAAATGGCGACCTAAACTGAAATGCATAAATTGCTGGTAAAACGTGAAAAAGATTACAAGATTTAGAAGAAAATGAAATAAAATTAATAAACAAACACTCAAAAATAGAAATCTTGTAAGTATCAGGCCACGATGGAATACATGCGTTTTGGTTTTAACAATTTACGATATTCATTTATAGAAAAAAAACGAAGTCGAAAGAGAGCTATACAGGACACGAACATACCAGCGTGCATTACTAAAAAAGAACACCACTGAAATATAAACATAGAAGGTAAATATTTGCAGAAACTATGCACCGATAAGTTAGCGTAATTTTTGCGGGAATCGCAAATAAAGTATGACGATAATGTACATTTTTCAAATACAATATTTATGTTGTATCATCACTCTCTCAGTATGATATTGCACCCTTGTCAGCAGAACCGCCTCTACTTTTCTGATCGGTTGTTTGGCCTGTCGACAGAAGCAGCCGACATAATCGCACTCCTGTTTAAGCATTTTAATGTAACAATTATCAGAGAGTTATTAGGTTTTCGACAGGAAACAATGGCAGGCCAACATAACACGAATTGCTGTTTCATGATGATTGATAAGCAGGGAAACCTTGCTAATAAAATCTGATGAAACTAAATCGATAAATAATATTAGATATATAAAGAGAACATGCGTTATCTTAATAGGAGAGAAATAGGAAAGAAATAAGAAGCCATTGCTAAAGGATGGACGATGTAATGTGCAACATGTATATTATCTATTGTTAAATATTTCTGAAGCCTTCCTAGCGTATTGTTATTACAGTTGAGTGAATCTAGAATTAAAGGAAATGGCATGTTAAAATTAAATAAAATATTCGAGAAAGGATTATTCCGGAATCGAATCTTCGGAAAGGGTCTGTGACGTATGCATCTGTGAGGCACTTCTTCGTTAAAATGTTAATTTTTCATAGAAAATAATTTATATTTAATAGAAAAAACATTGAAAACTAAATACGAAGATAATGACATATATATATATATATATATATATATATATATATATATATGTAATTTGATGGAATTACAACAAGGATAAATGTACCTTTGTCCAATTCGACATAGTGGAGTATTACCCTTCAATCACAAAGTAGTTGTTCCATAAGGCATTTGACTTTGAGTACTTGCAAAGTACTCACGTGGATATTACTAGTGAGGAAAAGGGCATAATTTACAAATGCCGGAAAACTGTACTGGTTAAGAATGGAGAACAACGGATTAACATGGATTAAAAAAGACTCTACTGATTCCTTTGATGTTGCAATGGTTACTTTGGATTCGGCTGAAATGTCTGATCTGGTTGGATTATTTATATTATACAAGCTTATTGAGACAGGTATGTTTAGTGTTAGGAATATAGGCTTATATAGAGACGATGGGTTGGCAGTTATTGAAAATAGTAGTGGCCCTAAAGTTAAATTAACTAAAAAACTTCAGAACTATGAAAGAGTTAAGATTCAAAGTGGAAATTACTGCAGGTATCAAGATTACAAACTTGCTAGATGTTACCCTAAATCTTAACCAAGGAGTTTACAAACCATACATGAAAGACAACTATGACCCAATATATGTAAACCAAGCGTTATTAAACACATACCGTTATCCATAGGGCATAGAATTAGCAATAATTTTTCTAATGAAGAATTTTTTAATAACAATAGTAATGCTTACAATGTTGCTCTCAGTAATAGTGGTTATATTAACACGAATATAGAATATCAAGATAATAGGAATAAAAATAAAAATAATAAAAATAGAAAACGAAAGATTATTTGGTATACTCCCCGTTTAACTAACTAGTTAAATCAAAAATTGGACACATGTTTCTTAATTTACTAAGTAAACATTTCCCAATTAATAACCCATTGCACAAAATCTTTAACAAAAACACAATTAAACTTGGTTATAGTTGCACTAATAATTTAGAAAAAATAATCAAAGGTCACAATAGACAAATACTAAAGGATAATGATACAAAAACGTAAGTAGCATACAAAATAATGAATGTAATTGTAGAAATAAAAGTGAGTGCCCGCTACAAGAAAAATGTTTATTGAACAACGTACTGTATCTAAGTACAGTGTTCCCAGGGAATGATCATAATTTGAAAAAAATCTACATAGGGGGTACTAGTACTGAATTTAAGGATAGATATAGAAACCATGAATGCTCATTTAACAACATAGATACTGACAGAAAAGGTACCTCATTATATAGATATATTTTATCACTAAAAAGAAATGGCATAGTTCCTATGGTGAAATTGAATATTTTAAAAAGGGCACAAGTGCCAACACTAAATAACCCTACTTGTTTTCTGTGTTTAAATGAAAAACTGGCTATAGTTTTGTTTCCAAATAAGAATGCTCTACTAAACCAGAGGGACGAGGTGGGTTACAATTGCAGGCACTTCAAAAAGTTCACCATAGATAAGTATTGTGAGAACGATGTAAACATTACTTACAAATAAATAAATTAATAAGCAATGAATAAAAACAAAGATCAGAAATTAAAATTATTTCTTTAAACATAACATTACTTTTTTACAAATGAGTAAGGATTGCATAATTAATGCAACATAATTAACAATGATAGGAAGGACTAAGTTAACTAATTTAATCATATGACAACTTGAGGTAGAGATCTTGAATATATAATTTTCTAACGGAAAATAAAGATAGGCAAATCAAAACCACTATTAAAAGTTTGGAAAAGATAGAAATTAATCTCAGTATTATAGATATAGTTTTTGAATTATTTAGGTGGGTTGCTATCATACATGTTGGGATACATAACTGATTGTATCGGTTGACTCCGGATGATGAGATAACATATAATAACTAGGAGATCTATAAATTAATAGGTTACAAAGTTTAGAATTTAGATTGAATTTAGAGGTGTATTGCAGTTATAATGGTCAATTAAGTTAATATCAATTAAACGTTCATTAGACAAAATCAATATAGTAGGACACATGAAGAGAAAATAAAATAAAATAAAAAATATAAAATAAAGAAAAATGCCATTCTTTTATAAATTAACGCAAAATTATAACAGAAAATAAAAGTTTAAGGAAGTTATAAAAAACTGGATAAAAATAATAACTAGTCGATACTGAAAACTTAGTTTCAAATCCTCAAGTAATTAGGTGAGAAATATTGAGATTGGATTAATTTAATTCGCCAGTAAATATGATTGATCTCTGTTCAGAAGTTTAATTAAATAGTAAATAATGATTGTCTTAATATATAATACTATATCTAATAACTTGTCGGGAATGCGTGTAGTAAGTTGTTAGGAAGAAAGAAAAATTAAATCATTAACACATTACGAATAATAGATACAGATATATATATGGGTGTGTGTGTACTTGTATGTATATGTATGTGTTTGTATATATATATGTATATATATATATATGTATATGTATATATATATATATGTGTGTGTGTGTGGTTATTTATATAAATATATATATATATATATATATATATGGCTGTATGGGTATGTGTGTATATATATATATATATATATATATATATATATATATATATGTATGTATGTGTGGCTATATATATATATATCGCTGTATGGATGGGAGTGGATATATATATGTATTTATGTCTTTATTTTTACATTTATATATAAGTGGGCATGTATACTTATGAGTGTATTAATGTGTGCGTATAAACATGAGGGTTGATATGTGTGAATCTGTCTCGGTGTATATGCATACGATTAAGATGGAGAAAATTGAATTATATTGACAGGCGTACCAAAAAATGTTAGCAAAATAAATTAATATATTTAATAGTGAGTGTGTGTATGTATGTATATATATATATATATATATATATATATATATATATATATATATATATATATATATATATTTATGTATATGTATGTGTGTATGTATGTATGTATGTATGGATATATATGCATATATGGATGTATGTATGTGTGTCTGTATCTATACATGTATATATGTGCTTGAATTTACTTCTACATATAAATGTGAGTGTATGTCTGCGAGTATATTAATATGTACGTATTAGCGTAGATATGATTATGTATGAGTATGTCTCGATGTCTATGCCTATGGGGGAGAGAAGGGAACAGTTATGACCCATTTTCTTGCGAGGTGTCAAGAGTTGGCATCTTATAGAAAAGGTTTGTCTCGTTAGAAGTTTTTTTTTAAAAATTGTAATTTGCCTGATTGTTTCTTTCTTCTTTTTTTTTCTTTTTTTCTTATGATTGTATAGAAGCGGATATCATTTACATTCACCAGTAACTTCCCTGAAGAGGAGCTTGTTAGCTCTGAAACAATTGTCGGATACTCCAACTATGTTTATTTTAATATACACCTGACCTGGTATTGTCAGCTGCCCTGATATCATATTATACGACTACAGATAAGTAATAAGCAATTTTGTCCTGGTCATCATAACATTGCTAGGTTGTTTTAATAAAGTGGTTATGCAGTGTTTCTACGTGTCAACCCCAGTGACCTCTATCAGCACCACAACAACAACATTCTCCCGTCCATATATGTAAAGAGGTGAAGAGAATCATCCGTCTCAAGCAATAACTTGCGATTTCTGATAATTGTCCGTCGGCAAAATCCCGCGAGTCGGCCACTGGACAACCACTAGCGTGCCACACATGTTCAGGTTGTCCACGGCATGTACGATACTAGCAACGGTAGTTAATATCCGAATCACGGATGGCTATCTGAATCCTACTGGGTTTCTTTCCTTTATGGTAGAAGCGCCTGGCTTCCATTTAACCGGAGCTTTAATGACCATTATTCCGCAAAGTAATTCACATTCCCCTGCCTTAGCCTTTCTAGGTATTGAGATATGTGTATCATGTCCTCATTCTCCCACTCACTTGACGCTTCGTCAGCTGGCTATGAGGATTTCTTTTACATTTTGCACTCACATGTAAGAATCTATTCTAGTTCCTCGACTTCGCATGCATCACAGGGTTGATTACGAATCCGTCCCCTTCTTTTGGCTTACTACTCGGTCTCAATTTTTACGGATACACCAAAGACACTTCGCTGAATCTTGTTTTCTTATTTAGGCGTTTGGGTTACTTCAAACCCTTAAACTCGGCAAAATACATGTCACCAGTTTGCACACGTTTTACCTTTCCATTACACTTGATTCTAAATTAGAAACGACACTGGAACGCTCCGATAGAACAGAACCCTCTCTCGGATCAAAGTTACGCTTCTTTATAGATAGTCTATAGTACACGGAATCTCTCACTTGGAGATCAACCTCCCTTCGGTACTAGTTTTCTTTTCGCATTCTTTTTCTCTCTGCCTTCTTTTCCCTTCATCTTACCTGAGCAACAATGCTATGCTACTGCTGTAGTAATCATCTGTCATGTATCTCTGTCGATGGGTAGGGCAACGTCTCGACCGAACGATCGATAATACGGCGCGAACTTCGAGCTCACATTTATAGTTATCCTCGACACTGTCAGCGTCTGGCTCAAGTATACATTCCAATTTTCTTGACTTTCCTCGGCTAGTTAGCCAATACATCGACCAGAGTGCGGTAGAAGCGCTTCACCTATGCGCTATATTTGGGATGGCAAATCAAAGTGACCGCGTGTTGCATCTTTATCCCTTACAGTGTTTTACTCATCACCTTGTTGACATCTGCCGGTCTATTATCCATTTATAGCTGTTAACGTTCTCCATACCACAATTGTATGTCTTACACTGTCGCGCCATTTGATCTTGAATCTCTAAACCTTCGGCCATTTCGTAAACAAGTCAACAAAACTCAGAATATATTTGTATTCCCGTAATGATATTTCCTTAATATTTTTACTGACATTTTGGAATACATAATCAGGGACATTAGATTCCGCAGCGGAGACGCTCTTCGTTTTCGGCTAAGCGCCTGGCAGATTATATACACCGTCATAAAATTTATCTTTTATTCATACAACATTGCTCAGTAGTAATTCGTTTCAACAAGCTCGCTTGATTATCGATCCTAATATAATCGACTGTTTTGTGACACTGATTCAGGATTTCTAGCCTCAACGCACGGGACACAAACAATATACGGCGTCTTCATTTAGCCTTTCTGGTTAAATAGTACACCACTTATTTTCTACATCAAATATATAGAAGTGTTGACTTCCACTTACTTTGCACTGTTCCCCTGTCTTTCTCATATTATATCTCTCAAATACGAGAATCACCGATCTTCGACAACTAATGCTTGACGTCATTGTCACTCTCTGGATGCTGTCTAAAAAATGTAGTTAACAACGCCTATCAGAAAAGCCCCGTGTATCCATTTTGTGAATGTGTTGAATTAATTAATGACAGTATTTTAGAACTTGCTGATTTGAATAAATTATTTTTAATATTATTTAATAAGTTACTAAAATGTATAAACGAAATAGCAACACAGTGAATTCATAGAACAAAATTGATGTTAAGATAACACTGTACAGAACACATAAAAACAAAAAAAAAACTAAACAAAATAAACCTCTAAATTGGCAACGAATAACAAAATAAATAGTAAAAACATTATTCTAATCAGGCACGCGCTAAAATGTCATCTGATAATTAAAGGGGAGTAGAAAATGAACTTTTGGTTTACTTTCAGTAGTCTCGTTACTCTCACGTGCTTTATTTTGCCATTTAGTCCTCACATTCCGTGAGCAATGTTTCTGACAAAGGGAGAATAAATGCTGTTTTCTGGGTCGGAATCTATACATCTAACACTTATCATAAGCTAGTTTTATACCTTGAAATAATTTTTAAAACTCTCTACATCAAGTGGGTTCATGCCTAGTTTAGAGCGATTTTCATAAAAAAAAAAATCGACACATACATAAACAGGAAGAGTCGCCCTCCTCCCCAAAAAAAGAAAAACAAATATTTAAAGTAAGAGTTAGCCGAGGCTTTCTTTAAGAGAAAATTATTGACAACATTAACCTATATAGGTGGAATAGCAACATATCTTATTAGTATGTTTGCGAGACTAAACACCAGGTGGATATATAAAAACTATCAGTAGCAAAAAGTTCGTGCGTTTAGTGTAACAGTTCATTGTGGGGATGGAACGCGGACGTCTTTGTGTAGTTTAATTTTATTTTCTCATACTTTACTACAAATCTAAAATCACGCATAAAACACTGTTGAAGTAAATACTGAAAATATATACCCACTATATATTACCTTATTATATTATATGTGTATACATGAAATACTAATACATTATATATATATATATATATATATATATATATATATATACATATATATATACATATATATATATATATATATATATATATATATATATATATATATATATATATATATATATATATATATATAATAGCAGGACCCGTGTCTCGGCGTTGCCTGGGGAAATATAACAGCCTGATTTTAATTTTTAAGTTAAATAAATAGATTCAGAAAATAAATCATTTCACTGGAAGTAATTTAGGTAATTAAAATAGGATTTAACACAGAGCGGTGGCCTAGCGTTTTTGTGTTTGTTCCAGCAGATGTCTCCTTTATAGTGGTAAAAGTTATTCGTACAAAGCTCTTGAACAGCCTACATAAAACTGCCCATGGCTAAAGTAAGGTGAAGTCAAGTTAAGACCAATCACTGCCATTGATTGTCCTTGGGACTTGTTAATTGTCATGGCAAAACATCATTTAACTGGTAACTGAAGCCTTTTAAATTTTATTGCAGAATCCGACGGAATAATGGGTATTCTGGGAAAGAATGTCAGTTTGCCCCTTGCCACACCAGTTAGTATTACAGCTTCTATCACATGAGGTTGCATGCGTTTAACACACAGTCTCGTTCCATTACATAGCCTTGGAGCATCAAGATTCCGGAGTAACATAATTGGGCATCCAGCTTTCAGCTGTGTGTGGGCATACCAGGCAATTCTAATGAATTTAAAAATTATGTAGGGTATTGTACAGCCTAGTCGTCGAGGGGGTAGAATCTACAGAAGTGAAAGTTTGTTCATCACCTGGAAGTTCATCAAGCAGTCGTTGATTGATGACATGCACCATGTCTTTTTAGGAGCTAGAATTGCCCTCTCCGTTAGCCATTCAGGATGCACATAGTTTTCGGCTATATTTGGATAAACTTTGCTACTAAGTTCTGTGAGTGATGAAACAATTGAGCCAATACCTGGAGTAATAACAATCTTGCCATTGTTGGTTGTTGCAAGCTTGCCATCACCTAATTTTAGGAGTAGTGAGGCAAACTTACCAGCCAGGTGGTTACTATTGAGATGTACACGTATGTTTGTAAATAACGTTACAGTCTCAATGTACTTCCACAAATATGACAATTTAATGCAAGCATAAAGCTCATCAGTGGGACTTCCATGTGGAACAATAGGAAGCGTTTGTCGGAAGTCACCTGATAATAAAAGTGTTATGCAACCCATAACAACATCACGTCTCTTGAGATCACGCAATGTTTTATCTAGAGCCTCGAACGCTTGTTTATGTGCCATTGTACATTCATCCCATACGATCAAAGAACAATTATGTAAGACTTTGGCTGAATCTGATCCTCTTTCTATTTGACAAATTGGATCAGCATCTTTTTTTAGCTAATGGCAACTTAAATGTGGAGCGAGCTGTCCTACCACCAGGAAGAAGAGTGGCTGCAATGCCTAATAATGTCACTGCCACATCTATTTTGCCTTCTGACCTAACTTTAGCAAGAATTAATTTGGTAACAAATGTATTTCCTGTACCTCCAAGTGCATCAAGGAATATAAGGCCACCTTGCTGAGCTTCTACAGTATTAACTACAGTACGGAAAAGATGAATTTGCTCATTATTAAGTTGTGCGATATCATCTCGAACAATTGATGCTTGCAGAGGGGGGATTTTATTGGGGCTCCGTAGGCCTCTTTAATTTTCCAAGGGCCCCTTATCACAGACAGAACAGGGGTTTATTAAAAAATTAAAATAAAATTTCTGGTGAAATGAAAGTACATTGCTTTCATTATATATCGAACAAACTTCGTTAACTGTATTAATTTTCATATTAATACTATATTTCCCATCCGTGGGTTAGTGCTTACGACGTTACATTTTTTGGCGTTCGATCCCATGCTAGTAAAACGAATTTTTTTTTAATATTAAACATGTGTCAACACGGTAGCAGGGGGGATTGGGGGACTAATAGGTTTGTTTTTGTCTTGTTACTTTTCTCAAAGTATTTAATGTTGTAGGGATTTTTCCCAAAGAAGTAAATCAATTTCAACAATAGTAATTTTATTTTACTTGTAAATGCAGAAGTAATCTTATTTATTACAATAAAATGTTATTTTAAAAGAATTTGTATATTAAGAAAGTATTTGCTTAGTTTATAAGCGGAATTTTGAGTTAAAACTAATTGAAAGGTGTAATTATTGAAATATATTGATTCCTGATGTGTTATGTTGTAACCGAATAAATGAAAATAAAATAACTGAACAGTTTGGTTCAATGTCTGTATAAGTAACAGTTGTGTTAACTTCATGTAAATAAGGAAAACGTAAATGTTGTTATACATTGTTATATGTTTTTTTGTTTTGTTACTTATTATAACATGAAATATCAGAATTAATCAAATCTTTTTTCTCTCGTGTAAGGTTCTAAATGCGTATGTAGAAGTATAGCATATTTGATTAGCGACGTTTACAAATTCCTATTTGATTACGTCGGCTTAGTTTTTGTGGGTGGCACGCTATTATGTAGTCGATGTCAGTTACGTGTAATGATGACGAAAATGTAAAATACGTGTAAATTGAATACATGTCCACCCCCCACCCGCGATATATATAAGTTTTTTGTAATTTTGTTTAAATATAACGTAAAGTTATCTGACTGAGTCTTGTGAAACGCGAAGTAACGAAAAAAAGTAAACAGGGGTATGTATCGGTTCGAATTATGTCGAACTAAGAAATGTTTTAATTTATGTTTTGAATAAATAGAACGTAAGTGGATTTGTTTAGTTTTCCGTTGATTGTGTGTAAGTGAATTTGTTATTTAATGATTTGTGTATTATTACAATTAAGGTGAATGTTTTCGATTGTGAAGGTGGTCGGATTAATGTAATCCGTTTTCTGATCACTTGGAAGTGTTATGAAAGAAAAATAAGGGAATGATATTCGTCTAATTTGTAAGAACGGTGTTTTGTTATTTTTCTGTAAAAGAAAATGTATGTAATCGGTTTGTTTGTTTTGTTACATGTCTCAAAGTAGTTAACGTCGCAAAGAAGTTAATCGATTGCAACATTTTTTTTTGATTTAGTAACTTATAAAAATAATGAAAATGTATTTTTGTTATTGTATTAATTAAAATTCTATCAGAATAGTCAATATTGATCGTTTAAAACGAAACATTATAAGTTAAAATGAAACATTCAGTCTGGCACTTTCGGTTGACTCGGATGAATGAATGGCACTTCTTCAATGTTTAAGTCCAAGTGATGTTTGAAATGCAGAAGTATCCTTATTTATTACAATAAAATTCAATGATCTAGTTTTTTGAATATTTGTTTCTCATAGTCGATAATTGAAATCCCATTTGTAAAAAGTGTTTGATTAGTTTATAAACGAATTAAAAAAAAACAGTTCGATTCAAATAGTGTAGAAGTCACATATTTGTTTGTTTTTAAAATAAGTGAAAGGTATAATTATTGGTATCAAATGATTCGTGTTGTATATTTCATAGCATAAGGAAAACGTTAATGTGCTTTATGTTATAATTTAGAGTTGATATTTTATAATTTTTTAATAATCGGTGTCCGTTATGTAAAATAAAATAATGGAAACAATTGAAAAGTAAGTGTAAACGGAAGTATCCCCCCTTACGAAATATAAAAGTTATTTGGAATATTGTTTAGTATGTATTATAATATAATATGTTTGATGTGTATTCTTTGTGCAAAATAAATTATACTGTAGTTATATCTGTAACTGGCTGTAGTTCGTAATGTGACACCACAAGTATTTCTCAACTTGTTACTTACGTTAACTGATCTGACTGTGGCGTGTGAAGAGTAAAGTAATGAAAAACTGTTAGTATTACATATTAAATCGAATAATGGAGGGAACCGTTAGGTGCAAATTATGTAGAAGGAAGAAATGGTGTACTTTATGTCAGAACTGTACTACTTTATTTATTATTACAATGAAGGTGATTAAATTGTAGTGTTTGCGATTGTCATTGTGGTCAGTTTAATGTAATCTGTTATTCGGTAACGTGAAAATGCTATGAAGAAAGAATAATGGAATGTCAATCGCTTAATCTGTAACCGGTTTTTTTTTATCTGAACATATTACGTTAGTATTTTAGCAGAAATGATTAGAACTGAAGTAGATGAATGTATAACGGAAATAGCATAATAAGAACGGTGTATTACCTGACGAAAAGTTAGAGGGGAATCGGTATAATTGTTTAAGCGTAGTGAATCTGGCAGGCGTTTCGTGAACTGAAGTAGCTGGATGAGGCTGAGAGTTGACGATTGCGTAATCGAATTTGGCGGAAGTGACGTAGTCAGATCTATTGAAGGGAGCGTCTGTTATATTTTCTGTGCAACATATGCTACTGTGTGGTGAGGTGAATGCATACTTAACGTAAATAATAAGTGTGCAATGTGTGAAAGTATCCGTTGTGTAGTTGTTCCCGGTGTAGACTGGTAGCGTGGGATGAGTAAAATGTTAGAGATAAATGTTGTTGCTACTACCTGTATGGTGTCTGTTTTGGAGAGAGGGAATGATGGTGGAACGAAAGTAATAATTTGCCCGAGGTGGATGTAAGACTCTAGAGTTTGCTAAGAACACGCTGGAGTGAATACGCTTGATGGTGTAGTGATTGTATTAACCTATTGAGTTCGAGGGTATTTTCCTATTCGACGCGAAGGTACAGGGGAAACAACGTCTCTACTTTATATATAATATATATATATATATATATATATATATATATATATATATATATATATATATATTAATATTCTGTATATACATGCAATAATAATAATTATATATACATTATATATACAATATTAATGATTAAATGGTAATATTCGCCATATGAAGCGATCTTACACATTTGGCACGTTTAATTGACAATGCACACACAAACATGTATTAAGTTTCTTTTTGGTAGATGCTATTGATAAAAATGCAGGTAATGTTACTGACAACACAATTCAAACAATTTAGTATTTTCTGAACGTGCGATTTGTAAGTCAAGTTTTCGATGAAGACAATATTATATCTATTTTAATTATTTTATTTATTAATAAAATTATTTGTTGATCGCCTATGAAGGTAAAACTGTTTTTTTTTACTTTATTTTGATAGATTCCAGAACCGCAGTTTATATGAACGCAATAAACTGTCTGCTACACAAGTGTGAGCGTCCATATTTACATACGTGCATATATTTTATACGTCTCTAAAAGATATGTAAAATAGAGTCCAGAAATTAGACGTATTTGTAAACGTCACACTTTTAAGCAGATGTTTTCTCGTTTAAATGTATATTGTATAGATATCTCTTTGTCAGTAGTTCTGAACTTTCTTATTAAAAATTCATTGTAAGATATGCAAAACTTACCACGCGTCTGAAAATCGGAAATTAGACAATTAAATAAATGTTTAACAATAAACTATACCAATCTTCAAAATACACCTTAAAGATTATTTGACTGTTGAATAATTAAAAAGAATGAGCTCACTGTATAACCAATACGTTATGCTAGGCAAATGACAAATATATAATAATGAAAATGATACCTACCAGGGAGCAAAGATTTGTAAAGCACCCACACATAATAAATATAATTATTGCCAAGGCCAACTACCGCAGGTGATTTTATAATTTATGGAATGTAATTTTATCTAATATAGCGCAATGAGATTCGGAAACAGCTGATAATTCGGAGAAAATTACATGATCTTCCATCTGAAAATTCTTTTAAGTAGTCATAAACACATGCGCTGTTTAAACTCACGAGAAAATAACAACGGAATGAAATAAGAAACATGTTATAGAAACTAGTAAAAATCGAACAAACTGCGAAAAAATCTTTACAAAAACGTATACAAACAGTTAGATGTATTATATGCTACGCATTATGAAAAAAATCACATAAGTAGAAGTGTAACAAAGCCCACACACTAGAAAAACCTACATTTAAATCTCTAACGAAATTTCTGTAGTCTTTAAACTGAGAAATACTTACAAACAATGGCAATGCCACTGTTAAAACTAAAGATAGCACTAAACGGCAATACTTTAAACCAATTAAATGATGTGATAGTGATAGAATTACTAACACATTTCTCAAAAACAATATCACTTAAATTGTACTATATAAATAGAATAAATCAATATATTAAAAAGATATAAGAGAGATTAGAAATAATTACTTATTAATGCAATGACTACTCAGTCAAAAAATTTCATAATAATGTATATGTTAAAATAAAATCCCAACTATCCACTAAGTAATAAATAATGTCAGTTAATATAAAATAGAACTAGAAAAAGAATATATACGGAAAAAGTAAACATATTTAATAAACAGCAAATAAATAAATGAAATAAACAGTAGTTTTACAAAATAAGTCCATGAATACACAAATCACGGAGAACTTAAAACAATCTATTAAACTACATCAAAATACAAACATAACTAAATTTTCATCGCATAATCGATCATGCAAACTCATATAAACATAGAGTAACACTCGGAGGAACAAATACTGTTGACATATAAACACAAGACGACAAACTGAGATATAATGAATTTATCTGATATCTAAATTCAAGTTGATCTGAATTTTAGTGTTAAACACAAATGACAATGAATCTAAAAATGATACTTGATTTTTACTTCTCTTTATATTTTTATATTTCACTATGTAAATAGTAGAGATAACATTTTATATTTTTATATTCCACTATGTAAATAGCACAGATAACATTTTATATTTTTATATTCCATTATGTAAATAGCACAGATAACATTTTATATTTTTATATTCCACTATGTAAATAGCACAGATAACATTTTATATTTTTATATTCCACTATGCAAATAGCACAGATAACATTTTATATTTTTATATTCCACTATGTAAATAGCACAGATAACATTTTATATTTTTATATTCCACTATGTAAATAGCAAAGATAACATTTTATATTTTTATATTCCACTATGTAAATAGCACAGATAACATTTTATATTTTTATATTCCACTATGTAAATAGCACAGATAACATTTTATATTTTTATATTCCACTATGTAAATAGCACAGATAACATTTTATATTTTTATATTCCACTATGTAAATAGCACAGATAACATTTTATATTTTTATATTCCACTATGTAAATAGCACAGATAACATTTTATATTTTTATATTCCACTATGTAAATAGCACAGATAACATTTTATATTTTTATATTCCACTATGTAAATAGCACAGATAACATTTTATATTTTTATATTCCACTATGTAAATAGCACAGATAACATTTTATATTTTTATATTCCACTATGTAAATAGCACAGATAACATTTTATATTTTTATATTCCACTATGTAAATAGCACAGATAACATTTTATATTTTTATATTCCACTATGTAAATAGCACAGATAACATTTTATATTTTTATATTCCACTATGTAAATAGCACAGATAATATTTTGTTCGCTTGAGTTTCTTTCGGTTAGAAAAAATGGTTGAATTGTTGACAGTTTGATATATTGACCCGAACTACATTAAATTACGGTTTCGCAATAAAACATCTTAGCTCTACTATCTAACACATATTATATGTGTTTAAAATAATCGTAAAACTAAGCGTTTTTCATCATGAACACACTACTTGGAAAGCGGTTGTGTCCTGACTCAAACTTAAGCGGTTGTTTCTTTATTAAATGCTAAAAAGAGTAAAATACTCTGAATAATATATATGCTAGTATACGAAAGGCTTTCCGCATTCTTAATGAAATAATAATTCTTCTATATCTTGGAATATAGTTTATGGCTATTTAACAAATGCAAGCTTACCAGGTTATTCTTTACTTTTTCACATCTTTTAGGCGGTTATCAGTTAACCATGATAACATCCTGATTGCAATAAAATACATCTACAATGATTTTACTTCCTTTTTGGAAATTGTTATTCACTCTAAACAAGGCACATTGTCACTGAGACGTAAATAGCTAATGTGAATTGGGGCAATATCTACGTGGATACCCTAAGTCAAGAGTTGTGCAGCGATACGCTTTGTATATTACATGTAAATGTATGTCGGTACAGTAAAAAAAAACAGGGAGAAAGGCCAGTTGTTCGATGAGATAAGGTATTGAAATAGTAAACCTTTAAGCACATGGATTCCTCTACAGTCACGTTTTGGATTTAACTGATTGTCGGGTTACTCGGGGGTATTTTCGTCGAGGGTGCACCAGTGCTGCAAGTTTCTTCGAACACATTGCATTAGAAGTACTTGTATAAAAAGCACAGAGATTCAACATTGCGGTGATGGGACAGGGTTCGGAGTTTGGTTTACAGTGTAGGACCGATTAGGTTAGAGGCTCTTTTTGACATGGTCTAAAAGGGAAAGAAACGTGAATACAATTCTCCACGCATGGACGAACGGTGGCTTGGTAGAAATATATGATACTGGCAAGCCTTGGCAGCCTTGGCAGTATCTTCTATGTATTTCTTCAAATTTATGTTGCCTATGGATGTTAGAGCGAGGAGTTTGAATGCTAGACTCTCAGGTAATTATCTAACAACCATGACAGTCGATAGTTTCACATGTTGCTTATAACTGTAAAAGTAAAGCTGCTTTGTGTTTGTTGCATTAAATGTTACAATCCATTTCGGTCCATATTCTACTGCAGACTAGATGTCATTTTCCACGGATTCAAACATTGCTTTGGATATGTGTGTGTTCGTTTGACCTACATGTCTCGAATAGAGCGTGGTGTTATCAGTAACTATACTTCAGACACAATTACAACAGTGAAGGCGTTTATAAATATCAGGAATAATAAAGGACTGAAGATCTATCCCTGGAGAACTGCCGCATTACTGTCACGTTGGTTAAAGTTTCGGCCATCGGGGACACCCTGGATCTACCTTTTGGCGCCATAGTATCTGATTACATCCAATATTCGTAAAACAATACCGTACGAATTAGTTTACATGAGGAGACATTTATTTCAGACTTTGTGAAACGCTTTGGATATATCGGGCGCTGCCGCTCTAGCTTCACCGACATTGTCTAATGTTTGGTATATTCGTGCAGAGATAATCTTTAGGATATCCTCATCAGAAGGGTTTAGTCTAAATGCATACTTTGGTCATACAGGAGATTACCATTAACGAGGTGTTTGACTATCGCTAGAGTAATTAATGACTCGAATATGTTAGCGAAGAGCGGGAGAGAATTGATCGACCTATAGTTTTGCGAGTCAGTTTTTTCACATAAATTGAGGAACACTAGTAAGACGGAAACTATTTTCCGTCCGCGGTACGGGATTTGGGTAGGAGTGGTTTATAGAGTCTTAGGTAGCGTTCAAGGAGACCCCCTGGGTGAGAGGTGCATCCTACTAAGTTACCATGTAAGCAAGATCATGCTGTTTAGACAGCAAGTAAACTGTTGATTTCCCATTATTCCTTATACCATTATAGATTTACAGAAGAACTAGTTCATAATTTGTGCACCTAAATGCATTTTCTACTCACTTCGGTTGACAAAATCCTGGGTGCGACATTTCACTTTTACAATGATTTATTTATGCTATAAATGTTTCTGTGGGTGTATATGACTGGTAGAGATACAATTGGTGGAATTCTTGCTGCCTATGTGCCATGTTAGCTGCACAGATTGACGGATTGTGGAAAGTAGGGATTGCTATGAAAGTTTTGGCGTGGGGTCATGTGGTTCTATGCCTGCTCTGATTCAGGGCTCTCGAGTGGGTTATGGTCGTCTATCGCATAAGTTTCATGCAGTGTAGACAGGAATATGTCGAGAAGTGAGGTGTGCTAATCTTTACAATCTTAGAGGCTGGTCTGAAAAGTTACAAGTTTTGTTTTTAAGTAAATGAACAGCTGCGTCTGTATAGCTTAAGAAGCCAACCCAATTACGATGGGTGGCATTAAAATCCCAACATAAATGTATTAAATAACGTGGAGCTTAAAATTGTTGTGCATCCATACTATCAGAGACAAAGCCTAGCAGGGTAAAGTCCCGAGTCGAAGGAGAACGGTAAGGGAAATATAAGTTACTAACGCTGTGGTTTAAGGTAACTCTAAAGCACATGAAGATCTGATTATTTGATTCTATACTATGATATCTAATCAATATGAGGGTGTTACAGAAGAGTGTTGAATATCCACTCATGTAAAAACGGTGAGAAATGATCGAGGAGTGCAAGTAAGTTTCACTTAGTGCTAGGATATCCGGGGAGTTTTCTATGAGAAATGATTCTACAACATTGAGATAGGTTCTAAGCCCCCTGGTCTTTGTGAACGCGAGCCACAGAGGAGAAGACATTTTTTTTAAGTAGGCATCTTGTTTTTAATTCGTTTTGTTTGTTTTAAAATAAAATTGTGGTTTAACGGTAGAGAGAGTTGATTGTTTGTGTTTGTATGCTAATGTGTGGGTCATAAAGTAAAATGGTACTGAGACACATTCAACCATAATTGTTATTTCTTAATAAAAACATATGTTGTTGTTTTTGAAAATAATTACTCCGCGATGGAGATTGATACATAATAATTTTCCAAAAAAATATGTTTATTATTTTGGGAGTTTATTATTTAAAAATACTAATATTCATAAAATACTGCTTTTTCATTTATAGACTTTATAGATATGTGTTGCCGAAAGGTGACTTTAAGTGAAACGCGTGGGTCTTAACACGGACTCTTACCGATTATATTTATATAGCATGTACCATTAACTGTTTTTTCAGTAAACGTAGTGTATATATATTTATATATATATATATATATATATATATATATATATATATATATATATATATATATGAATATATATATATGATGAATAGTGATAAATGAATAGATAATTAAAAATATAACATTACTTATTTCAGTTCCAAGAATTCAAAGTCAACAATACTCGTTTCTAGATACAATTAAGTATCATAGTTAATTTTCTAATACATATACATATATATATATATATATATATATATATATATATATATATATATATATATATATATATGTGTGTGTGTGTGTGTGTGTGTGTGTGTTTGTGTGGGTGTATGTGTGTGTGTGTGGGGGTATCCCAATATGTCTTATCTGCAACACTTTATACTTAGAACCACAACAGAAAATTTGATGAAAACATCAAACATAGTTTACATAATTCATAAATTTTTTAAAAAAAGATTAACATAACAGACATTTAGCATATATGATGTTAGTTCCACCATTAGTTAATATAAACACTACTACTACTACTACTACTACTACTACTAATAATAATAATTATAATAATTATATCATTTATTTCAGTAAAGGTTATGATAATGATACTAATTTACATAATAATAGTAAAAGTTACAATAGTAACTATAGCATCATTTACAATTATTCTTGCAATAAAATTAGTAATAATATTTATAAATAACAGTAGTAATATTCCTATTATAAATGATGTTTATAATTATATTAATATTAATACTAATGCAACCATTTATATTCAGATACTAGTAATAATAACTTAAAATAAAGCATATAGTATAGATAATAACGGTACTTGTTATACTATCACTAATAAGATAATGATAATAATAATTAACAGTAATGTACTATATATCGAGTCTATATTTGATATGTAACTTAATTAGAATGTTAAAGATAAGAAAATAGTAATCATGATAATAATAATAATAATAATGATGATAAAAATAATAATAATAATAATAATAATAATAATAATTATTATTATTAGTAGTAGTATTATTATTATTATTATCATTATAATCAGTTTTACGTGTTACTTATGGATTTCTTGAAAATTATAGTCCAAAATACGAGACACACACTGGAATGTGTGGGCACGTGACACAACCCTCCCCCCGCGGTTTCTTCGCCCCTAAACGAAGATAAGAAGCGATAGCATCCTGTTAAGTATCTTTTTGTTTCTCCTGTTTAAGCAAACAACAGAAGATGAAGTTAAGTAACATATATATATATATAATTATTATTATTATTTTTTTGATTTTATATTTTTTTGTTTGATAGTACACATTTCACCTTAGTAAAGGAGATACACACTATCCTTTTGACAGGATCACAAGCAAACTCCACCTGGGTTACGTGTAGCCACATACACCAACATATGAGTGATGCACAATAATAACAATGAAACCTGTGGAACTCAGAAGAAAGATCTGCGTGTTATGATGAGCAGGTGCTCCCTCGATGTACCAATCTGCATCCTGCGAATGTTGGCTTCTTTGATTCCAGGAACAAAATTACGGACAAAAAACAGGTAAGTAACCTCTTCAATTTGAAGTACGACAAGGACACAGACAAAACACAAAAAAGCAGGAAAGAAAAACATATATATAGAGATAAATAAATGTACCACAAAGGTGAAGAGACTAGTAATGGAATGCTACTACAAAAGTCGCCACACCACAGAAAGAGACTACCGGAAGCGAATGAAGCATCTATGGAGCACTGCTACTGGCTACTATACAACCAAACAATAGATAGCAGACCAAGCTAAACAGATCCTCAAGAGAATATGGTTCTAGGACATGGAAGTAACGGAAATCAAACAAAAGATCGGAACAGAGCAAGGATCACCACCCGACGAAACCCCCCAGGAAGAAGACAGACAAAACATAAACCCGGTAACGGAAGAGGTCGAAGACTACGAAATCACAGAACTCACCGAAGTAGAACTCATAGAGAAATACACAAGACAAGTGGAAAACATCAAACGATAAATGTCTGAGACCAAAACGAGTTAAAAAGTTAACAGTTGAAACAGAGACAGTAACAAGGTACTCGCGTACATCCCAACAGACGCTATCACAGACCTAAACAACTTGATATATGCGGGTGACAAATCAGGAAGTATAAAACTAAAAATGAAAAAACAGCCTGACCAAAAGAATGGACCGACAAAACCTGGATTGGAAATCAGACTGGAAACACAGATAACCGAACTTCGGAAAGAAGCTAACACCGTAAACAGGAAACAGAGAATAGGAAAAGATGGAAGAGTAGAAAGCTGGTTTACAAGGAAAGACTGAATTAGAAACATGAAGAATTAAAACAAAAGATAGCAGCAATAGAGGGAAGAGTTAGACGATATAAATACAAGTCAGAACAGCAAAAACAGAACTGGGCCTTTGAAAACCATGAAATCAAGTTTCACAAAAACGTAAACGGAGAACGAATAACATCAGAACGACCTTACCCGATAAAGACACAACACTTCTGGAGTAAAATATGGGTAAAGCCTAAAACACAAAACAAAAATGCCAAAAGGCTGAAAAACATGAAAAATTCACTACCGGAAATATAAGAAGGAACAGAAACGGAGATTTATAAAGAAACCATTGAGAAAACTCTAAGGAAAATAGAAAACTGGAAAGCGCCAGGCCACGATAGAATACATGCATATTGGTTTTTAAAAAGTCACGACTCTACATGAAACACTAGCGCATAAATTGAGCAGATGTAGGCACAAACAGACATAGCGCTCTAGATGACCGAAGGAAGGACAACGCTTATACGAAAAATGCTCAAAAAGGAAAGACCCCAAGCAACTACAGACCAATAACCTATTTACCAACAATGTGGAAAATCCTGACGGCGCAACTGAGAGAACAAAACTACCAGCCCCTAAACCAACGTGGACTACTCCCCGAAGAACAAAAAGGATGCCGTGAAGGAAAAAGAGGGATGCGTTCCCTCCTATACACCGATTAAAAGATCTTGAAGGAAGTAAAACACAGAAGAAAACATATCCATGGCATGGATTGACTACAAGAAAGCTACGGAAGAATGCCTCAAGCATGGACAATTGAATGTTTGAAAATATACAAAATACCCGAAACGATGATTAATCTTATTAAGAAATCAAAAGGAACATGGAGACTGAAACTGACAGCCGGAGGACAACCCCTGACTGTGATGAAGATACAGAGAGCAATCTTCTAAGGAGACCCCCTATCACCACAACTGTTTATAATAGCTATCATGTCACTCAACTACATACTCAGAAAAGGTGATGCCGGATACAAGTTTACAGACACAGAACAAAGAGTAAACCAGCTGATGTAGAGGGATGACATTAAACTATTTGAAAAAAGCCAAAAGTTACTGGAAAAGCTGATAACTATGACCAAAATATTCAGCCAGGACATCCAAATAGAATTCGCAATGGAAAAGTGTGCACTACTAGAAATAAACAGAGGAACACTGGAGACAACAGAGGATATGGAACTTCCCAACTAAGAGTCAATGATGGCACTAGGCGAACAGGATAGCTATAAATATTTTGGAGTTCTGGAAGCAGACCCCATCAAATCTATAGAGATGAAAGTGAAGAGTGGAAAAGAACATTTACGAAGAACAAAACACTCCTACAAACAAAATTATATAGCAGGAATCTACATACCTGGGCAGTAGCACTAATAAGATACTCTGGACCATTCATAGGCTGGACCAAAGAGGAACTCAGGCACCTTGACCAAAGGACTAGAAAATTAATGAGGATGCACAACGCACTACATCTAAAAGACGATATGCACATACTCAACATGAAAAGGAACGAATAGGGAAGAGTACTGGTAAGTATAGAATATTGTGTGGAAGACTCAAAAAAAGAGCTGGGGAAATACATAACTCAACACACGGAAATCGTTATCACTGTAGCAAGAGACACCGTTCTAACGAACAACACGGGAAGCACCGAAACCAGAAACTAAACGATAAGTAAAGAAAAGCGAGAAAAAAAAAACTTCATGGACGCTTCAGAAGACTGACACGAGAAGAAACCAACGAAAATAGTTAGACATACGGAATCTTTACTGATGGCTGCACGGAGCAATGCAATTAGGACAACCTCCATTAATGCTAAATAGATAAAACCCAGGAAAACAATAAATGCAAACTGTGTAGCCAAAGAGACGAAAATGTAAATCATATAATAAGTGAATGCAGCAAACTAGCCCAAAAAGAATACAAGAACAGACATGACTGTGTGGGGAAAGAAGTACACCGGGAACTGTGCAAACTATTGAATTTCAAATACGCAGACAAATAGTACAAACATAAACCAGAAACAGTACTGGAAAACAAAAAACACAAAATCATCTGGGATATGGATATACAAACAGTCAAACTCATACAAGCAAGAATACCGTATGTTATAATAATCATCAAGAAGGAAACATCTTGCAAAATCGTAGACTTTGTCGTTCCAGCAGACACAGAGTGAAGATCAAAGTGACGGAAAAACGAAGCAAATGCATGAAACTAGCCAGAGAACTGAAAGGACTATGGAGCATGGAGAAAGTCAGGATAATACTAATAATCGTACGAGCACTAGGAACAATCCCAAACAACTGGAAAAAAGACTGGGAGAAATTGGAATCAAAGGGATAATTGGCCCTATACTAGTAACGGCAATGATCAAAACAGATATAATCTTGAGAAAACTCATTGAATGCGGAAACCAACCCGCATAAGCTACGAAGGGTCACATGGAATCTACTACAGGAGGAAAATGAAACCACAGATAAAACACATCACAAACAAAGGAACATAAAATGCAAGAATCATAACTTTATTAGCCCCCTCCCCTAAAAAATTACACCGGCCTCAACTGACAAAACACAAAAATGAACCAATGAAATAGCAAGAAATACCATAAGCTTAATGCCCCTTATCCCCCCCCCACAAAAAATGGTACCAGCCTAGGCTGACACCACACAAAATATTTACATGGGGTCAAGGAGGATGAGAAGACCGAGGAGGGACAGCACCAACCAGACCTCCACTAGATGTGCAGAAACTGCTGGGACTTTGGGGAGGCTTATTATATATATATATATATATATATATATATATATATATATATATATGTATATGTATATATATATATGTATATTTATATATATATATATATATATATATATATGTTATATTTTGTTATAAATGTAGAAAAAATATTTTTATAGTCAATATATATAGTCAATATATATATATATATATATATATATATATATATGTGTGTGTTATATTTTGTTATAAGTGTAGAAAAAGTATTTTTTATAGTCAATATATATATATATATATATATATATATATATATATATATATAAATGTATATATCCTATTCATTATATTGTTTGTAGATTAACGTACACTACCTTATCATTCACTATTAATACGAAGCAACGTCGACTCACAACTTTTCTGGTAAACGGCGTTTCGTTTTTCTTAATCGAATTAAGCATTCATATCCAAATAGAACGATCTGTCACGAGTTGACACATCGTTATGCATTTTTTGGATCTTAGAAAATCTTTCAATAGTTTATATTTTCTTATATTCTTTTGCGAAATAAATTGTTTCCATGCATTCATTTCGTGGAAATACATTTTGTGGCCGTATCTTTTGATATGTTTGGTGTACATGTTTGTTTCCAAATAATGCTTATAATCGACTTCATCTGACGTGTGTACAATAATTTCATACATCATCTGTCAGCATTATTTTCAAAGTATATCTTAAACGTTGTTTAAGAGTTGACTATATTTACTTTCTATGATATCGTCTTTAATTGTATACTTAATTTCACCCCATCTTTTCTTTCTATTTATTAGTGATTAATTACTAATTAGTCTTATTAGTATTTATGCAAAACAACTGCACTAATATTTACTGTTGTATCATTGAATGACACTACATTAGTACTAACAAACGAACGTCCGTTCACATTGAAACAAGATCTGAAATTTAAAAAAAATATTCAATTAATATACTGATTTTTTGATAACTATCCGATGTCAATAGAATTGTGAAAGCAATAAGTTATTGCTGTTGTGGCCCTATAGAGAGGCAGGAATGAAAACACGAACTCGCGGTTTAGAAAAAAACAAGCATATTGAAAAACTATACTGTAACAGAGAAACAAGCGTGGTGGCACTCCTGTGTTTACTGTCAGTATAAACTGGGGTGATTTCGTCTCACCGCAGGAATATGACACGAGGTCGGAAGGTGCGGGAAAGTCGAGTCGGCGCCCTTAAAGAAGGAGCACTCTGCCCTATCAAAATAGCATGGACTGTCTCTTCGGCATTTCCCGGTTAGGGCGCCTCAGGCAGTAAGCAATAGACTTACTCCACCCCTAAATAGGGGAGGCACGTCTTGGGATATAGCACAATGCGTAACCTTTTGGGGAGCTAAGTGCTTATGCCAGACTTATTTAAAAAACAGTAATTATTTCTGTTTTGAGATCACTGAGTGCACCTGTGGCTCAGTCATATTTGGAAGACTGAAGGTCGGTGTCAAACTTCTCTCTCACTTTCCCTCCCTCTCTCTCTCAGTAACGAGATTGAACATGAGAGACTGGTTTTGAATTCTGACAGAGACGCACGCGTTTTGTTGCGTTCTCTGCAAAGTTATGAAAATGTGCTTCGGAAGAAAATAAATATATATTTTATATTACAAGTAAAATGGTTTATTCCATTATTTACATGAGGTTCTTTTGCAGCACAATGACCCCCAGCCAGCCCCAGAAGCAGGCGACAGTGAATATAGTCAAATCATGATTGCTCACTGGCGATGACAAGACGAGACATTGCACATATGTGCACAAGTTTTCACACATCGTCCCGTCGTCACAAAAGTCCGGCAAAGATTAACGCAACGTCCAAAATAATATTGCCAGAGGGAGGGTGCAGCTCCTAGGACAACCCAGGACAGTATATCTCAGCTCGGTGGATAAAAGGCCATCGAAATGGCCCCTTCCTGCCAGACTGATTGTCAAGAACGAATCCGCAACTAGTATTACCTCATCCCGAAGTCTTCAATTAACCGAAGTTGCTGAGAAACGGAATTGGCTAGAGTCGCCGCTACACTGAGGATCAGGTGCTTCCAGTATTTATGGGTAATGGAAGAGTTTAAATTCCGCTATAGGTTAGGTGCCATAACAATTCATTTTTAAAAATTAGTTATTTATTTACTAAACAATTACTGATGAACATGTTTCCACTTAACCCACAGTTTATTTTCTAAATTTATAGAAATATACATATATATGGCTAAATTATCTTCTCCTGAATACTTCTGCATGGGATCGATATAAAAATTCAAAAGAAAATATGTTTTTATTGCTTTTTGTTTATACAAAATAATTTTTTTTAAATAAATGATTCCCAATTGAACAAGATTGTATTATGCATTTTTTATCACGGTTTAGATAAAAAAAACTTTAGGTATTCATTTTTTTTTAATTCACAACTTATTGTTACATAAAGAGTACCGTGTTTAAATGGAAGAGTTTGAGTTACGCTTTTAGGGTCAGAGGTTAACTCAGATGGAAGTTGCGAAATCACGTGATTTCCGTGCGAAAATGTTCTTTCTCTTCGACTGACAAAACTTCAAGCATAAAATAACGCATGTTGGGTGCTGTCCCCAATGAATCTTGCGCACAGAATTTAATTAGCTGTCGCAGGACGGGCTATCTATCTATCTGCCTGTCTATTTCTCTCCCTTTTCTCTCATTCTATTCCAGGCGTATGAAGGTAATATGTTTTTTGTTGACCGTTCTTATCTTTTAAATAAACCGTTTTATAAATCAACATCGACGTCCGAGTTGGTTTATATCCAAAGACAAGCAAGTACCTGTATTCACGATCACAACACACGTTTAAAATAGTTCATAGACGCATTGGAAAGTAGACATATAACATTAGTATATGATTTCTTTTATATGGGCAAGTTCTATAAAGTCAAGTGAAACTGAATGTATCTTATGAATTGTTTACAATTATAATACATTCGTTTGCCTTAACACTAACTTTATATCTTCAGTTATAACATAGTTGAAGTAGTTCTGTATTTGTATTTAAATGAACAACACCCGTCACTGATGTTAAGAACATGAAATATATGTTAAACAAGAATGTACAACTGTCGGTGCGAATTGATTTTTTGTAATTCTTTATCTGTATATTCTCTTCAGTGACGTCATGTTATTCCGTTGACAATTTCTTTATACAGTTAATTTGAGCATATCTATATGCCACCCTTTTTATGCAGGCGTTTCCGAATGTCTGCACTATTTTTTTATAAATGGTTGACTGAACTATAATTCCTCTGTCTAGAGTTATTGTAGTTTGTACGCCATAATAAACAACGTAATATGGGGGCATACCTTAGCAGGAATTATACAATGCCGTTATAGTTTTACAGAGAAAAAGGTCGAGTTGATAAATATTGTGAACATTGTTAGGAAATAGGTATGGCTATATACATATATATATATATATATATATATATATATATATATATATATATATATATATATATATATATATAAGCTTAACATATATATTGTGAGACTGCTAAAAAACTCTCAATGTAACCAGTAGAACGAGTCATTTCGTTAAAGAAGGAACTAGTTCAAAGTATTTGTGTACAAATAGGCAAACATTGTTATTGTTTGATGGCTGCAAAGACTGACGCGTTGCATTAAACTTAGAACGCCGACTCGTATTTCCCACTGGAAAAACGTAAATGGATCAGCGTTCGCATATTCTCATTTGGTCTGTTAATTATAAAAAAAGTTTTCGTCATTGAATTAACAGTTCCATTTGAGGAAAATTTCGACTAGGCACACGCGCGCAACTTGGCAACATATGACGATCTACCATGAAAATGTGTCAGAAATGGCTTGAAAACCATTGTATTTCCCATTGAAGTTAGATGCCTACGTTTTATTGTCAACTTAACCGCCGCGTTCTTTAATAATATTGGTATTTCTCCAACACACAATACAGCTATATTAAAAACTGAAATTAAAGGCTCTATCTGCATCCGCGTAGTTATTGTAATCCCAATTAACGACACTCAAACAAAGTCTGGTAATATCGTGAACTATTGCTGAGCCACTCTGAGTTAGTGGTAATGATGCTTCGGTCCCGAAACGATGTCTGAACCCAAAGTCATCATCTGATAAACGCTTTGTTGAAAACAATGCTGTTGTACAGACAATAGTTATTGTACAAACATCTAAGGACCCGCCAATATAAATAGTGTGTGGGAGACCACTTATGGTTGCTTTGTCATTTCCATGTATATTCGTTCTTAAACTAGAAATGCATAATTGTGTCTAGATACGAATATCTGTCTATTTCTTTAGTGGTAAAAAAGACACTATTAATCTTTGGTTTACGACATGTTTGCGCAGATCTGAAAGGTTGTGAAAAAGATGAAATAATTAGTCTACATAAATAGGACAAACGAATACAGAAAATACATGCATAGGTGAAACAAAGGAGCAATTGTTTTAAGTAACTTTTAAAGTGACTTATGTAGTGTCAGAATTAGTGTGTGGCTATTAATGCTTAATACCAAAAAATGTAAATGTTCATCAATTATTAAGAATTTAGAAAAACTTCAATATCAGTAGGCAATTTTTTTTTCAGATGTTGGATATCTGTCGAGATGTTTGCCAGGAAATCAGAATAATTTACGATAGCTGTACAAAAAAAGAATAGTTTATGATGCTTGCATATATTAACTTCTCTACTTACTATAAGATGACGAGCCTGTATGATCGAGAAATATACAGTTAACATTTCCCGGGTACAGCTACGTTATTTTCTCCGTAGAAATAACGATGTTTTACAGCGAAAATCTTAATAAATGTCACCTGTCCTCGTTACGCATGCTGTAACATATCAAAAACATTGGTATCTTATGCATATTTTGATAGAAAATGCCGGTGTACTTTATGTTTATATGAACTGAGATGGAGTAAATGGATTATAGAGCGAAGAGATGGTGAATGTTACTCAACGCTTGTGTATATTTGTCAATCTAGATCATTTGTGAGCATTTCGGAAACAAAAAATAGTTGATTATGTGGAGGAACCTTCATATCTGCCTTAACGAAGTTGGAACAAACCAACATATTATTAATTACTAAATATATATTTTCAATGCAAATAGATGATTTCAAGCCAGTCTATGGGATGTCCTATGCAACTGTGTAAAAGAACAGCTAAATATCATTCGGTAACCATATAAATAAATACATCGAAATATGTTCATGGAAAAAACAAAACCGTCACAAGAGCGTAATACTCAACATATTTGTGTTCTTTTTCTGACATAGATATGGATGATATACGCCGGCCAAAGAAAATAAGTAAGAATCAACAAAACTAGCAATGATGATTATTAGGAATTGGTTATTTATATATTATATTTGACACAGTTTAAATTTGCTTTATTTGCAAAATGTATAACGAACTTCGTCATAAATGAACAGTTTTAGATCAAAAGAGAACGAACCGAAACTGTTACCTCTGCGTAATCTAATCTTATCAACATATATATATATATATATATATATATATATATATATATTAAAATATAGATATAACTTATAACCACTATATGTTGCAATTAATAACCTTTATCCTCACGATGTGTACATCGTATTTCCTTGAATATTTGTTCAACAATTCCTAATAATATGCTCATAAAATTAAACATATCTCTGTCTCTCTCCCTATATATATATATATATATATATATATATATATATATATATATATATATATATATATATTAGTACTTCATGTATCAACATAAAATATTATAAGGGGATATAATTTTTTATGTATCAGTTTTCAGTATTTACTTAAACAGTGCTCGATACGTAAGAAGAGCTAGGTAGTAGGCAATCAAAATATATATGGCAATCAAGCTACACAGAGGATCCCGTGTTTCATCCCCGGGGGAAATCCTCAGGCATTTAGCCTGACGATTTCCCCAAGGGATGAAACACAGGAGCCTCTGTGTAGCTTGATTGCCATATATATTTTCATTGCTTACTATATATATATATATATATATATATATATATATATATATATCCCTATATATATATATATATATACATATAGAACAGTTTTTTTAATTATATTCCAATAACCATGGTTTGTTTTATTACTTTTATTTTTATTTTTTTCACATTTCCAAAAATTCCAAATTTCTGTGAGATATATTTAACGGTCCGTTTCATTTGTTTTGTGCCAAACAACATTTGTATGTCAATATCGTCTCTGCAACACTCCAGAATCATCAGAAAAAGTTCACAAATAATAAGAGTTCTTAGATTAGAGTGTCTTGAAAAACACCCACATCATACCTCAGTATCATTTTAAGGGGAAAATAAACAAAAGAACAAACACAAAATCTTATATTTATATATATATATATATACATGATTTTTATAATTTTCAGTATGACGATTCCTCACCAGAATACTGTCTGTGTAACTAAATTGCTTTAAATATATTTTCATATCTTACTACATATATATATATATATATATATATATATATATATATATATATATCAGTGAAAAGTATTTGTTTAAACAATATCCTAGTTTTATTATACAATGTTCGATATCCAAGATAGAGCAGTAATATACAAAACATAGATTATGAGGATATGAATTACATAAAATACATTATTTATTATATCATCATTTTATTAAAACAAAGAATATAAATAAAATGCTTAAATGCTCGATTCTTATAGTAATGCTATATCTTGTATATCGAGAATTGACTATTCCAAATATAATTAAAATACATCATTTTGATATTTATTATTTGTTGTTTATGTGTTTAAGCTTACACAGGGTTGATCTTTACTTATCTAGATAAGTTATACAAGATATTTCGTTCAATATCTACATTGCAAAAAATATCACTATTCTATTTTAAAGAAATGCCATATTTTTTAAAATCCTTGGTTTAAGAAAAAAGGTACATATCTATCAATAACTATATATATATATATATATATATATATATATATATATATATATATATATATATATATATATATATATAATTTAGGAACAGCTCCATTGTAAATTGAAGATGCACCATGTGGAGCTATAAGAGTCCCTTTATGAAGATTGTAATAAATATATAATTACACTAAAATAAATTTCTCTATTCCTATTTTTTTTATTTTGACAAAAGTTCCATGCAATGATTTTCATTCTAAAATAATTGGCTCAAATTTAATCCTTTAACTTGAGTGGTTTTAAGAAAAAAGAAAATTAAGCGTTCGATACTTAGTGATTATCAAGTTCAAGGTTAATTTCATATATGTGAATTATCAAATAAGATATGATGCCTTCAATACCTTCAAAATTCTCAATAGAATCTGAACGCTTTGGAGAATTATTGAATTAAAATTGCTTAAAATTCCATAAATGTCGGAGTATCTAGATTTAAGCAAAGAGGATGCAGACATGTTGTATCATCTTTACATAAAACATGGTAAACTACATATAGCACCCATTTGGCCACCTTACGTGCAACTGTGTTCTAAAATAAAATTGATGATTATCGGTGTCTACGTTTAACTATGAATAATGTAATACAAATATGTATAAATATAAATAATACCTATCATATATATATATATATGTGTATATATATATATTTATATAAATGTTTTGAAGTTCACACAAATGTTTAAATAGATGCTCAAAACAGTATAAACGACACGATATAATAATATATGATGACGATGTCTAAATATGATATAATAAGTATTTACATGAATATAAAAGTGAAAAAGAGGATAAATAAGTTGACTTAACAACAATGGATTGTTGACACTTTTGTTCCTTTTTATTTGCTTTAATATTAGCGGATGAAAATGCACATTGGTGACAGCTTTTTCAAAAGTATTTTATAGTATGTTTTATGAATTTGCAGAAACAATTGCTTGTAATGAAAGTATAAGTCATATGAAATTCGGAACAGTTCTTTAATAACTATCATATTATATCATTATACATATATGCTGATAAGTACGGAAATAATAATCCCACGTACTAGAAAATAAAAATAAGATGAAGCGAAGATTAGTTGTATATTAATCTTAGTCTTTATAAGAAACGAATACAACAAAACATTTTCACCTCATAGACGAATCACGTATTGTCACGTATAATATTGACTTCTATGCTTATTTTGTTCAAATCAATCTGTAAATAAAAACGAAATGTTGATGAATATATAAACACTTTTCGTTTTCGTTTTGTTTTTTTAATTTTCTATAATATATATATATATATATATATATGTGTGTGTGGGGGGTGTGTGTGTGGGTGTGTGGGTGTTTATTTGTTACCTACCTTCATTAATTGATTTTCTTTTACACATGCCATATGTATTAATGCATAGATTTTTAAAGTAAATTTTACATATATGTAAAAACATGATTAGTATTCTTTATATAAAGGTCAATATATGTTTAAATGTACTTTACATTTAAGTCAAGCCACACTCATGAATAGAACATTCTACAAGTGAATTATAGCTCATTGCAATGTCAGTCTCCAGGTGATCACGCTTTTTTTTAAATCAATAAATGTATTCATAGCGTAAACAGCAAGATTTTAATCTACTCTTACCGTTAGTGAAATTCCAATTGATATATATATATATATATATATATATATATATATATATATATATATATATATATATATATATATATATATATATATATTAGGGGAGGTAGATTTTTAAACTGTAAATAATCGCACTCGAAGAAAGTTGCCAAATAATGTCAAAAGTTACCACAAGAAATATTTTTCTTCAAAACTTTGTATTTATTTGAGCATTGCAACTTTAAGATCAAATAAATCGGGATTTTTTCTCACAGCCTAGATTTCACCGGCAGAAGTGTCGCCTTAAATTAAACCCGGGTTTTAACAAAAAAAAGTAATACATTACTTAATAATAAATATTTTAAAGTTTATTATTCCTTTTCTTAAGAAATTAAATGTACATATTCAAATTAAAAAGGAATAAAACACTATAATATTTAATTTTATATATAAATAATTATTTATTTACATAGGCGTGTTATTTTTTGGATATTTTTTATGGTATTCACCGGTTGAAAATTCAACGAGCGAATTTGAATTCACGTGTTGATTCTGTGTTTACATATTTAATTATCACAAATATATATTGAATTGTCGAGCGCTGGCTTATCTAATCCCACTTTCCCGACCTTTTGTCACACCTTACCTTGTGGGAGTTAGATAAATAAAAACTAGTTCAGCCAGGGTTTTTTACCCCACCAAATAAACCGGTATCGTCCGGGTCTTTGGGTCTGGATTCACGCCCGTCAATTGGGGCTTGTCCGTCCTATGCAGTTCTAGGAGGTGCACCTCCCAGGTTTTTGCCTTCCCTCTTTGGGAGGAGTAAGTTTATTGCTTACTGTCTGAGGCGGCCCTACCGGGGAATGCCGACGGAGCTGCCCAGGCAATTTTTAAATTGCCAGAGTGCTCACCTCTCGAGCACTGGCTTTCTCATCCCACTTTCCTGACCTTGTGTCAATCTTACCTTGTTGGAGGTAGATAAATAAAATCTTGTTCAGCCAGGGGTTTTTACCCCACCAAATAAATCGGTATCGTCCGGGCCTTTGAATCTGGATTTACGCCCGTCTATTGGGGCTTGTCCGTCCTGTGCAATTCTAGGAGGTGCACCCTCCCAGGCTTTGTCTTCCCTCTTTAGGGGAGGAGTAAGTTTATTTCTAACTGTCTGAGACGCACCTACACGGGAATACCGACGGGGCTGCCCAGTCAATTATTTAATGCCCAGAGTGCTCATCTCTATAGCGCAGGCTTATCTAATCCCACTTTCATGACATTGTGTCACATCTTACCTTGTTAGAGGTAGACAAATAAAACTATTTCAGCCAGGGGTTTTTACCTTACCTAAAATATTATATGTATTGGAGTTGATGGGAGAATGGATAAGAACACATTGATGTATAAGGAAATTGTGGATGAAAATAGACAGAGAATTATGAAAATAACTAAGGGACCAAAACACCATTTAACTTTTACAAAAGAAACACCATGAGAAAGTAAATATCTGACACAGAGTTCTTCCTAATAGTGGTGCAACAGGTGCTGTTCATGCAGATCAAGTGGTGGATGTTTTGCATGAATTCCACAGTGAGAACAGTATCAAGGCTATACTTGTTGACAACACTAATACCAACACAGGTTGCGAAAGTGGAATGGTTGCAATTTTAGAAAAAAAACTTTTTAAAAATCTTCACACAATTGGTTGCTCTTTGCATCATAATGAACTACTTTTCAGAGCCCTTTTTAAAAACATAGATGGTTGTGCAAAGGTCCCTACAACATTCAGTGGCCCTCTGGGGAAATTATGATCAAATGATTCCCATGATTTACCCCAAATATAATTTTCCACTATTAGCAATCCTCTAGAGTCAATTTTTAAAATTGATGAAATACATGATCTTAGTTCTGACCAAAGACTACTTTATGAATACACAGTAGGTATTTCTAGAGGTAAGGTTGACTCTAGATATACCTCCTGGAAAATTGGTTCTTTTAAACCAAGCAAGATGGTTAACTTTGGCCATTATGCTCATGTGTTTATGGACTCGTGGTGCATACCCACAAAGGCACACAACAAAACTACACTATGTAGTAACTTTTATTGTAAATGTGTATGCCACTTCTTGGTTTGAAATTAAAAGAAATAGTAAATTCCACAATCAGCAAGTGCACATTTTTAATATGATCCAGAGGATTAAGGAGCAACCTCAGGAAATCCAAGATATCACATTTAGAAATATACAAGGTAATACATTTTGTTTACTGCCTGAAAACTTTCTATATTCCATGGTTAAATCTGAGGAGATTGAAGTAAGACAGAAGCTTTAAAAATAATTTTGGCCATTAGGTAAGTAATATTTATTCATATATCTCTGACTCAATTATTTATTCCAATTTATAGAATGATTTTTAAAGATTTTATCTAATTTTACCATAATTATTAAAGCAGTACAGATTGGAATTTTTTAATAATTCAATTAATTAATTTGTTCTTTCAGGAGTGAGGAGTCAACCAGAAAAAGATTAAAAAGAATACCACCTATTAATTTTAATGCCACACATTGGACACAATTAATAGATTAAAAATTATGCTGCATTTTTGGCATTCTCAGGGCGTGGAACGGGCAGTTAAGTTAATAACCGAAGCTTCACAAACTGTATATGGTTTTGAAGTAAGGCATCAACACATTACAGCCAAAGTTTTGAGTCAGAAATTGAGACCAGCATTTTTATCTAAGGGGTCTTATATGAAGCAATTTGACTCTCAATATTAAGCTCCATTAAAATAGTGTTAGGTTTTTCCTTATTTCTTTGCTTGTTATATTTTCACTTATAACAGAAAAAAATCATTTTTTTAGGTATTCAAATATTACTGTTTAATTCATCACGTTAAAAGGTAGTTTACAAAAGCAGATACTGAAAATGAGGGGGGGGGCGCAAATTTTCAATTTGAAGATTTCTTTAATTAATATCATTTTTATAAAATAAAAGGACATTCCCTGATTTTAAATGCACAAATTATTTGGTTTTCACACCAGTATTCAAGCAAATCTTGCAAAAACGAGGAATTTTCAGTATATTCTTGTCTACGATCTTTGATACCAAACGCTGAAGTTTTTGATCTAATTTTTTGCATGAGTATTTAATAGGTCTATATACAACTTTCAGTACGTGCCTTTTTTTAATATTAAAAAAAAAGTGTAAAATCGACCTACCCTAATATATATATATATATATATATATATATATATATATATATTTATATATATACATATATATATATATATATACATATATATATATATATACATTTATATATATATATATACATATATATATATATACATTTATATATATATATATATACATATATATATATATACATTTATATATATATATATACACATATATATATATATATATAGATGTTCGTTATTCTAATTACATACGAAAAGACAAATATATATTACAGACAAAGCAAACTATAAAAGATGTTAATGCCTACATTGTATGGCTATGTAGGCTGTGAAAAACCTACTCATGCACAACCCGAGTCGTTATTGGATTAAATTGACAAAAGAGAATTCTACATTTATTCCAGCCTCTGGCAAATCTTATTGAATTCACGTGATTCTGTCTGCTCTTCAAAATAATATTTATCTTTCACATGACTTTTTTAACCTGAGATGTAAATAGAATTATTTATTTTATATATATTTTCGAAAGATATGATAAATATATACAGCGGAGACATTCATATGTTTTCAAATTGTTTTGATTCAAATAATGTTCCCCAGTATTGTTTTCTTCCATACATTATCATGACCCAATGAAAAAACAGTTTTAGTTTTACGGGCGATGGTGGTGTATTTATTTTGACAAGTTTCAGATTATATATATATATATATATATATATATATATATATACATATATATCTCTGTGTGTGTGTTTCTTTTTACCTTCTACTTGGAAGTACGGATTACATAATCGTACTGCTGGCTTGACGATTCGAACTCTGGATCTAAGTATTTCCTTACCTTGGTGTCATACCGCTAGGCTGTTTTAATGATCACCTTTTTAAATGCAAGAAAATACGTGTTGTATTTTATTGTCATGCTCAACAAATTATATCCCGTCTTCCAATCTTCTAAACGAAGAGAACTGGCAACGCGTCTCAATTTGAATATTCACTTTCGCTAAAAGTGTTCCTTATCTAATCAAATTAAATGTCGAAGACAAGATGTATGAAATACAGAATGGAAAATAATTAGATTGCAATATGACTACATTTTCTGAAGAGGTCCGTTGATACGAATGAATTGGTCAATCCGTCGTTTGTTTGTTTTGTTTTACATATGTTTAATTGTTTTTCCATTATGTCTTCAAGACCCACGCACAAACACATACACAAGTAATCTAAAATAAGGTGTATCAGTTTTTGAGTTTGTTTTATCTTTATTTTAGCATGATTTATTCCGTTTCATTTTGTAACTTTTTAACCAGCAACATCTGACCATGTTATAGTTTTAATATGTCAGCTTTATTCATCCATGCTATCGTTTGTACGTTGTAAATTATCCCTCCTATTTATTTCTTCTAGCCTTCTCACATGCGAATGTACATTATATCGAACCACCCTTTACAACTTATGTTAGTACACACACCCACACCCAAACATCTTTCTCTCTCTCTCTCTCTCTCTCTCTCTCTCTATATATATATATATATATATATATATATATATATATATTAATAATAAATAGGGTTAAAAGCCGTTAAAACAATGTGTCGATGCAATATCTATTAATCAAATAAAATCACAACAGATTTGGTACTCTTTTTCATTTCATACTTTGATCGTTTGACTAATAATTTCGCTAGCTATCTTGCATATTCAGAGTATGAATTGGAGGTGTAACAGTTCTGTATGTGTGTAGCAGTCCGTTAATTATGACAAATGCACGTGGTGTTTTTATAACGGTTACTTCACTTTTGCAATATGAGGTAACACGCCGGCACGCGAGATTTGTATTAGACTATGAGAGTTCATTTTTAAACATATTTTTATCAATTTAATAATAAATGAGGCTTAAAAGCCTTTAAAAGCATGTCTAGATGAAATATTTATTAATAAAATCAAATCAGTACATATGTTTTACTTTTTAGACGCTCCCACGACAAATCCAAAACATTATATTTCTTTTCACATTTCTGGCCAGAATACGTAGCATCGCATGAGTGATTTCATACGGGGCATGCCAGGAGTATCGGTATGAAATTCTCTACAACATAACTTTACGTAAATATTGAGGTATTACAATTCTATCTGCGTACAGTATAGTGTTGTCGCATATTTAGCAAGTTGAATATGTCTCCCTCTTTCTTTCTTTCGTTCAATCTCGTCTGGGTTTTATTTTTCATATAGAAATCATCTCTTTAAACTTCCTTTTTTATTTATTCCAGGTAATTCTCTGATAGTGTTTAACAACGGACCTGAGATTTATATTTCCATTTTAGTTCTGCTATAACCGTCTCTTTTAGAAAAGTATCATTTTGGGGGATTAGTCTTTACATTTTATCCGCATGCCCATGGTTTTTGGATGCAATTTTTCCATCCTAAAATGATAGTGCAGTAGAGTTACACCTCATTGCTGCAAACAGTTTGCAGTGTGGTAGGAATGTCTTTTTTATCCGAGTATAGTTAGTGTTGTGTGTGAAGCTACCTACCCTTTAGTAATAACTAAATGGTAGCAACCTGCTACCATAAATACCCGTTATTGCCGGGAGAACATTTGTAGTACATTTAGGCACTAGCACTGCCAACACTGACTTGTGTATAAGTTCTCTGTTCAATACAATTCATTATTATTATCTCTAAACCTGTTGTTCTTTTCTTTCATTGTTGGTACCCCTAAATGGGTCCACAACAACTGGCGACGAGTAATTCGTAAAGGACTTCTTTGTAAACACCTTGGACCTTGCAACCTGTAAGTGATAAACCAGTGTCTAAAAATTCTATCCGTTTGAAAAAAAACCCTGTGCTTTACAATTTTCGCGAAGATAATGGAAACATCGAATACATTCAAATTTGGGACGAGTCTGCCTTACAAGAAATAACAAGTTTAAACAATTACTGGACGAAAAAAAAGTAAGACAGATTTTGCTATTTGTGTTCTTCGTGTTTCAATCCGGGAGTTTACCTCGTACAAGAAATGAAATTGGAATACCATGTGCTTATAAAACTGAAAGGTTTGAAAAAAAGAAACTCCATACTACAAAAAAAAAATTTTCGTGTCTGATATAGTCAAACGTATTTCGTGAACAGACTTGTCACTGTAAAATCCTATAGTCGAAAAAATACCTTACAAGTAAAACCAAGTTACTTTCTTGAATAACTAGTCAATTTTCTTATATAGCGGTAAAAGCCATTACAGCTATTTTGCATTTTCAGCCTACACTGAAAGGCAAACGGACTCATTGGAAAAAAAGAGTTCCAGATGCGAAAAAAATATAAATAATTTAGTTAATCAATTACCCAATAAGTCGGATTAATAAAATCGTTCTTTTTTTCTCAAAGAGCTTTGAAAAAAAAAGATTAGCAAGTGTCGGTCGAATTCGAGACCCGAATGACGCAGTGATGAGAAGGGTTTGAGTTTGTTATTAAACAGTAAGCATTTGAAAAGAAAAAATAGTGAAGGACTATTTGTGTTATTAATTCTTTTTCAAGAAGTATTTTTTAAGAAGAAGTGAATAACTATTTGACTTTGTTTTTAGTGCTTTTCAAGAAAGTATTTCTTTAATCATGGAAGATTTTTCGAAACAGATATTGGAGATGATTAAATTCCAATCAGAACAACAGAAGGAATTTCAGTCGCAGCAAAAAAGTTTGTTGCAATATTTTGAGGAAAAGAATCTAGCACAAAAGCGAGAAGATAGAAAATCTTTTGATGAACAATTGATTGGGATTAAAAAATTTATCAATTAGAGCAACAGACCCAATCAGAGAGAAAATTTGAACAGCTTGCACAAGCAATGATAAATATGACGAATGACGACAGCGACGCGTTCAACCAAAATGCAATATGGTTAGCTATAGAAACCTTCAACTATGTGCCTGAAGAGGACCTTAACTTCGAATCATGCTACCGTCGATATCAGGATTTTTTCGACATTGATTGTAGCACATGGTCGGAAAAAAGGTTCGTTTAGTTCTTCGTAGACTAGGTACGGCAGAGCATACAACATTTGTCGATTATATTTTGCTAAAGAAAACGGGCGAACTATCTTTCAATGAAATCATTAAAATGTAAATAGAACTATATTGCTCCAAAACTAGTTTATTCCACAAAAGGTGGAAATGCATGAACCTAACGCGAAAAGAAAGCCAGGATTACTCAACGGTTGCTTCGATCGTCAATAAACATTGTGACAACTTTAAGTTATCATCATTGACAGCGGAAAATTTCTAAAGTATTAATATGTGTTCAAGGGCTCGTCTCGCAAAACGATGCAGAGTTAAGAAGAGTGCAATAAGCAAACTAGTAACCGAGCCAAATTGAACATTGCAACAACTGGCCGAAAGCTGTCAACGATATATTTCTGAGAAAAAGGAAGCTAAAGAAATAGAGGAACCAGCAATTTCTAATGTTAATAATGTTCGTCGTTTTTCAAAAAAAAAACATACTCTTAGAAGGAACATTCATGAAGGATTTGCCTCAAAGGTCGGTTGAAAAATTGCCAAACCACCCTTGTTGGGCCCTACATTGGTACAAGAAGTGTCCTTTTAAAGTGAAACATTGTAACAACTGCCTTAAAATAGGACACAAGGCCTCACATTGCAGAAGTAACACTAGAAAAAAAGTTACATAAAAACAACTAGAATTGATGGTGGCAACCTAAACATACGAAAGTATGTTACGGTAAAAATGAACAATCAAGATTTTAAACTACAGCTTGATTCAGGGTCTGACCTATCAATTATTAATATTAATACCTGGACAAAGATCGGCAGACCGACTATGCTACGCACAGATACAGTGGTTTGATCAGTAACTGAAAAATGAATAAACTTTAAAGGGGAAGTCATTTCAAAAGTGACACTAAAACATGAGACATTAAAATTACGCATGTTCGTAATGAAAAATACAGGAAACTTGTTCGGTTCAGATTGGATTCAGTACTTCCAGCTCTGGGATTCGCCGATAGGAGCTTATTGTCAACGAATAGAGCACTTTTCAGCTGAAGCAGAACCATTAAAGAAGGATTTGAAAAACCAATTCCCCAATGTGTTTTCTAATGAATTAGGGACCGGTACTAAAATGCAGGCGAGTGTTGAATTAATTAAAAATAAGAATCCCGTTTTTAAGAGAAATGGAAGTGTACCATTTGCCTCACTTGAACAACTTAATGCAGAAATAGACCGGTTGGTGGAGAAAGGTATTTTAACACCAGTTGACTACTCGGAAGGGCGCCCCCAACCGTCTACGTGAAGAAAGAATCTAGTGAGATCAGAGTGTGTACCAATTTCTCAACCGGTTTGAATGATGCGCTGAAAGATCATCACTATCCTCTGCCGACTCCAGAATGGGTTTTCAGAAAATTAAACGGTGGAAAACTGTTCTCAAAAATTGACATGAGTGAAGCCTATCTGCAAATATTTGTAGAGGAGGATAGCTCTAAGCTTCTCTGTATTTAAACACACAGGCTACTACTAAAGTTTAATCGTTTTCTTTTTGGAATTACAGTGGCCCCGTCGATTTTTCAGAAGGTAATTGAAACGATGTTGAGCAGGCTCGATTTTTCGATCGGCTACCTTGACGATATCTTAATGAAAAGTACGAACGTCGGGGAGCACCGTGATCACGTAAACAAAGTATTCGAAAGGATAAGCGATTTTGGTTTTACACTCGAAGAGTCAAAGTGTGAATTCTTTCTAGAAGAGATCAAATACTTGGGACATGTCATTGATAAGAATGGAAGACGTCCTGACCCAGAAGGATCTATAGCCATCAATAATATGCCCGAACCGAACAACGTTACCCAACTACAAAGCTTCCTGAGTCTCGCAAACTATTACGAAAAATCCATTCCCAATATGCACGAATTGCGAGCTCCCTTAAATGAGTTACTTAAGAAAGATAGTAAATGGGAATGGTCCGCCGACTGTCAATCTGCATTTGACAACCTAAAAACGAAGTTAACTTCAGAATTATTTCTTACTCATTTTAATCCAGAGCTACAAACTATTGTTGCAAGTGACGCCAGCTCCTACGGCATTGGGGCGTGCATTTTGCATAACATGCCGGATGGCTCGATGAAACCCATTGCGTCCGCTTCAAGAACTTTACTTCCTGCAGAATAAAATAACTCGCAGATTGAAAAAGAAGCGTTGGGTATTGTGTTCGCAATGACCAAATTTCACAGGTATGTACACGGCCTTCATTTTATCCTACAGACAGACCATAAGCCACTTATCCCCTTCTATGGATCAAAAAAAGGCTTGCCAACCTACACAGCAAACCGCCTACAGAGATGGGGTACAATTTTGTTAAATTATGACTTTGAGATATAATTTTTACCGTCAAAAAGACCAGGAGAGGCATATGGTTTATCGCGGCTAATCCCAAAGTACACGGAACCGCTCGAGGATACAGTTATAACATCCCTTCGTTCTGAATATGACTATAGTAAAATACTGTGTAACACAATAAAAGAGCTGCCAGTCACACTTGGCGATATACAAACAGAGGCAAGAGAAGATAATTTTATTATCGAAATTAAAAATAAATTACAAACAGACGATGAGCAAATGGCAGAAGCTTTTTCAGTCTGTTGCGACACATTATTATACTGGCAGCGAGTAGTAATCCCAGCTATGCTACAAAAAAAATCCTGAAGGATTTCCATGAATGACCATCCCGGAGCGACACGCATGAAGAGCCTAATGAGATCTTATGTGTATTGGAAAAAACATGGACAGAGACATAGAGACGAAGGGGAAAAGCCTGTTCGGGCTGCGCGTCTGCAGCGAAAGCACCACGTATTCAGTACTGTCCATGGCCAAAAGCAGAGCAACCATGGTCCCGGATTCACATAGAGTTCGCGGGGCCATTGGAAGGCTTCTACTACTTAATTATAGTCGACAGCTACTCAAAATGGTCAGAAGTTGTTAGATGCAAAACCCCAACAACGGATGTCACGATATGCGCGTTGCATGAACTGTTTGCCCGATTCGGAGTGGTGGACATTGTTGTATCGGACAACGGTACCCAATTTACTTCACGAGAGTTCAAACAATTGTGTGAAGACTTTAAAATTAAACATATCACCACTCCGACTTACCATCCGAGGTCAAACAGACAAGCATAAAAATGTGTTGATACCTTGAAGAGAACACTGAAAAAATCGACGGGCACGCTGAGAGAAAAGGCACTCCAGCAGTTCCTTCAAGTGTATAGAATTACACCCAACGAGAACACACCAGCCCAGGTACCTCCGGCGGAAGTGATTTTTGGAAGAAAAATAAAGTCGGTATTCGACAAACTTTTACCAAAACATGTGAAACCGACCAACATTACGGCACCAAAGAAGAAGTACGAGGATGGAGAGAAGGTGTTTTTCCAGGAACCCCATAGAAACAAAACTGTGTGGGAAGCGGGAAAGGTACAACAAAAATTGGGACGGAATGTGTACATTGTAGAGGGTCCTAGAGGCACCTGTAAAAATCACAGTAACCAAATGCGTCGTCGCATGTCGGACGACCCAGGGGAAGGCCATCAAATCAGTGTGAGACCACTATGGAAGATCTATACGAATCATTTGAGCTGCCAACACAAAAAACGCCTCAGGAACAGAGACGTTCATCAAGAAAACGTAAATTAACCGGGAGTTTCGATGTGAATCCTTAAAAAAGATATACCTTGAGATTCCAAGGGAATGAGTTTCGGAAGGGGGGTGTTGTGGGTGAACCCCCCTACCCTTTAGTAATAACTAAATGGTTGCAACCTGCTACCATAAATACCGGTTTTTGCCGGGAAACATTTGTAGTACATTTAGGCACTAGCACTGCCAACACTGACTTGTGTATAATTTCTCTGTTAAATACAATTCATTGTTATTATCTCTAAACCTGTTGTTCTTTTATTTCATTGTTGGTACCCATAAACGGGTCCACAACAGTAAGTAATGGTTTATATTCTTTTTCAAATATAAATTATCTACCATTTAAAAACGATGATATTTTAACTCCGAACAAACTTGATAATGTTACTTTCTCGATCTGATGATAAATTCTCTCAGCGGGTAGAAGAGTCATTGAAGTGTGCGCGATCGGTTTGGTTGTAGTATCTTCATATTCGTGTATCAGTGCAGCACCCACTCGTATTCACTAGCATCAGTTGCAAAGATGATTTTTTGTACAGGATCATTATAAGCTAAGGTTTGATCTGAGATTAGACTTATTTTGATTTCCTAGAAAGCTGTCTCGCAATCATTTAACCGTATACATGTTTCCCTTTTCTTTATAATTCGTTAAAGCGGACTCTTAAATCGTACTTTTTTTAATGTAGATAGACTAATATTCAGCCAACTCAGGAAACAATTGTAGTTTTTCAAATGTGTCCAGTACAAGCATATTTATATTTGCATCGGTCCTCAGTGGGTCCGGTTTCCTGCCTTCACTGTCTATCACTTTTCCAAGGTATTTCATTCCGTCCATGAATAATTGCCATTTATCGGTACTTAATTTGAAACCGAATTCTTCTAGTCGTTTAAATATAACTCTGATGTGTATGTTTTTTTCGTTAACGTAGTTACTTTTTCGTCTTTTTATTCGATCTCAAATTATGTAATTGAAGAGAAGAAACTTTTAAATACTATTTAATCAGTATTGTTAGATATTGTTTAAGCTGTGTAATTTGAAATAACGAGAGCCAGAATTATATATGTACAAACTTTGTAACATATTATACCTCAATTTTATATATACTACTCATATGTTACATGTTTGTATATGTGTTAATGTTTAACTACTGACTATTTACTTCATATTTCATCTCGTTTTACGCTGCTTCTATATATAAGGGATAAGTAGATAGAAAGATGAGAACCTAATCATAAATGAAACAAAGTAAAGCAAAGGCAAATAGTTCATACGATTACATGACTAATTGTAATATGTTAAATGACTTTAGAAATAATTAAAATTTTGAACACTGGAATCATATAAGTAAAGTCATAATATATCAAGACAAGAATACACGTCACTATTAATGCTACTAAACATTATGTCTACAATCCTTGTTACAATTTTTATCAAAATCTATTACCTGATTTTTTTATTCTAGAAAAAGATCTATAATGTATGAGGTCTTAATAAGAAATTATTATTCATAGTATTTTGCTTAATTCCTGTCTAATGACAATGGAACATATTTAATTATATTCAGAAGTGTACGAATAAAAAAAACTAGAGGGTGCACATATTATGTCCCATGAATTAATTTTAATACTCCAAAAGGAATATTAATCCATTCATCACTGTGTTGCGAAAAATATAGTGGGTAATTAAATTTTCCCTACAATGCAACGCATTTCTCACGAAAGATATGTTAGTAGTCTTTGTATGTTTATCGTTATTGTCTATGATCGCTGATCGTTTGAACTTTAATCTCTGGTTCACCCATGTAAAACATTCACAGCAAAATTCTCGTCTAGCTTTTTCAACCGTTAAGCATTTTCATTTCATCCTCTGTCTACCTAAAATAAAACAGAACTACGTTTACAAGAACGTCATATCTGTGGAATACAATACAATGGGACTGCTCCCCAGCTGACTACATCATGATCGTATTAAGTCCAATGTTAATAAGTTATTGTCGAGCCGCAAAATCAAATACTCAAATTCTGACAATTGAACCGATCGTTATCAATCCTCTAAAAGTGTTGTTCATCGCCAAATGAGAATATTATTAACCATTATCCTTGTGTAGGTTTCGGGCCCTGATAAGCGGTGAGAAATTAGCATGAACAATTAATTACACATAATATAGTTCTTATAACGACTTTCTCTGCCAAGCAATGGTATTCCAAAATTCATAATGACCAATTAATTAATTTAGGAGTGAATCATATAGACACAAATATATGAACATAAGCATATCTGCATTACTATGAATAGAGAGACATGTCATAAACTACATGTAGAAAAATAAATTATGAAATACAAAAGCACTGTTTTACACAAATAAACCAAAACATCCAATGTTATTCGAATTCCACTCCATAAATCTCCATTAATGGATAATTATCCACATTTAAATGAGACGTGCTTCTGTTCATTTATTAAAAATAACAACATTTCAACGGAGAATAATGAATTCAATTAGAATATCGATTCTTAATAAAACATTTTATAGAATGATTAACGGATATGATAAAATGGTTTAATATCACCATTTATGAGAACAATAAACTTCAGTTTTATCATTTTTCTATGTTGATTATTGTTATGAAATTGTTTAATCGTGTTTCTTATTTCATTGTCTTTTACCTGCTATTATTAATAAATTCCACAATGTGTGATGTTATCAATGTTCTCAAAAGAATTACGCTCAAATATATGTGTGCGTTTTACATGTTGGTTCCTTGACGATTTATAAAGGGTTATCATTAACCTCTAATTAGAAACAGCTGAGTAAGGAAAATGTTATGGATTTAATTCGAGAAATTGTTTCCCGCTTGACGAAATCGCGTCATTCTAGAGACTTTAGTTGAAATAAATATCAAGTAAAAATGGAGCTTGTTGAAAGAACACGTATGAACGCGTTGTCATTGTTTCCTTCAGAATATGATTTCATATTTATTCAAGAAAATATGGATATTCTTTTTCTCATAGTTGTTCATGAGAAAGTTGAACAATAAATTACTTAAGTTATAGACAGTTTAAAGTAAGTTATTTTAATTTTATGAAATCCGTAATTTCCTATAGAAAATTGTAAATAACTAAAACATATGAAAATAATATGAAGAATTAAGAAAAATATAAATTCATGAAGCTAATTTTTATTATAAGTTAAATTCTTGTAAATTGTCTCACATTCTAAGAAAACTACTCCTTATACTTGCATTTTATTTAAATAGATTATCACTAAAAATAATGTTTTTTAGTTTAATCATTTGAGGATTCATCATTTTTTTTACTCATCAATACTTTAAATAATTATGTCATTTCATCTTCTCTAATATTTAAATTAATCGAATTATTAATATAAATACATATATATATATATATATATATATATATATATATATATATATATATATAAATGAACGTTACTTTTGTAGTTGAACCATCTCTTGAGTGTGCCTTTAATGGGTTTACTCTCTCGCTGATTTATCGAGTTGTTTTTAGTTTCCGTGTGGGCAAAAGTGTCGGAATTTGAGTTTAACAAACTTGACTCGTTGACCGGAGTCTGAGCCTTGCGACCGGTATGAATAATCATCTCTACATTAACGATTCCACGAAGGAATTAAACGTATACCTATGTAGATAAAACAAATATCTATAAATCTCTCTATATCTCTCCTTTTCTCTCTGTCTCTCTGTCTCTCTCTCTCTTTCTCTCTCTCTCCCTCTCCCCCCTCTCTCTCCCTCAATATATATATATATATATATATATATATATATATATATATATATATATATATATATATATATAGGCAATTTGATTAGGATAACATACTTATATCACCCCGGTACTAACGTTATACTTCCCATATCTTGGTTGACGAATTTAAATGTTATTAACATTACGGGATTGTATTATAACCGTATGTACTTGTCTCAAACGTGCAGCCGACTTGCTAATCCGTAGGTTTACGATTTTGAGTTACACTATTCGGAGTTTTTTGTTTAGCCTGAACCAGTTAATATGTACGCCTATTGCTTTAATCTAAACTGATGAGTCTTCAAAAGACGAAACAACATTGTTTATAGATATAAAAAGCTATATAACTATTTAATTATATATATATATATATATATATATATATATATATATATATATATATATATATATATATATATATATATATATATATATATATATAAGTTCAGGACAGGGAGACCTTAAATAACCAAGTAATTTCGATATTGCTAGTAGATTGCATGATACAAAATATATTTATTAATTAATCATATATAATGACCCCTCCGGATATATTAAATAATGCAAATATCAGTGCGCTTAATGTTACAAAGAATAAAAAATATAAATGACAAATAAATAACAGAATATATTAAATTGTCCTTTTTATTTCTCATACATATATATATATATATATATATATATATATATACATATATACATATATATATATATATATATATATACATGTAAGTGAATTTATGCGAACTATTTTCTTGATCATTACTTCTATATTATAATCAAAATAGGTAACTCTAATTTGAAATACTCTATTCATACTTAATTTATAGTCAAGTAAAATTTCAAACATAATTTTTTTGTTCATATGATTTACATAATTATATTTTTAAATAGTCCAAATAAATAATCGTTTGTTGTATCGGATTATACTTTCCTTGTCTTATTTGCTTATATATATATATATATATATATATATATATATACAATAGTTTTGTCGATATTACCAGTAATTAATTCAAGTGATAATAACAAACAAATCACAAAAAATCTAAACTGTGTTCATTAATTTAAAATATCGTGCCCCTCCCCGTCCTGCAAGAGTAATAATTTCTTTCGACAAATTATTTATTTCGAAATGTCCGCCCCTTCACAATAATCTGCAACTTCTCTAAGTATTTTTATATAACTAATCTTCCTACAATAGCAGCATTCATTATCACCAAACCCTTTTAAAAATATTTTGTTTAGTGTTTCAGCATTTAATTTTCGTAGTTTTACATTTTCCGTGAAAAATAACTAACAACAAACTTAACGATTAATGTTTTGTTTACAAACCGTCGTTTCACTATTCAGTCTAAATTACGAAAAAAAAAACAGATTCATAGTATAAGTGTGGATTAACATCCTCTCATAACACTTTTTTTTAACATCCTCTCAAAACACATTTTTTTCTTTTTAGGCGATTACGGATGAACACCCTTCATAACCTGGCAGAAAGATTAAAAAAACGAATATTTTAGAATTTAGAGTAGGGATCAGTTTCGTATATACATACAATTTAAAATTATCCTTTGACTTACGTATCATTCTAGCATTTGAGGGCATTTACTAAAGTATTATTTTTGTTATGCTGTGGGTTAAGTATTTTTAAAAAATGTTTATAAAAAGTTAGAAAGTCCCGGAGATGCGGCATCATTTTACGTTAAATATATATATATATATATATATATATATATATATATATATATATGTGAACTTATCGCCCACTGTAAATTCTACAATAGTTGTTTATTTTTCGTCTTTCCCTTTTTTCACAGTGTAATCGCCTTAAATAGCTAATTTTCATGTTTACGGAGGATGATTTAGCGGCGGCTCTTTAATCGTATACATTTTTACAATACATCCTTTTTTTAAATTTTCATTTTAAGAAATCCATTTTTTTAGTTGTTTACTTTTCTCGTGAACTTAAAATAAATACCTACTTTTGGATTTACTAATTAAATATCTTAGTTTTAAGCCGTAAATATAAATATTAAAAGTGTGGGTATTATTGTAGATTGACAGCCTCAGCCTCCAATCAAATTTTACTTTTTAGGCGATTACATGTAAATAACCAGAAAAACTTGATGATGATGATGATGACCAACATCTATCATGTAAAGAAATAAATATTATTTTGTTACTATTTATTAATTCTTGCTTCTGTCTTAAATAATAAAGGCGAAAGGCACAAAGTAACGTTTTCGAATTACTCAGTAATATAACATTGCTTTATTTGGTTAATCGACATTGATTTATTCATTTCATCATTTACCAATTTTTTAATGAGAAATTCATTTTCATTTTTAGACTAGAACAAAATAAGATTCCTCCACTTTGAATGTCTTAATAACCATATTAATTAACATCTTTACTAATAAGTAAAAATTGACTATGTTAATGCACAGTAAATTTTTCAACGTTAGAATATATCAAATATTACTATGACAATGGTATGTTTGTTGTTTTCCTC
>OY744518.1:57459938-57489938 GCA_963556195.1 Sepiola atlantica | reverse complement strand
TGACAAATATGGCCGTCTAGATAAAGGATCTGATTTAAAGTATGTTCGGATAACATTTCCGATTATTTATCAAGTGACTAATATGATAAGCCTTGTTCTGGCGTACATTAAAACTAGACGCATTTAAATAGCAGAACAGAATCAAAGATGGCATCTTATTGCATATTAATAGTCACCCGAAAGTAATTTTACCGATTTTATTTGATATTTATAAAGCTCGTAAATGTCGATATCAATACTTACGAGTAACATTAGTGTTCTTGAAATGTTTAGCTACACGTAACACCCAATGCAATCAATATTTCTGTTTGTACCTTTTGTAAAATGTGATTCCTTAATTGTTTTCATGTGTTGTATATATATATATATATATATATATATATATATATATATATATATATATATACATATATATATATATTATACTTATAAAGTATGTGCATTTGTATAGTATGTATCAAAAGTTGTTTAAAACATTAAAATTCTCGATCGTAGATTTTAGTGGGACAGCATAGCAAACATGTTGTGCATTTTGTGATACAATCACCAATGTCGCGCAAATGTACATTGACATATGGCGGACATTTTCAGATATTGAGCCACTCGGAATTCTCTCTTCATGTCCGCCATATTGGAATCAAAATGACCGCTATTTGAATTCTAGATTTGCGCTTATCTGTGGATCTGAAATTGCTATTAAATTGGTTCTGGTGCCTCAATGTAGGTTTCTGAGGGCAGGGAATAAAATGGAAAAAATATGCATTGCGTATTTTTTTACCACTTAGCCGCTATATTATATTATATTTATTTTCGATTATCAGTGGGGCTAATACTGCTTTTGACTCGATTCTGTTGTCTAAATGTATGTTTTGGGGGTCAGGGAATATAATGATTAACATCTGCATTGTGTATCTTTTAGAAATTAGTCGCCATGTTATATTTCAAACTGACCGCTATTTCAAATCAACATTTGCACTTACCTTTGGGTTTAAGAGCGCTACACACTTAATTTTTGTGTCTAAATGTATGATTAGGAGGTAAGGAATTTAATGGTAACACGCTGCATTTCGCAGTTTATTAATTTAGCTGCCATATTGAATGACCCGGAAAAGGATCTGTTTGAGGCAACTTCAATTTTGGCTAAAAATGACAAGAAATAAGGTATAATAAAATGACCATTTCTGGGTAAGATCTGAAATTTTCTGCGTAAAATCTAACTTAATTCCAAGTCGTTTTTTATTCAGAATGGAGTTTGGCCCCAACTGATTCTTTTTCGGGTCTGTCACGGAATTTTTAAGAGTGTAATTGTAATAACAGTTTTCATGGCATTTATGATTAGAGAAATGCTTCATTGTGTCTTTTCAGGTTCATCGTGATGCCTGCATTCCTGTACGCTGACAGTGCTGGGTGTTCTCTTGAATACATTTTGATCAACATGCCCAAGAGGTTCACACTAGCTAATAGTGAGTGAACCTCATCAACATCATAACACATCATCACTACTGGCTGGAGGTTATGCATCATATGTAAAGAGAAGATGGATACATTGACCAAACCTGAACAATCTAATAGAAAAGTAGTTGATAAAGTCTACTCGCAGAGAACCTGATCAAATTTAATGAACTTGAAGTACTTTCAAGCATCACTCGAATTGGAAAGACTTGATGATGGCAATCGCATTGGACGCCTAGTATCACCTACAGTGCTTAATAGGAGTTTACAACCGCACAAGATCGGTCCAATCAACAGGACCACAGGACTCCGACGAAGAGAGAGAGCGAGAGAGAGAGAGAGTGAGAGAGATAGAGAGAGAGAGGGAGGGAGAGAGAGAGAGAGAACAATGTCGCAAGTCGTCGTTGCTGAACTCGATTTCTACATTGAAGAAGCAAGATAAGATGCAGAAACAACACCAGTATTTTGATTGGCCGATCCTATCCACCTATATCAGTCGGGAATGGAACAGCACGGAGTGCAGCTCGATTCGAGAGTCCATTCGACACGACTGAAACAGAGACTGCTATTTCAGTTTCCTGACATGCGAGCACACTCCTAGGGGAGAGACATATTGATGGCAATTTAAGAAGATCACGGTGCTGTTTTTACAAAGACTGCGTACTGGACAATTATAGTGATGCGGTTCATCTTGCACGTGCTGCACACATTGTTCGCCGTCATACGTTTGGAGAAACTAAGCCCTACACAGGAGTCTCTGAAGAATGTCAAGAAGAATATGTGCAACCGTTGATGCTTGCACTAGTACACCTGATTCGCGAGAGACCCAGTATCAAAGACAAGACGGAATACACTAATCTTGCAGCAATTACTGCAGCCAGATACTGAAGTTCAACAGCATCAAACACAAGCGAACTTGTGGAAAAATACCCCCCTTCCTACGATTGGTCAGCAACTTTTCTCTTGGAATTGTTTGACCAGGAGAAAAAGCAAGTCGTTATTTCTGATGGAGAGGCAGTGCTCAACAAGCAACTACTACAAGATATGACTTTACTTGCTCCACGCAACCATGAAGATGCTGACAGTCGAGCGTTGCTGCATGCATCTCACGCAGCTAAGCACGGACACCATTCAATAGACATCCGGACTGTAGACACCGATGTTGTGGTGCTGGCCGTGTCAGTGGTAACAGAATTGAAACAGAAGACAAACTATGGCCTGCATTTGGAATAGGCCATGGTTTCCGATACCTAGTAGCACATGAAATAGCAGCTGGCTGGGACCAGGGAAAGCTCGTGCACTGCTAATGTTTTACGCTCAAACTGGATGTGATACTGTGTCACGCATTCCATGGCATGGCAAGAAAACCGCATAGGCAGTCTTGACAGTACTGCCAGAGTTAACTGAGGCGCTGATATAGCTGTCTTCCGCACCAAGTACCATACTAAATTATGCCATCTGAATCATTGAGAGGTTCGTGATCCTGCTGTATGATTAGACTAGGAAATTCATGGACAGTAACAGGGTCAATGTGCAGCTGATCCCTCCAACAGCGTCAGCTTTCGAGCAACATGTCAGGAGAACAGTACATCAAAGTGGGCATGTGCAGAATCAGAAACTGCTGCAAGCAGCAGAACTCCCACCAACAACCAACTGGGGTTGGTCAATGACTGGAGCACAATACACATCATACTGGACCAGGCTACCTGACGCAGCTCACACCTGCATTGTGCTGGTTTCTTGCATGTACCAGAAAGGATTTGTGAGACGCTGCAAGTGCAAGAGGGGTGCCCTTAAGTGCACATCCTCTGTGTGCGTGATAGGAGCTGCACATGAAAATACGTCCGCAACATTTAGTTTCTTGTGGCAGTGCTGGCCTGCTAAACATGATACTGTTTATGTACACATATCTTCAGTACCGATTTATATATATAGCCTCAAGTACAAGACAACTGTAGAATGTCAGCACACATCCAACCTTAGATATGACACCCTAGCATGTCAGAATTTAAACTTAGATATATAATTAATTAAGACATGTATCAAATGTATGAAACTCAAAATTAGTAGTTGAAGTAAATTGATATTTTCATTTTGAGTTATACAGGAAAAATAGTTGTGAGAAGTTTAATTTGTTTTGTGTAGATGTTCACACTATTTTTGTGAGTATTCAGACGTAACTCTAAATATCTGATTGGGTGATATTGTTTAAAAAATGGAGAAGACTAATCAACTACACTCTTATGAAAGGTGACATATTAAACCTTGTACAACACAGAATCTAATCAATAACTCAAACTTGTCGAAACAATTTTTACTTTACAGTCTTTGAGTAAAATGTTGTCTTTTTCAAGAAATACATGATGATGAATATTCATCTCTCATGAATTTAATGGAGTACTTTAATAAAGTATGTCATTTTGAAAAAATGCATTTTTTATTAGTAAACACCAGAATCAAGGCAATAGCAACATTAGATCCAAAGATAATTGAAAATGTACAGTTCAAATAGCGTAATTATGAATTCCAATATGGCACACATGAACGGAGAATTTCGAGTGGCTCAATATCTGAAAATGTTCGCCATATATGTATGTAAATATGTTTGTTTCACAAAATGTACAATCTAATTAAAATTTCGAGCTAAAGCGCCCCCTATTTTACAAATAATAATATTAATAATTTTATTAAAACGTGAGTTGTACAACCATTTCGACAAGTAAACTTTTAATATTTGTTGTATAATTGGGGAAAAATATGACACCGGAAGAAAAATGGATAAAAGTAGCACCTAACCAAGGCATATAGCTAAAGAAATAAACAACCGGAACCGTAATTGGCATTAACATGAGTGTTGAAAATGTAAAATAATAAGTTTAATGTAACCGAAGTGTAAAGTTTGTAAAGAAAGTTTCGAAAAATCAGCATTAGAAACCAAACAGATGTTTCGTTATCTACGACTCAGGTTTATTTAAGCCGCGATTCAAGCCAAAACGGTCGGTACGGTAGAAATTCGATCAGTAGTCAAACACTTAACACCCTCCAGCAAACACGTTCAACTGTAGAAAAAAAATGATATAGCTATATGCAGCTATTCTTTTTGAATATACTTGTTACTTCGTCATCGATAACATGGTAAATATATTCTTTACAGATAAGTATTGTATTAATTCGATGGAAACCCTATAGTTCCTCCATTTGTGGACTGAAATGTTCGTTCTGTCGCATTGTATATATATATATATATATATATATATATATATATATATATATATATATATATTATAGTACGTACATATAATGCTCATGGGCAAAACCGACTACTAGTATACACGTTGTCGTGTTTTTTAGACTCCGCTTGAAACACTTATCGTGTTTAACTACACTAAGTAGCTGTGATACCGTTAGACAGCTGACTGTTGATTATGGTATATACCTATATGGATACATGCATGTGTTTTTTTCTTTGATACATGTTTGATTAAACAGAAGTTAACGTCCCTGTTTGTTTCTTTATTGATCCAATGTTTCGAGTTAGTTAGCCAATGGGCTTATGTTGTGAATAAGAACTCGCTATATTTGCAAATGTCTTAAACTCTCGTGAGTGTTCGTAATGTACATGATGAGGCTACAGAATTAAAATTGGTGAATGTATTACGAAATTCGATGAAACTCGTTTCAGAGATAATGCAATACACACTCTCCCTCTTTGTATGGTAGCTTTCCATGCTTTAGTGAGTAAAGCATCGACGATGGGGAGGCAAGAGTTGCAATTTGAAATAGCGAGGATGGTAGTGGTATCTGTCTATCTATATACAACTCAATATATCTATGTGCGTTATTGTGTGTGTTTATGTGTGTGTGCCCTATAGAAAACAAGGTTAGCGAATCTAGATAACATCTAAAAGTGGAGTCTAATGTAAAATGCACCGTGAAAGTTTATGGACGGATTCACGAATCTCTAAATGTACTCCCAAAGGTGCTATAAAGCAGATCTCGTTGGATGGTCGATTATTTTAGCTTTTTTAAGCTTAATTCAATGAACTTATGTATTAATTTAAATAAAAAACAATTAAATCATGTCTTTTTATAAACCAACCAGTAAGGCTACCCGGCGATGCCCATGTGCAGAATCAAAAAGTAATGTTTGTATAGTCAATTGGTTGGCAGATAAAGTTATCAATTTTATCATTGTTCTCACATGACTAGCTTTTATAATCTTCGACTTTTTACATACACATCACTCTCATTTAATATAGGCTTCATTGTAAGTGCTATATCCTATAGATAGTAAGGCTTACAGCTTAAACGTAGTAGGTGCGGAAAAACACACCGTTTTATTATTAGTATTAAACGTGAATACTGTTCGAGTGAAATAATGTATTTGAGCTGTTATTAATTATCAATGTTATAATCTTAAACATACCTGTGCGTAGGGTGCGCACACAAGAATAACGTTAAGTCTGTAATACAATGCAATACACGAACTAAGACGTAAAATTAAATCAATCGTGTAGAATTATGTACTGAAAAATCCTTATTTAATATACATTGTTGATTACATGAGAGTGGGAACACAAATCTAATTTATACTCGTTCATAAAATAAGTATAGTTGAACAACAGAAGAAATTAAAACTGAAGATGTGTCTTTCTTGCAGTTTATAAATACACCTAATATCTGAGGATAAATATAAACGAAGAATGGCAGCTTTATTGAGTGAGTATTAATAAATACTTATAAGATATTCACTAACACTGCATTTTTATTGATGAGATACATAACATGATCTATAGAAGAGCCATCCTCAACGATTAAGTTCTCGGTCATTCCGTCACGTTTACCAGAAGACGCTTATCATTATAATATGTATTTCTGCTCTGGATAATCCACCACATATTATTAAAATACATACTTCGACATCTACTAGAATAAACCCCGTCCTAGGAGGTGTAGAACAGTACAGTTTTAAGAAGTGTAAAAGAGTACAGTTATCCAGTATGTGTATGCCCCTTTATAAAGTTTAACATCAATATATAATGATATATGTCTACTTAAGTCATAATACATTACATCATTTTCATTATTAATGTCTCGAATGTAAATCTTACTATTAAAAGGGCTTCAGAAAAAATTGAAATTCAAGGGGGGATTAGTTCATTAGATTTTTATAACTATTAATCAAAATCAATGAAAATATATTTTTGTTTTTAAGGAAGATTTTGTACGCATACTTTTCTGTGTTAAAACTACTATAAAATACTGCACAGCAATTCATATTTTCTGAATGTTTATTTATTGATCTTTAATACCTATTGTGAAAATCTCACAAAAATCGGAGTATTCCAATTTACACTAGGCACTTTCACCCTTTTAATCCCATCTGCATGAAACTTAATAAAACTAAATATAGCCGAATTTAGAAAATGTAGTTTAGCTGATATGTATCAAAATACATAATAATCGATTTATTAGTTTCTAAGTTAATTCTTGACATATAAATATATAACCATATACATATACGTGACTTCATCTAGACGGGGATAACTTATAGAATCGTTACAAATTAGGACAGCGAAGACATATTCAACAAAGAATAACATTGCGCAAATTACACAATGATAGGTGTATCTGTTCAGCAGTGAATCCAATACCTAGAAATATATAAAAATATACACGCAATTAAATTTCATAATGACATTAAAATATAAAAATACTTAACTATTTTTATAGAGAGATAAGGACGTTTAATGAGTGAATCTTGAATTGGTGTTAACAAACATATTTCAAACTACTACTACTACGACTACTACTACTAATAATAATTATCATTATTATGATTCGCAATTTTAGGATGGGGATTGATTATTTGTATTATTTAGATTATTTTGACTAACCTTCTCATAGTTGATGTTATTCTCATGAGGTTTCGGCCGATGCAACCCCCGCAAGGAATATCGGCGTAATGAATAACGTCCCAAGTAAAACTCACTTAGAAGTGGCGGTCTTCTGCAGGTTGAAGGTTCAGTCCACAATGCCGCAATACTAAGAATACAATCACGAATTACAGACATTTATTGGTCATTTTTACTGGAACAAGACAAAGCTACTTTCGTGGAATTAATAAGTGATTCTGTTCGAAATTCTGTACCTATTCCTGAGTACGACAGAACGATTACCGAGTTTGATAAGTTGCACCTAGAAAACATCGGAGGTTACACAGGTCGAAACGTTGTGAGAATAACATCAAATATGAGATCAGTAGTTCGATAAATCTAAATAATTAAATTATTATTAATCAAAATAATAAAATCATTATACATATCTCTTACTATATGGAAATATTGGCCTAAAACTGAATATTAGATTAATTTTAAGCATTTAATTAGAACACAGCATAGGATACCTTAGTTTTATTTTGGTAGCCATCCATTTAATTAAAGGAGTTTAAATGAAATATAGTTGAAATAGAGCTGGTGTACGCCACTGAGATGAAACTGGTGAATATGCTTATAATAATATACCTTCTTAACATATACCTAAACTCTGGCATATTTTCTGCCGTTTACTCTTTGTTTGTCAGATATTATTTGAGAACAAAACAGCTTAATAAATAAACACACAACCTACTTACTTCCGCAAACTTACATAGAAATGCATATAGTCAGAAGTCGTTTCTTTTATAAGTGCCCGATTATATATCCGCTGCGAAAATGGAAATTATGCAGTTATCATATGAGTACTATGAAAACCTCACATATATTTTTGATTAATCAAAAATATCATGATTACAAATCTATTAAATAAATGAAAGTAAATCCGATGTCTTAGACAACATTTAAATCCATAATGCTAACATCGTTTGTAAATTAGATTCAAAATGTAATATTTTCATTTCTATGTAAATTGTTCTAAGAATAGTTTTCAGTAGTTCAAAAATAATCTAAATAACGCACTTTTTTATTGACGGTATTAAATACTATTGTGATGACAATTTTCGATTATTTCAGTGTAGTTTCACTAATATTTTCCGTGAGATAATACTGAATCTGCTTATATATCTCTTAATCGAGGCACATAGGCACGACCGATTGATTTTCTTCTTTTTGAGCGTGTGCTGTAGTGTGGTTACCTGTGTTATAGAAAACGTCTAACACGAGCAAATATCTGAGTCTCTCAGCTGAGAAAAGAAGAACAAATGCTTGATATCCACAGTAATATGTGTCAATATATATATATATATATATATATATATATATATATATATATATATATATATCCAAGTAGTCTTCGTGTTAAGTATTTGCTACATTTCCTTAACGTTATTGAGATCGTCGGAAAAATATCACATTCAGAACAGTTCCATTTTGCAAAAGGTCATACAATATTTTGTATCATGAATGATGTGCATAGCATGTATGTTCATTTGTATCTCTTTGTTTCTTGTGTTATTTCTTCATAGACGAGGATTTTCATAAATGTTAATTTTTGCGTTTGACGGTATGAATATAAAGTGGCATTATATAGAATACAACTCTTAATACTAGGATAGAAACTTAATAAATCATTTTCGATTCACTTTACTTTAAAATATTTACACTTAAGCAATACCGCATAGTACAAATGACGCAGAGTGCTTAGTCATGGCATATCATACATTGCTGTTATTTGGGTAACGAGGACTGGTCTGTTATTGTAAGGTCTATAATAAATATGTACGTATATATATATATATATATATATATATATATAAGCAACATATTTAGGGCACAACTTCAAATGTATTTAAATAAAATTTTGAAAACATCAACGGATGGTGAAATTTAAATGATAAATCATTTATTTATTTTTTTTGCAAACTTTCGTTGTAAAACAACTTTGCAGGCAAAACTGTCATATATATTTCTTCATGTAGATGGTATTGACCCGAAGAAAGAGAATCGCGGTAGAGTCAGAAAAACACGAAAACTTGACAGTCTTGCTTGACAAATTTGTTGCATCATATGTTCGGTTTTAAAAATTTCCTTTAAATACAATTTCATGTGTGTTTCAAAGATGTTGTCGATTTCCTTATTCAAAAAAGCGCCAGCTAGCGCTAACAATCGACCGAACTTCACTTTATCTAACGCCCCTTACAACTTGACGTGTTCCTCTTACTAGACTATCATATATATATATATATATATATATATATATATATATATATATATATATATTTAGTTAATATATATATATTTCTTTATTTATTGATATATATATATTTATATATATATATATGTATATATATATATATATATATATATATATGTGTGTGTGTGTGTGTATATGAAGAGTGCGAATGCAAATTGCGATAAAAGCTATTTTAGAAATTACGAAGTAATCACTACAAGAAGTATTTCATTACAACCCACCTCGAAATATAATTTACATGATATGATATCGGCATAATTCATTTTGCTTTCAATTTAAATAAGCTTTCAATCTCAGTCTAGATTTTATATTTTCATTCTTCAATTTGTCAATGATTCAATTAAAAGCAATTGGATATATTGCGTTTGCATTCACACTCTTCATATGTTAACATATATGGAGTGAGAAACGAAGATGTTATACGGGATAAGAGACATACCGAATAAGAAAGAAACATTCTGAATAATTCTCGAATTCTTCTGGGTGAGACTTATCCATATACAGTTTAGTCAAAAATATTAATATTATATTTTTATACTGCAGTTTAACATTTTTTTAAAATAAACTTGTTTTCTTTCACCTGTCAAACAATTTTCAACTCAAAGAAGAACAATGTTATAAATATCTCCTCCCATACTATAAAGAAGAAATATCAAAAGCGTTTCATTAGTTAACATAACAATTGAGAATAAATATAACCTTTTTATTTCTACCCAGAATACGTCTTCAATCGGCTCGCTCGAGAGTGTAAATGTACATCGGGTCCTTAAGAAATAACGGAAAGTTATGTCTTTTACATACTAATTCATTTTTAACGGGTCAATTCCTTTCAACTTAAAGAACACACTGGAATAATATATCTACACACCACTGAAAATAAATTTTAGAAGCTAGTTTTTAGTTTAAATTAAAATTCACAATAAATAAAACATTGGTATATAAACACAATACACGTGTTGAATCGGCGCGCTCGATGGTTTTTATTATTATTATTATTTGTACTCACTAGGAGTTCTCACACATATCATAGTCAGTGATTGCTCACTGACAACAACCAGTGGTATTTCCTGGAGGCTGAGTGACAACAAGTCTCCCCAGACTTCCAGTGTTCTTCACCTCTTTTCGATAACGATGCGGTATCGCAACAGTCTCTTACCATTGATTTCTTCGCTGGTAAGGACAATTGGTCTTCTCTGGGATTTGGGTGACAACAAGCCTCCCCAAGGTCTCAACACTTTCTGCACTTTTCCAGTGGAGGTCTGGTTTGTGCTGTCCCTCCTCGGTCTTCTCATCCTCCTCGACCCTCTACACATATGTTAACGGCACCAATTAAAAAAAAAATTAAAAATATTAAAAAAATTTAAAAAAAAATCAATTTTACTTTTTAATTTTTAAATTGTTTCTTTTCAATTACTTTTCTTTTTCTTTTTGTTATGTTCCTTATCTCTTCCCTTATTTAAACAAAAAGAATTTTTAAAATTCCTTTTAATTTTTTTTGTGGGGTGGTGGGTGGGGGATAGGGAGGAGCTTATAGTGTTTCTTGTGATTTCTGTTTCTTGGTTCATTTTTGTGTAGTGATAGCTGAGGCCGGTGTAATTTATTGGTGGTGGGGGGGGGAGATTATGAAGTGCTGTTTCTTGCAGATTCTGTTCCTTGGCTTATGGTTGTGGTGTTCTTCGTGTGGTCTTATTTTCTCCGTTGTAAATTCCTTGTGACTCGTTAGCCTTTGTAGCTTATGTGTGTTAGTTTCCGCATTCGAGGACATTCCTTAAGATTGCAGCTGTTTGATCATTGCCGTCCTTTGTATGGTTTCGATAGTCCCTTTGATTCCAATTTCTCCCAGTCTTTTCTCCAGGTTTTTTGGGATTGTTCCTAGTGCTCCTACGATTATTGGTATTATACTAACTTTCTTCATGCTCCATATTCCTTTCAATTCTCTGGCTAGTTCTGTGTATTTACTTCGTTTTTCCGTGTCTTTGATCTTCACTCTGTGTCTGCTGGAACAGCGAAGTCTACGATTTTACAAGATTTTTCCTTTTTGTCTATTATAATAACATCAGGTCTCCTTGCTTGTATGAGTTTACCTGTTTGTATATCCATATCCCATAGGATTTTGTGTTTTTCGTTTTCCAGTACTGTTTCTGGTTTATGTTTGTAACATTTGTCTGCATATTCGAAATTCAATTGTTTACACAGTTCCCTGTGTATTACTTTCCCAACACAATCATGTCTGTTCTTGTATTCTTTTTGAACAAGTTTGCTACATTCACTTATTATATGATTCACTGTTTCGTCTCTTTGTCCACACAGTCTGCATTTATTGTTTTCCTTGGTTTTATCTATTTTAGCTTTAATGTAGTTTGACCTAATCGCATTGTTCTGTGCAGCCATCAGTAAAGATTCCGTTTCTCTGTTCAAGTTTCCTATTCTTAGCCATGTCTAGCTATTTGCGTTGGTTTCTTCTCTTGTGAGTCTTATGAAGCGTCCATGTAGTTGTATTTCTTCCCATTTGTTCTTTTCTTGTCTGTTTGTGTCCAGTTTCGATGATTCCTGTGTTGTTCGTTTGGACGGTATATCTTGCTGCGGTGATCAGCCTTTCTGTGTTCTGGTTTATGTATTTTTCCAGCTCCTTTTTAGTGTCGTCCATACAGTCGTCTATACTTACAAGTCCTCTTCCCCCTTTTGTTTCTCTTCACGTAGAGTCTGTCTGTATCATCTTTTGGATGTAGTGCATTGTGCATAGTCATTAATTTTCTAGTCCTCTGATCAAGGTGCCTGAGTTCTTCTTTAGTCCAGTTTGTGAATGGTCCAGAATATCATATTAGTGATACTGCCCAGGTATTTATTCCTTTGATTAGGTTTCTGCTATATTATTTTATTTCTAAGAGATTTCTTGTTCTTCTCAGGTATTCTTTTCCAATCTTGTCTTTCATTTCTGTTGATTTGATTGTGTCTGCTTCCAAAACTCCCAAATACTTAGAGCTCTCTTGTTCATCTAGCGCCCTCATCTGCTCTTGGTTGGATAGTTCCATGCCGTCAGTCGTCTCCAACTTTCCCTTTTAAATCTCTAGCAATGCACACTTTTCCATTCCGAATTCTATTTGAATGTCCCGAGTGAAGATTCTGGTCGTATTTATCAGCTTTTCCAGTTCCTGTTTGCTTTTTGCAAATAGCTTCAGGTCGTCCATGTACATGAGATGGTTTATTCGTTGTTCTCTGCCTGTGAACTTGTATCCGGCATCACATTTCCTGTTTATGTAGTTGAGTGGCATCATGACTATAATAAACAGTAGTGGTGATAGGGAGTCTCCTTGGAAAATGCCTCTCTGTATTTTTATCTCCGTCAAGTATTGTCCTCCATGAGGACAATACTTGACGGAGATAAAAATACAGAGAGGCATTTTCCAAGGAGACTCCCTATTATTATTATTATTTGTAAAGGGTCGAGGAGGATAAAGCGAAGAGGGACAGCACACATCAAACCTCAACTAGAAGAGTCCGGAGAATGCTGGGACCTTGGGGAGGCTTATTGTCATCCAAATCCCAGAGAAGACCAATTGTCTTTACCAGCGCGAAATCAAGTGTAAGAAGCTATTGCGATAACACAGGATTATTTGTGGTGTTTATCGAAAAGAGGTATAGATTATGGAACTCTGGGGATGCTTGCTACTGGTAATTGTCGGTGAGCAATCACTGACGATGATCTGTGTGAAACTTCTAGTGAGTACAAATACTACTACTACTACTACTACTAGTAGTAGTAGTAGTAGTAGTAGTAGTAGTAGTTATACTACTACTACTAATAATAATGAACTAAGAGGGAAGAGGACTTGTAAGAACAGAAGAATGTATAGAAGACTTAGAAAAAAGAGCTAGAGAAATATTTAACTCGTAACACAGAAAAGCTAATCACCTCATCAAAGACACCGTATCAACGATCAACTTGAGAAGCACGGAAACCAGGAATAACACGCGAAAATAAAAGTGCGATGGCAAACAACTACATAAACGCTATAGAAGACTTACAAGAGAAGAAACCACCGAAAAAAGCAATCATGGCTAAGAAAATTACACTTGAACAGAAAAACGGAATATTTACTGATGGCTGCACAGAACAATGCGATTAGAACAAACTACATTAAAGCTAAAATTGATAAACCCAGGAAAACAAAAAATGCAGACTGTGTTGACAAAGAGATAAAACAGTGAATCATAGAATAAGTGAATGTAGCAAATTAGCCGAAAAAAGTATACAAGAACAGACATGACTGCGTGGGGAACGCAGTACACTGGGAACTATGCAAACGATTGAAGTTCGAAAAAGCAGACAAATGGTACACACATAAACCAGAAACAGTTCTGGAAAACATGACCTTTTTTGGGATATGGATATACAAACAGAGTAACACGTACCACAAAAAAGATCTGATATTTTAATAATCAACAAGAAGGGAAACTCATGTAAATTCGAAGACTTCGCCGTTCCAGAACCCAACATAGAGAAGATCAAAGAGACTGGAACAAATACACGGAACTAGCCAGAAAACTGAAAGGTATATGGAGCATGAAAAATCAGTATGAAACAAATAATCGTAGGAGCACTAGGAACAATTTAAAAAAAATGGGAGAAATTGGAATAAATAGAGCATTGACACCCTACAAAAGACGGCAATGATCAAAACAGCTACAATCATGAGGAACATGCAAAAAGCAAGCCACATAAGCTACGAAATTTAGCCAGTCATATGGAATTTACAATAAGAAAACAAACCCACACCAAGAAACCCACATTACGAACCAAGGAACATACACTGCAAGAAACATCACATAACGGTCTCAGCTGACACAACATAAAAATAAACCAGTCAACAGAAATCGCAAAAAACACAATAGACTCCAGAGAACACCACCGGTTTTTGTCGGTGATCGGTGAGAAATCACTGACGATTACATGTGCGATAAATCCCAGTGAATAATAATAACAAGCCGCGCATGCGTGGTCCCCCTCTGTATGTGACTCGATGTGGCGAGTGTAAAATGCAATAAATTTGTGCAATTTGGGACATTTTATTACCCCACTTTGACCCCATGGGGGCGCGAACCAGAATTTTTCTAAGGTCATGGATGCTCATTTTATATCCAGAACAATCGCCTCTACATTTTGGTCAAGTTTCAGAAAAATTGAATGCATGGATCAAACGTTATGGGAGAAAACGAATGCGTATATATATATATATATATATATATATATATATATATATATATATATATATATATATATATATATATATATATATATGTATGTATATATATATATATGTATGTATATATATATATATATGTATGTATTATTTAAAATTTCGTGTATATGTAGACACAACTAATACTTGCTGTAAATCCGATAATGCCTTACAAAAAATACCAGGAACTAAAAATCACGCATGAGAAATAAACGTATAGAAATATCCAACCATGACGAGGTTCTTAAAATTAAATAAAATAAATGTCTTTCATTGCAATCGTCTCCATTTTCGAGGCAAATCAAATAATCGCAATTCACCAGCAAACACCAATAAATTGTCCGCTTTCTCAGACGGGTCGAATCGGGATTTGTGTTGATAAGAAACCTTTGGCGATTGATTTTGGCCGTAAACAGAGCAATCAATTATATCCAGACTTGGGGCGAGGTAGAAGCGGAATCGCTACGCGCCCTAGCCGGAAGGTAATCGGCGCATTCGACCATTCTTTCTTTTCGACTCTTACTGCTATTCTCCTCCGTTCTCGCTGATTACATCTTCTTTCTGTCATTAGGCGTATTCTTTATTTCTTTACAGTCTTCCGTCTTTTGATTTCTTCTCTTTTGTCTTCCCTTCATGAATTATGTATGTTTTATCCTCTATCATTCCTACCGATGCGTTCTTTTATTTTACCACTATCGTACTTTTTTCTTCAATCTCTTATTATGTTTGTCATTCTACCTCATCTGCTTTATTATTTTTTTCATATTTAATCTTCTACGTATTTCTTGTCGTTCGTTTACGTTACATCTTTCTGCACTAATGTTTCAAATCTCTTTCTATTGTACGTTTTATGACAATAACTATTTCACTTTTGCTAATAGTTACGTATTTGTTATTATTTCTACTCAGTAACAACTTTGTTTATTGTACAACTTTTATCAAGCATACACTTCATCGTTTTTTTTTAAATATGTGTTTCTTTTGTCTTACATACTTGCTTTTATATACCCCTAAACACCTTTCTTCTTCTAATTAATATTTCGCCATGAGAGTATTACCCCATTGTTGTATTTATTAATTTCGCTGTTTTTTGTTCTTGTATTGTACGCTTTATCTTTCCATTTTTATTTTTATTATATACTTATCCTTTCTATACAACATAACTTCATTCTTTATTATTCTGCTACTTATTTCTTTGTTTTCCCTTCACCATTTTCAATATTTATATTTCTTCTTCGCTAATCCATTTTTGTCACTTTTATTGTGTGACCCCAATATGCACCACCTCCGGAATCGTTAATAAGGTACACTATCTGTTATGCAGTGCAACCATATTCGGAAAAAGTGTTATTTAACTGCCTGACTTGTCCCCCATGTTTAATTCATTACTTTCATAAACTCAAATGTTATCGCCATACTATAACATGCGGATACTTCACTCTAACCAGAATTTAACCCTACATATTTTTATCTGTAAGTTTATCTCAAAGATAATAACTGTTAAACATTCCTCAGATTGTTCCTGAAATGAATAGGTTAACTACGGTTAAAATAAGCGCATTTCAGGGATGAGGTATGTCAAAGTTATGGACAATTTTGAAAATTGTATCCATATTCTGATGGGTTACACTGTACAATTTCTAATAATATGTGTTCTCTTTATGTTTATCATCTATTGATTTCTGTGTGTATTCAGTTTTCACTCATCTCCCGAGTTCTTCACTTCTTGGATATTTAATCGATCGCCCATTTTCTTTCGTTCCTTTTTACATTACTTGATTCATTATTTTTGCCTTTTTTTCCTACTTTTTCGTCAGTTTATGCTTCATTCTCAACGTATTACCATTTGCCATTATATCATTAACTCGATGGTTTCTATTATCCCTTTGCATTTTTTTTCTTTCTACATCTATTCTCTTATATAGTTTAGTGCGTTTCATTGTTCTTGCTTTTCGTCTTCGATATATTTCATTCTTCTTTATTTCTTCGGACACTCATAGGCAAGGTGTTTTCCTTTACCCTTCTCTACTATTATGCAAAGAATCTCACCTATCAATTTATATTACTTTCCTGCATAACGTATTTCTTAAACCAGTCTACTAGTAGAACTCTTCCCACCATCGTGAGTATGACACAATACTACATACGCTGGTAAGCTCCATATTTGTATATGTTCCAGTTCTACATTTGTTCGTGTCTTCTTCCATTCTAATTTCCTCCAACCTTCCGTTGATATAAATTATTTCTTTATCTATGTAGTTTTCTAGATTTTACTTTTTTCTATTTCGTTCATTATTTTTATTTTCGTTTTGTTAAGAGGTGCATTAAATTCCTAACACTGTTCTTACTCACCGACACTTTTCGCCATTGCGCATGTTCTTCTACCCGTGCTTTTCTATTCAAATTGCTTGTATTTGTTCGCACGCTACCTCATTTGTTTTTAAAAATATGTGTGTCTCAGACTCTATTTTCTTGGCTGACATTTGTGTTTTTCGTAGTAAATTAAAGTTATGTTATTCCACAAGGTTTGTCATTGATTCATAAATAGCATTAATTATAACGTTACGAACTATCAAAGTCTCTGAAGCCGAGTTAAAAAAATATGGGATTTATTCCCCTTTGATCCCAACAGCAAATGTAATCACAAAATAGATACCTGACCTCATAAGCTATTAGAATCTGTTCGTTTTAATTAGCCATAAAATAAGAAAATTTGATACATGATAAATCAACCTAACCGAACAATTTCCTTGTTTTCCTTCAATACTTTATACATTTCGTGTCTATCTTTGTTATTAAAAAAAATTAATGCATATTTTCGTCCTTCTATATTTCGTTTTCTTCATTAGATATGTTTTTATTACTTTTTTATTCATTTCTTTTCCTCTTTTTTACCCTTTTTCTTTCCTTTTGTCTTTTGTATTAAGACTAATTCTGGGTGTTACCTGTTTTCTTTCATTATCATTATTCATGTTCTTTATTATATTTATCATGTTGATGTTGTTTTCATTTTTCATCTCTCTCATTTTTCTGCTTTTTTGTATTGCTAACGGTTTCGTGTATTTCCATTTTCTCTTTTCTGGTTTGATTTATTTTCTACTCTTCATATTGTATTCCTGTTTTCATTCGTACTACGTTTTTTTCATTTGTATTGTGTTCTTTCATTTCTATCAAAATGATGTTTATCTACGCGCTTCTTGTCTTTTCCTTTTTTTGTCCGAATACTACCTGCTGATAATTTGCATTCAACGTGTTAATTTTTTCACATACGATGTTTTTTCCTTTCTAATTAGCCTTATTCACAACTACAGGGAATGTTTCTGGTCAACATTATAATTTGTATAATCAACGCTTGTTATTAAGTAATAACCTGCCTTTGTGAATGTATTTTAACGTGGAAATCAACAGGTAAACTGTGAACATTTAATGTCTTGCATATGTAATACCGTGGTGAAGGAATATGTGAGTTGGTTCATGCTCTATTAGAAAAGAGTAAACAGATCGATTTCGATTAAAAAACGATATATATCTTACGAAAAGTGAGAATCACAAATAATTCAGAATAAACTTACGAAGAATAAAATTAACAGATTTTCTGAGCGGGAAATGGGCTATAATGCAGTGTTGATTACAGGCTCTGCATCAATGATTTAATATGGAACTGGAAAATAAAATATTAATACAGAACGCGGAAATACAATACTAATTGTTGATATAATGTTTTATGTACGACAAACACAGTCGATTTATTAAGATGGAAAGCGGTCGAAATTTCCAACAACCCCTATTTAGTTATATTCCATGTACAACGGTAAATTTATTCGACAGTAAATTTGTTCTCTCTGCGTAACTATGCATGTTGTCATTTTGTATTAGAGTCGCATCATTCATGATACCAAATGAGTGAATCGGTATAATGTTGAAACAGACGAAACTCATATACATTCTACATATACATTATGTCTATTTTACAAAATACCTTAGTCACATGGTTGGACAAGATTTTCTCATACCTTGAACACGATGACTTCTTTTGGAAATACAAATTATTTACGTTCGCACAATCGCAATGATCGCAATAAATATTAATGTCGTCTAACATTATTAAATTAAGCATTTAGCTAAATATATATATATATATATATATATATATATATATATATATATATATATATATATATATATATATATATATATTGGTGCATTAAATGGATTTTCTTAATATTTGGAGAATTTAAGATGAGAACCGCATTAATATGAATCAGAACTTTATCCCATTTTTACTTGCTTGAATCTTTTGACATGTATTCCCTTCATAAAACTAGTTTTTATAAGAGGGAATATGTGATTATTAACAATATATAACGTTAAAGTTCTTCTCTAAGACGTCAAATAGAATGAAGTAGAAAAATTGATCAACGAAGAGTTTATTAATATTGTCTTACAGTATTAAATAACCAGCAAGATGTAATATTTGTAAATCTGGAAAACAAATCAGTGAATACATGTGTGTGCTTCCTTAATAAATAGAGTACACAGGCAATAGTATGTTTTTAGTATTTACTTAATGCAAACGAGTTAATAGGGTGTAAGCGAGTCAATTCGTCGAAATGCCATAACTCAAAAACGTGTTTATGACGTAGAGTTGAGAATTAAAGAAACTATGAAGTTTCTTTGTAGCTTTGATAATGTTCTATTACGTTGACGACACCTTTTTGCTTTCGGAAATCGTCTTCAATTTTGTTCTGACAGTTTTTGCAAATTTAATTTTAATTTTCCCATTTCCCGTTATTTTATTAATCGCAAGATTCTTAATACTTTCTTATTTTTATTGTCAATTTCATTTACTAAACCATTCATTCTTTTTGTCTAGCACCAATTATTGTCAAATTGTAATTTGTTGTGCCCACTACCTGACACTATATTGCATGTTATGAGTTTCTCATCACGTATTTCGTTATTTCGGCCTTCCGTTTTTTACTGATAAGTAACTAATTATCAAGTGAAAAAGCCACTTAAAAATAAAGTTGTATATTTATAAAAACCCTCTACGAAATGCTATATTCCAACTAGTTTTAAATGGGATCGAACGAATCTTGTTCTTGCGGTTTTATGTTCTTGAAAGTTATGTTTTCGTATAATTGTTCGTGCTTAATTTTGCAACGAGAAAAATATATGACAAAACATGTTCTTTTGCTAGTATTGGCACTAATATTTATATTCATCTCAGTCGATGAACATTAAAAAAAAAAGTAGAAAGAAAAAGAAAGACAATGTATTAAACAAGAGAGTTTTTAAAAAAGAGTGAACACGGATCAATCGGTATTGAAAAATAACGAAAAACATTTCACGTTATGGAAACAGTATTTATCTCGAAATTAATTTTAAACAGGGGATCTTATCGAACTTGACATTTGCTTTCTCCCTTCCCATATACACTTGAAGGGTTTTCATTCAGCAGGTGTTTTACTCGCTTACGTGGTACGGTACCAATATATATATATATATATATATATATATATATATATATATATATATATATATATATATATATATATATATATATATACAGGGTGTTTCAAAAGTCTTGGGAACATAACAATTTTTAATAACTCAAAAACAATTAGGAGTTGAAATATGAAATTGGTACCGTTGGAAAGGTTAAAGTTTAAAGTTTTGTGGGGAATCTTCAAAGTTGCTCAATATGAGCACCATTCGTCACACGGCAGACATCTAGTCGATAGTCCATTTCCTGCCAAACGCGTTCCAGCATCTTGACGTCAATGGTTCCCACAACTGCCGTTACTCGAGCCTTTAGTTCGTCAATATCTCTTGGAAGGGGCGGCACATAGACTTGTTGCTTGACAAAGCCCCAAAGGAAAAAGTCACACGGGGTAAGATCTGGAGACCTAGGAGGCCAGGGCATGAGAACGTCATCACCTCGCCCAGATCTCCCAATCCATCTACCAGGCAGCCTTGTGTTAAGAAACTGCCTTACTCTAAGACTCCAGTGTGGTGGTGCACCATCTTGTTGAAAAATGAAGTCATCAGATTCTGCTTGTTCCAACTGAGCCATTAACCAGTCTTCCAGCATGTTGAGATATGATTCACCAGTGATAGTTGCCTCTTCAAAGAAGAACGGTCTATAGACACCTTTCTTGGAAATTGCACAAAACACGTTCATTTTTTGTGAATCTCGCTCGTGCTCAAGAAGTTCATGAGGATTCTCAGTACCCCATATGCGAGTGTTATGCTTGTTAACTTTGCCATTCAGATGGAAGGTCGCCTCATCGCTAAAAACAAGCCGGTCATCAAAGCCGTTATCTTCCAACTTCTCTTGCATTGCAATGCAAAAGTCACGGCGAAGTGGCTTATCAGTGTCCTTCAACTTTTGGACCAACTTGAGCTTGTAAGGTACCATTTGCAGTCGTTTCCTTAAGACACGCCAGACAGTTGCTGGAGCAAGCTGAAGTTCCCTGCTGGCTCTTCTCACTGATTTACGGGGGCTCCGCTGAAAGGCTGTCCGAACTTGCTCAACTGCATCTTCTGAAGTTGAAGGGCGACCTGTTCGCTTACTTGGGCACAAACACCCATATTTCACAAATTTAGCATGCCATCTGACAATGGATTTCCTTTCAGGGGCTTCTTTTTTAAATTTCCTGCGAAATGCACGCTGAACACATGTCCACGATTCAGTCTTTGCAAATTGGAGGACGCAAAATGCCTTGTCTTGTTTAGAGAACGCCATTACTGCACCTGGAAAGATAACACGAAAATCATTAGTATGACCAAAAACTTGATTAAGCAAGCTTTAAAATGGCACCAGTTTCATTTTTCTACCTGGAATAGTTCATGAGATATACGCATTTGTAATGTTCCCAAGACTTTTGAAACACCCTGTATATATATATATATATATATATATATATATATATATATATATATATATATATATATATATATATATATATATATATGAGGAGTTGTATTTATATATATATATAAATTACAAAGACATATATATATGGGAGATGAAAAAGGAAAAACTAAAAAGAAGGTTTTTTATATAGTCATCAACGTTTCGTCTTTATTTTTAAGACTTCTTGAGGGTGATAATATTAAGAAAAATGTCATGCAAGTACAGGAAAATATTGGGTTTACATGGTGGGTTTATGGGAAGAATTAGTAGCCACTGCTAGGAGCAGTAGAACCAAGATCCGGGCTTGGTGAAGTCATTAGCATGGAATCACCAATCCTGGACCCCGGATTACGTTCATCGTTTCTTTCTCATATATATATATATATATATATATATATATATATATATATATATATATATATATATATATATATATTAATTACACCTTAGTCTACATTATAGAATTGATGACTGGTTAATTAATGTGTCTATACGTTTTCATTTTCATTTATTTTACCTGCTCCTATGTTTCTGTCTTCATCTCCATCATTCATTTGTTGATGCAGTTCATAATGTGTTTGTGTTTCGTATCTTATCATTAATTTATTCATCGTTATTTTCGATCTGTATTCGCACATTTATTCATTATATGTTGTTGTATTTATTTCACTCATTTTTTAATCTTTTTTCTTTGTTCCGTTAGAATTACCAATTCAACCGCCATTTCCGTCTTCAATGGATGACATTATTTCTAGCGATAAAATAATGAACCGTATTTATCGTATCTTCTTTCATTAGATGCGTTTGTTATGTCAAAGGGACCTGAGCAAATAAATTTAATTAATGAATTGAAATGGTAAGCAGCACTCGGGAAGAAATTACCGAACGCCATATGTGAACTGTAAATTATATTAACCTTTAATTTAGGCCGTAACATTATTTTAATAATGAGGCATAAAATATTGTGGAATCCAAATTATGTATACGTCGTGAGGTTTTCTAAGAAACATCGTGTACCATTAATGCTACCATTACGCTCACAATACTGAACTTAGCATATTCTAAGCGAATCAATTTTTAATAACACGTACTAATTTTGAAGTAATGGATCAGAGCAGTAGCCGCTCCACTACTTGGGGAGTGTCTTAAATCCGCTTATATATATATATATACATATATATATATATATTTATATATATATATATATATATATATATATATATATATGTGTGTGTGTATGCGTTTCGCTAATGCGTTTTGACTTTTGTTACATTACATTAGAGTTCATAAGTGTTCAGTTCAGTTCACATTAACATATACACATCCCTAGCACATTTCTAGGTATATGTGTAGGCTATTTAATGAAAAAGTAAGTACTTTATAACACAGGTTCTGTATGGGATTATCGAGGAATGATACCTTCGATGTTAATGAAATATTACTATGTTATGTTCAATTGACTTAAAAAAGCTAGGTTTAAAAAAGACATTCCGTAGAATAATTAGCAAATGTTTTGCAATTATTTAGTAAATGGGAAATTCTTTTTTGTGTGTGTTTTTTTAGAATCGGAGAGAATGTTCAACTCTTTCCGATTCTGATTCCGATTCCGATACGCCAAAAAGTTTCGATTTATATCCAATTCCCAATTCCGACTAATCGTTTTAACACTAATATATATATATATATATATATATATATATATATATATATATATATATATATATATATGTGTGTGTGTGTGGGGGGGGGTTGTGTGTGTATGTGTATTTATTAAGGCAGCATTCATTTTATTATAGCACGCATTTAACAAAATAACAGAATTCCTCTGTTTACTTATAACTATTCCTTCAATTTTTCTAACGGTTGTATTTTGTGCATGAATAATTAAAGAATTAATTTGCTATATAGACGTTAATTTACTCTCCCATTTTAAGGCAATGCGTGGTTGACACATCTGTACGCGCTCTGACTACTGACTAAAATATGACTTTCGACTTAGGGTTCGAACCGTGTATCCGGCAATGATTGTCTCCTCCCATACTGATGAGTGCATGTTTGGCATGAAACACACGTGTATATGGGTTTATTTGTAAATGTTATTCATGAATAATTATATATATGTATAGTGTAATAAAATATTAATGGTGAAATAACAGAAGTACTCAATTACTTGTGCAAGACCATATACATTTTTATTAAATAAACATAATACGTTATAGTGATCATTTATTAGAACCACGATTTCACCGAAACATTATAAATTATGCTATTTAATTCGCCATACTAGAATAAACATCTTATAGAATTGGTAATAATGATTGTAAAATTCTCTAATTTAAGAACGTCTTATGTTGTGTGAGTTTTGATGCAGGAGGCGCTCGTTTTCTTTAAAATTCTATGTAAATATTATGAAATAGCGTGGGCTTATTCAATATAAGACACTTTAAATCTTTTCCAACTATGTTATTTATTTTTCTTGATTAAACTGAATTATAAAACTGTATAAATTTACAATAGTTTTCAGATTAATAATGAGTTCATATATAATCAATGTTTATAACTTTGGATTTTTTTTCTTTCACCTTTTCTTATTTCATATAGCAAATATGTGTGCATTAAGTTAAACATTTATAGTAGTGTGTATTTTTTCGCTGTCTGTAATTATCATAACACACGCGTGGCTTTGTATTTTGTTTATTGAACCTACGTTTTGATGTTGTATAATCTGATATCGTGCACAGTAGATTCATAGTAAACCAGGTTGTTAGAGTATTCGATTTTGAAATTCTTTCCGAACAAATTGTCCGACCTAATTCAATTTCAAGTTCCACATATCAAAGTAAACACCTGGTCGTCTTGGCTTTGGTAAACCTGCAATTAGGGGTCAATGTACAGTAGTGCATTGGATTGTTGTCTGAACATCTATAGTTTGGTACCTAAGAATTCTCAACTTCCGTCTGATGAGCTGTAACTGTGCAATCAGCAAGACTTTTCTTTTGTATATTTGGCTTTCTATATATTTAATAGAAATATTATTTTGTTATCTTTAATAAAAATAATTCGTCTTAACATGTTGAATACAAATTCAAAAAGTCATTGTTATATATTATATGAAAAAGTAAATAAACCGTAAATGTTATTATCACATTGTAAATCTATCCTTATTGTCCGTTCTTTATTTCTGGTTTTATTTAAATTGTTTTCTCCCAAAATCCCACTATTTAAGCCTAACTGAATGCTAATATTATGTTCTGTTTATCATCATTTTTTCAACATTGACATCGATTGACGCCTGCGGGCCTACAGATTTCCATCTCATACCGCGTTATTGCTAAGACAAAACAAATACATGAGGTATCCGATAATAATAACAGAAATACCAAAGAACCGCGAATTTAATACACACATAAAATATCATATGTCTATGCATAACCAAGGGATTCGTAGGCTGGAATCAGTATTATGTCAGAAAATGTCAGCCGCATGGAATAAGACGCTGATTTGAAGGTAATATTATAACGAACAGATCCAATGTTTGTCTTTACTGCTTAGACAACGGCAGATTAGTTTTGACGCCATTGTTTTCATTGCTGTGTCTGGGTTCGATCATACAATTTGTTTGAAAAGATTTACTCACGGTGTTATTATATAGACGTTAAACTATAAAAGGCGACTAAGAACTCATGGACGTCTAGGTGTATTCTGTGTTAAAATGAATGTGTTTTGCAGTAAACACAAATGAGAAGGATCGGAAATTTGTTAGATGTAAAAGATGTAATTGACAAAACCAAACAAAATAAATCGGCTTTCTACTAGAAACATCAATGGAATATTTAATTAAATATGTTATTATAAATAAAATTCATTGTTTTCACCGGGTACTCTGGATTAAATTATATCATAATATTATATATATATATATATATATATACATATATATATATATATATATATATATATATATATATATATATATATATATATATATATATGTAAAGGAGTAAGGCTACGAACATTTGTAGAATGTTTTTTTCAACATTTATTTATTATTTTGTTGTTTTACCATTTTATGATTTTATATAACGCGTTTCAAGCGGTGGGTCCGCTTTCATCAGATATGAAAATCCATTTGAAGAAATGTCTTTCGATTTGAGTAAATGTTGTTTCATTTGAGGAATTTGTTATTGTTTTTGCGCATGCGTAGGTTTGCGGGTGTGTGGGTATCTTTTATTTTTTATTTTTTGCTGCTTCTCTTGGTCAAGTGCGTGTTACCCATCCATGACCCATCGGTCATCCCAGCCTCCTAGGTGCGCCGGATTTCTTTTGAAATTTAATACTTTTTATTGCTTTTTGTCGTCTCCAAGAACGAAGTAGTGTCTGCGAGTGTGTGCGCGCCCGCACGATGCGTGTGGTCTAATCTTGAGTCTTGTGAATAGGTGAGCGATACATACACACACACACATAAATACGCACACACACACACCCACGCGCGCACACACACAGGCGTGTGGTTATAGTGCCACAGAGAGGGGGATAAAGGTGGAATTATATACACATACATACATACATACACACACACACATATATATATATATACATATATATACATACATACACACACATATATATATATATATATATATATATATATATATATATATATATATATACATATATACACATACATACACACATATACACACATATTTGCAAAAGATAGGTTAATGCAAATGGTCCAAATAGATTTGAACTTGGTTTGGCCGATTTCATAGTCCGGTATTTAATGTGCAAATTTAATGTCTATTGTAAATGCTTCATTTAACACAAGTTGCTATTTGACTCATAGCTGTGTAGAAGTGCGCAATAAGAAGTTATGTACTAAGATTATCTTCCTTGAATAAGAATTTTTCAGTCCATAGATAACTAAAAATAGTTATTTATGTTTGTACTTAACTAGAGGTGGATAAAGTGTGATCGAAGTGTATGTTGTTAGAGTTATGATCTGTTTAATGTTGGATTAAATTTAAGTATGAAGTTTTTTTCTTGTGTTAGTAAGTAAGTGTAGTCTTGGCTTTGGAAAATTGGCATTATTTTGAATTGACCTCCGCTGCATGAGTGCACATGTTGGGACACGAATAATTTACGGTTTTCTTTGATTTTAATGTTGCTTTTATGTAAAAGTACTCTATTATTAAATGTTTTCGTCGCACCTATATAAGCCTCATTACATGTTGTACATTCTAGCACATAGACAACGTTCTTGGAGGTGCAGTTAAGGTCTTTTTTTATTGTGAATGTTTGTGTTGGGTTTTTAAATGTGTATGAGTTCCCCTCCATTATTATGTCACAGACCCCACATCTTTCCTTGTTGCATTTTGTGACCCCTTGTATTGTGTGTTGGTTGAGTTTAGATGAGGTTAACATTTGTTTGAGGTTTTTCGGTTGGCGTTTGCTTTTTATTATTTTCGTTGTTTTTAATATGTCGTTTAGTTTGTTGTTATGGTTGAGTAGGGTTAGGTTTCTTGTTATTTCTGTGAATAATTCTGGATTGTTTGTGTTGTGTGTAGAGATGTATGCTAATATTTGTTCTTTGTTTCGTTTTTTTGGGATTCGTAATTGTTCTAATGGGATGTTTTCTGCTAGTTCTATACCTTTATGTATTATTTGTAGCGGGTATCCTCTTCTTTTTAAAGTTTTCCGTAGTTCCTCCAGTCGGACAATCCGGAGGTCTTTGTCACTGACTATAGTACAGATCCTGCGTGCTAGGGAGTAGGGTATAGATTTTAGGCAGCTTTTGGGGTGATGGCTTCTAAAATGGAGATATTGTTGGGTATCTGTGGGTTTGTGGTAGATGTCTGTGATTATGTGAGTGTTTTTAATTTTAATCAATACATCTAAGAATGGTAGTTCTGTTTGACTGTGTTCAATGGTGAATTTAATCTTGGGGTGTAGGTTCTGTAGTATGCTGTGTAATTTATTGATGTCCCCCCATGTGGGTTCCCAGAGGATAAAACAATCATCCAGGTATCTTTTCCAAGATTTTATGAAGAGAGTTTGAATATTCTGTCCATATATTTCTTCTATCTTTTCATATAAGATCTTCTCTAGGTAGGCCAGTGTTAGGGTGGCATATGTTGGTGCCATTTTGGTTCCCATTGCTGTACCTAGAATCTGGATGTAGTTTTTGTTATTAAACTCAAAGGAGTTGTTGTTGAGAATAATGTCTATGCTGTCGAGGATGAATTGTTTGGTGAATCTGTGGTGTAGTGTTTGTGGGTGTTTGTCAATCCAGTGTGATATTGCGTGTTTACCTAAGTCATGGGGAATGTTGCTATATAAGCTGCTGACGTCAAATGTAACTAATTTAGTCCCGGGATTTACTATTTGTGGTAAGGAGCCTAGGAAGTGTATGTCGTCTCTTATGTAGCTCTTGACTTGATCGGTGAATGGTTGTAGTAATATGTCAATTAAGTTACTCAGTCTGCTTGTTGGGCATGATGGTCCTGCTACTATACTATATATATATATATATATATATATATATATATATATATATATATACAATTAATAAACAAGCATTATATTTTCCCGTTATAATGGTTTCAGGCTATCGCACGCAAATTTCTACCACGCTAACATCGGAATTTGGGGTAAGATTCACAATGCTATTATAACATAACATCCCGACGTCTATTTATTCATTGCAGTATAATTTTATATATTAAAAAATTATAAATATTGTATTAAAAATGTGTTTAAACAATATTTTAATAATAATCGCCATGTTTGTATGTATCGATCCAATCACAAGAATTTCGAAATTTCATGTTTTATTATTGAATGAAATAAACAAATAAATATATATATATATATATATATATATATATATATATATATATATATATATATACATATGTAAAGTGGTGTACTAAAAGCGAACTTTTAGGAAAGGTAAAACCTATTGTGAAGAGTATACAGCTCAATATCCAGGATATAGCTCCAATTTTATCGACTTTTCCCTCATTTTATTATTATTATTTTATTATTTTATTATATTTTTTTTATCGGTCAATCCATAATTTTCCTTGCGAGCCTAAGACTAATCTTATTATCTCTTTTTCATTTTTTATTTTCTCATTTCTACTTTTAATACTATTTTTATCTTTACTTTTTCATTTTTAATTCATTTTTCTAGTTCTACCATTCAAATATATTTTGCCTCATTGTTTATATCTAAGGTCATCTGATTAAACATCTAAACCCCGAACTCTGTTCATAAACATATTCTGATATGTTAACTCCCTCTCCTAACATTCGTTAACTCACCCCCACTCCTTTCTTCCCCTTTTCTAGTTGAACCCTAATTCGCGCTAACATCCTATTTCAACTTTATGCGACTCACGCCCCACATTCACTCTCTTAGGTTTAACCGCACTCTTTCACCGCATCCGCCCCCTTTCTCCTCCCTCGTACCTGTTCCTCTCTCCTCCCCCACACCCCTTACTCGTTCCTTCCCTGCCTACTGATCGCATATTAGTTTTTGCTTTTCTTCATTTCAAGCCGGCTTTCTCAACGGACTAGCTTTAAAATATTTTCGCTGCCTTTTTTCCTCATTTTAAAACACTTTTCCTTGTTATCTCTGACCAGGAAGTATTTTCGATGGCGAATATTTCCACCTCAATCTTCTCTGAGCCTGCCTGCATCCACGAACGTACCTCTTATTGGACTTTTTACCCTTTTGAATTTTCTATTTTCGCCGCACCTGAAGTTGTGGCTTCTTGGAATTTAACTTTGAATCCTCTCTCATTACATCTCGTGCCTTTAACGACCTACCTATCTACATCTTATTCTCTCCGCTGGACTTTTCGACACCGGACATTTTAGCAATCGGACATTTGATTGCATTCGGGCAGAGTTTTGCCATGTGTTTCTTTCCCTACAACTTTTATTTCATTTTTTTCAAATTTTAAATCTTGGCCATTGCCAACTTATCTATCCCAGCGACTTCCTCTGATGATAAGATTTTGATGTTTGAAAAGCCTGGCTTAAGGAAAATATAACTTGAATAAATTGCCTATTTGCGGAATATACCTTGCTCTGAGCAATTGAATTGAATTTTGATTTGGCTTTTGCTTCTCTAATTCCTTTCCATTCTTCTTCATATATATATATATATATATATATATATATATATATATA
>OY744518.1:57259938-57457438 GCA_963556195.1 Sepiola atlantica | reverse complement strand
TATATTGAAAGAAAGAAAACGAGAGCTACAGAGGGGGGATAGACAGATGTATTAATACAATTTACTGGTGCACGTGGCAAGTATACAAATAAAATAAGATAAACAAAAAAAGTGGATGTTGGGACTTTTAAAGTGGGAAGATGTTAGCATCTAACCATAACACACACTTGTTCTTTGCCTGTTGGAGAATGTTGTTGGTCAGTTCGTTTGTTTGTAGAAATAAATACTATTGAGAAGTCCCAGGTCTATATTTAGTCCTGAGGTATGCGTGTGTAGTTTAAGAATGAGTTTTGTCTCATAGTTTCGTCTGTGCTGTAGTGATCTGAATTTGGAGGCTACGAGGATGCATTTTATGTCGTCAGTGGAGTGGTTTGGAATATATATATATATATATATATATATATATATATATATATATATATATATATATATATATATATGATTACAACAGCACGATGAAGGTTTTTCAGTGGTTCGTGAACAACTATAAAAAAATAGGGAAAATTATAAACAATAACAAGACAAGTAAAACTGTAGAACTAAAGACTAGAGAAAAGCTTATATAAAATGTTGCTTAATTACTTTTGTTATATATGTTTTTCGTATTGTTTATTTTTCCTTTTAGAATTAATGGCAGTCATTTTGAAAACAAACAACTATTTTTTAGTTTTTAAAAATATTTCAGTTTTAACGTTTACCTCTAAAACTATATAATTATAAATAATTGCTATTGACTTCTGAAAAAAAGAAAAATTTGAAATACTTTGCAATGTTTTCCGTTGTGTTTCGTTACCGTTTACTTAATTGTGGCGGTTAAAAATAATCACCGATTCTTTGAAAAATACCTTTAATTTTGTCTACCAGAGGATGTATGTTTTTAAATGGGCAGTAGCACTCGTTAAATTAAATGCTATTTAGAAAGAAATTCTGAACATTTACTATATTATTTTGATATCCGATGGTGTGTAGAATATTGAGCTTCTACGCACAATGTGTGTCAATTAAACAGAATTTATATATCATACATATGCATATATATATATATATATATATATATATATATATATATTTATATATATGTATATTTGTGTCGATTAAACAGTATGTATATAATATACATATGCATATATATATATATGTATGTATATATATATATATGCATATATATATATGTATGTATATATATATATATGCATATATATATATGTATATATATATATGCATATATATATCTATGCATATATATATATATATGTATGTATATATATATATATATATATATATATATATATATATATATATATATACATATATATAAACCTGCATATATATGTATAATAAGAATACCCGTCGAAGATTGGGAAAATAAATTCCCCGAACAGAAGTGTTTCACACAAATTGTATATCGCACTTACAGGTAAATATGGAAATGTTAATGATAAGTTTCGTATCTAGAATGCTTATTCTAATTATGATTAAAATTCAATACATGATTTTCATTCTAAATAATGTTTGTATTTTAAGTCTTTAACTTATGTATTCTTAAAAATAAATTTTGAATTCAGGAAATGTTGCTTACTTATTTGGTTTTATTTTTGATATTATCTAATGCATCTCTGATATATTAGGATGTTGTATGGAAGGTGGTGGTCATATTGCGCTATTTTAATTCTTGTAAATATACAAGAAAAACTAAGATCTTGAGTGTATTTATTAATTGGTGTTTGATACCCATTGCGAAATTTTCACAATGATCAGAAGTATCTACATTTTTAAGAAGGGCTTCTACACTCTTTTTTACGGCTTTTGTATGAAACAAAAGTTAACCCATATTAGGCCCCATTACGCTGAGCAGATTCCTTCTTAAAATCATAATTTGGAATTAATTAGTTTAAAAAGGAATCCTATAAATAACAATATATAAACATATAAAATAGCTAACGTATATCTTAAGAAGTTTATTTGAGAATAACAGAATAATAATATCAAGAAAGTTATATTCAATAATACAATATATTTATAATGGAGATTATGTATCTGTATGTCTGTCTGAAGCAAAAACTATACTATTGTACTTATTATGAAATACTACAGTATACACTATTTCAGACTAATGTACTATTTGTAAATGCTCAATTCAGGGGCATAGTGTAGTTTAGTATCTGCTCTGTTGTAATAATATCATCCTCCCAGACATTGATTCTCCTTTTTTGAAAGGTGGGGAGGTGGTATAGTACCTGTTCAGTTATCAAGATACCATCTTTCAAGGAATTCCTCCTCCTTTTATGAGAGTTTGGGATTTAAAAATGACTATTTATTTTTGTAAAAAAAACAAAGACACATTTTACTGAGCAATTAAATAACTGAATTTAGAATCGTGTCTACTGTATTCTATTTTTTTTTGTTGATTTAATTTTAGGTACACTTTTAAATATTGGTATCTTTTTACGACCTTAATTGAGTTTAGGGAAAATTCTGTCTAAAAATTATGTTTTATTATTCCGTGTTTTATTCATTAAAATAAAAGAAGGAAGTGATTTTCTTTCTTTTTTTGTAAAATCAAACAAACACATTTTACAGAGCAATTGAATAACACAACTAGTAAATATATACGACCAGAGGGAGCATATATAAATATAATTCTAATGAAGGTATTTAAATTAGGGTCTAGGGTATGCATATATATTCGTGAATAGAAATTACTTATTTCAACCATTTATTTCCTATGATAGGTAAGGAAATGTTAAACGTCTGTAAAAATTGCATGCGTATGTAAATATTATTCGGAATCGGAATCATTGCACGGAGAATGATATGTGTGTATTATAAGCAATTTAAGAAAGCAAATATGTTTTTTTTTAAAAAACATTATTTATTGTAAAACTTTAAATATATGAACAGGCAAGTTTTCCACCTAATAGGTCTTTTTAAGACGATTTTTAATAACTTCCTTTACTTTCCGTCAGAAATATAAAATGTCTCGTGGATAGTAGTCCGTCGAGGGTTTTTTACCGATGGTGTTTATGTCTGTTCCAGTTCCTCACGTGTTTACGTGATACGGTTAATGAAATAATATGTTAGCACATTTTTAAATATCATTTCCTATTTGAATAATTATTCAAATATAAGAAACCCAAAACGTTTTTGGATAATAATTTCCTAATAATCATTCAAAATACGAAAAAGTATTTCAAAATGGAAATCCCTCTAGACATTAAAGAGCTAAGAAAAATACTACTACAAAATAAAAAAATAATCAACGATAACTCCTAGATGAATAAATTGAGACCCAGAAAAGAGCAATTACCCCCTTTCAGAAACATCACTCATAGAATATGCGAACTAAAAGACAAAATAAGGAAAGCGAAGGTTACGAAGCTGCCGATAGTAAACCGAAAGTTAATTGCTACGCCTCCTAAAAAAATTACAATGCAGAAAGAGGAGGTCATCTCCAGCACTTACGGTTTACGGTGTATTTTCGTTGTCTAATAGTGTCTTGATTCAATTCCAAATGGCAGTATATTCACATACCGAGTCTCTTATTATACACACGCATAAACGCTGGCGGGATCTTAAGTTTGCCAAGATTAACACAACTATTCTCATCGCAAGATCAATTAAAGTGAAAGTTATTTACTAAGATTTGGGTTCCTTGACGTCGATTGTGATGATAGATACTAGACCCGAAAGGGTCTACTGTTGAATATTCTCGTATACGTAAATTTGTTTTCAGGAGAAGACGGCGGACGGACACATTTCACCTCCGGCGACTGAATCACTCGTTCGACATTTTAGCGCCAGAAAGTGCGCTTCAAGTTCGAATGTATTTTTTTTTTTAGCTAAGATGGTAAAATACCGGAATAAAAACACTTGGGACTAAGCATTTTTTAAATCTTATCTGTGATCTTTGTGCTATTTTATTTGCATATAATATTCTTTTTACTGTATAAATGTCAACAAAAATCAATAACAAACACACTAGCACGCAATAATTATTTTCTTATCACACACGAACACACACAAATACCCACGAACACAGCACACGCATATATATATATATATATATATATATATATATATATATATATATATATATATATATATATGTATATATATATATATATATATATATATATATATATATATATACACATGCACACCACACATTCATAAATACGTAGTAAGAAAGATAAGTGCCCTCATGTGTGAGAGAGGATATAAGATTTAAATATAAATATTCACGCACATGCCTGTAAAGAACAGTAATTTTTAGAATCAATAAAAAACACGGTCACTTAAATCGATTTTTTATAATTTATTCGTACATGTTCTAGAGTTAAAAGTTAATATCAATTGAGCTTACACATTTAAGGTGTGACTACACCTAATATATATATATATATATATATATATATATATATATATATATATATATATATATATATATATATATATATATATATGCAGAAGGATGAAAATGAAATTAGAAAAGATAAACTCAAATCGTATTTCTATTCAGTTGCTCAGAGCAAGGTATATTCGGCAAAAAGGCAATTTATTCAAGTTACATTTTTCCTTAAGCCAGGCTTTTCAAAGATCAAAATCTTATCATCAGAGGAAATCGCTGGGATAGATAAGTTGGCAAAAGCCAAGATTTAAAATTTGAAAAGGTAAAATAAATATTGTAGGGGAAAAACACAAGGCAAAACTCTGCCTGAGTGCAAGCAAATGTCCGATTGCAAAAAAAGTCCGGTGTCAAAAATCCAGCGGAGAAAGTGAAATGTAGATATCTGCTCTATCCTGGATATTGAGCTGTATACTTTTCACAATAGGTTTTACCTTTCCTAAAAGTTCGCTTTTAGTTCACCAGTTATATATATATATATATATATACATATATATATATATATATATATATATATATATATATATATATATATATATATATATATATATATATAATATAATTACAGCTGTTTATAACTTAGAGTAATCTTCGGTTAACCCTCTGAATGTCTTTCCTGATTATGTTTCTCAATTTGTATGACCTGGATGGATTGTATAGATTCAACAAAAAGTATGTTTTTGGGTTGATATATTTGATGTTGTGTATTTTTATGTATTTGTGTATATAATTTTATATATTTTCAAAGCGTAATTTTATTACATGTAGTAGTATAACTGCGGTAATGGTCCTCTGAAGAGAAGAATTATCTTTGAAAACTCATGAGCTAAGGACTTAAGGATACTTTGCTTGAACTTTGAATTCTAATAAAATTTGATTGACACCTTATTTTATTAATTATAATATTAATGCTCTATCCAGTATATTGAGCTTCAGTTTTTATCCGGATGTTTCACTAATTATAAGATATTAGTTGACGCTTATACCTTTTGTTGGATTGCTTCATATATATATATATTTGTGCGTGTGTGTGTGTGGAAAAGTCTGAAATTTACTCATGGCAAAGGAGACGAACAGACACATGTGTATTGATTGCAGATAACGAACTTAATGGTTATAATTCGTATTTATATATATGGTTTCTCCTGCAAAGTCTATTTGCAATTACGATAAATATACATACGTAATACACTATATCATATATGTATATGTATATATATATATATATATATATATATATATATATATATATATATATATATGTATATATATATATATATATATATTTATATATATATATATATATATATATATACATATTTATATATATATATACATATATATATACATATATATATACATATATATATATATACATATATACATATATATATATATACATATATATATACATATATATATATATACATATATACATATATATATACATATATATATATACATATATATATATATACATATATATATATATATATATATATATATATATATATATATATATATATATATATTACACTACTGACTTCTGGCAGTCTAGACCCTCACCCAGCGCTCTTAGAAGCTGCGGCTACTAATTTTCCCATCATGTCAACCAAATATTTCGATGTACATGCATGCCATTTTTATTAAAATTATCATCCTGAGGAAGTCTTACAATAAAGACGAAACGTTCATGAATATATTTAAACAATCTTTTGGGTTTTCCTTTTTCATTTCCCATTACGGCGGATTACTCTCATCCTTTCTTTTCTCATATATATATATATATATATATATATATATATATATATATAACACAACTTGGGTGTTCAACCAAATGCTAGCAAATAGCGGAGTCCAAAGAATTAAAGGATGGAGTAAACAAGGAGCCTACCCTTCCCTGACGTATTTTTGATGGAACGCATTGGTTTCTGCGGGTCTGCAAATGCAAGGAAGTGCGCCTAATATAGTCAGCATCACATCAGCAATTAAATTGGTATACCACATTACTAGAATTTTTATAGGGCACACTAACCTTGAGAAATGAAGGAAAGGTAGGTCCAGTGGCATAAACTAATCGTAAGGAAACATAGTAGAAACAATTACTAATGCTACAACAATCTGTTTACCTAATTTATTACTATGTCTCCCTATCCACTCTGCGAAGAAAACATCGCAAAAGTATCATCCACATACCTAACATGAGTAGTGGACATCTTTACAGACCTAAATAAAACGGATTCGTTATATCCGACGAAGATATCAGCTAAAGTAGGGGTCAATGGACTACCCATTGAGACCCCGTCGACCTGACTACACAGTATATTCTCGAAGCTGAACTCGACTGATTTAGTGCATAGAAGTATACACTCTACGTAGATATATCTAGGGAAACAAGGGGCAGTCAGGCAACCATCATAAAGAGCGTCGGCACAAATAGTTATAGTCTCATCTAAATCTAACCCACGTAGACCTTCAATAAACCGATAGGAATCAGGGATGCAGTGCGTCGTGTATAGATCACGCACAGGTTTCAGGATTCCTAGGAGCCACTGAGCCAAAGAATGTTGGGCGGACCCTATCATAGATAAAATAGGTCTAAGTGGCACCCCTTCCTTGTGTATTTTAGGAAGACCATATAATCTAGGTCGCAATGACCCAGAGGGTCTGATCCTATCATAGACCTTTTTCGAAAAAAAACTTCTTTAACTTATTTAAATAAAGAAAGAAGACGCTTCTGCATTTTGATCTCGTTGTTACAAGTATCATCTGCACACTCGACATACGGGATTATTTGCACAGAGCTAAGTATAATTCAAGTGCGTATGAATCACCTCTAAAATTAGAAACAAGTTATCGCTGTTAGGGAAATATTTTTAAAATTATTTAAAATGGAAACTAGATTTTTGGAGGAAATATTTTGTAGTAATACTTTATTTTTAGTATATGTAAGTTTTTTTGTTATTTTTCAAAATGATTACTGCGAAATTAAAGTTACCTACTCCGATAAATAACAAGGTAGCTCTCGGCAGTAAATTTAATAAAATATATTTTTTCCGGAATTGAAGTAAGACGTCCCAGACGTCGGATAATTATTTGTTTATAATGAATAATTTTTAAAATAGAAACTTCAGTTTTGGAAACTATATTATAGATAAATATTTTATGTGTACTATTAAGGGAGCCTTTTCTTAAAAGGGGATTTTCTGCGGGATTATTATTCATTTACCTCGTAGTGTGCCAATCTCGAATGGGAGCGAGTTAGCCCTGGAAATAAGCCTAGCACGACCGCATGAATTGAAAACGGACATTTGTGTAGCCTTTCCTTGTGATGGAATCGATCTGAAATGCCAATACTCTCAGTGGCGTGAATAGTAAATTGGTAACGGAGTTTTGACTGTTTATCTTTGTTTTTTTGGGGGCTACTTTTCATAGTTGTGCCGCCTCTCAGGAAGGTGTATTCTCTCTTATTATTACTGTTTCATTTGAGTGCATTTGGGGCTAATTCTTTTGGCTGCTTTAGCTGGTTTTGGGACTAAATTCTGTTTTGCTGTTTCGCCTAGTAGCCACAATGTTGTGGAAATCTTGCGAGATATTCTTCTAAGACATTCTCTATTTTTTCCCTTTCATTGTTTTTCTTTTTTATCTTTTTACTTTTTATTTTATTTTTAATTTATTTTATATATTTTTCTTCCCGTCCTAAGTGACATCAATTAAAGCAACACAACATTGTCTATCGCCGGTTGTTGTAATTTCTTATTCAAGGTACTGTATTTCCCTGATGATCTGCCAATACAGGGCCTGCTTGAAAGTGAAACACGTGTAGGTAAAAAAACCTCTTTAATTTAAACAAAATTTAAATTAATAATTTTTGAATGAAAAAATATGTTGTGGTGTTGAGTGGGCTCCTGAACAGAATGCTTTTGTATCCTGCAAAAAATCACATAAACACTCTGTACCCTGTAATCGAGTATCATTTAGCTTGTTTTCATTGGTCTAATCGCGGTCTTCACGGAATAATCTTTTTTCTAAGTGAAAAATCCAAATATATATATATATACATATTATTCATATATAGATGTGTATTTAGTATATATATATAAATATATATATATATATAGTTATGCATATATAGATGTGTATTTAGTATATATATATATATATATATATATATATATATATATATTTATGTGTGTGTGTATGTGGAAAGTATATAACCGACAACAATAGAAATAACATGAACGAATTATATGGATGTATATATACGTATATATATATATATATATATACAACATAAATTCGTATGTGTTCTTATGTATTTTTACGCACACATACATTATCCGTAACCAATGTGTGTATGCTACCATATCATCGGTGTACGTGATTATTCCCCTATCGATAGCAATAAGGAAAACTTCCGGAAGTAAGCACTTAACGTGTCATCCCCTTACGCCTTATGCATGCAATATCGTACAAATATAGATAATAAAAATATAAATGGCGAATAATATAATGGAAAATCAAAAAGGATATTTTTTAAGATTGAGGCAGTAAATAATTTTAGTGTGTGAACTGACTCAAATCCACTGAGGAAATAAAGTGTCTCACCCTTTCAAAATAAAATGTGCTAATAAACAATAAAAATAAATAAATGGAAGAAAAAAAGTAGAAGTGAATAATCCGAAAGTATACGCCAAAAAAAAGTAGAATTGAGTCATTCTTACGATTCATCTATTAAATTTGCGCGTTTTGCGCTGAAACTGCAATTTTATACTAAAGCATGACAAATGGAAAAGTGGTTAAGCCGGGTTCGAATCCAATTCGTTCCAGAAAAACACTTTCATCAAACACACGCCTGACCTTGTGTTACATCCCTTGGAGAATGGGTAAATAAAATACATTAGCGTGACAAATGTCACACGCACTAGCAGAACCTGATTCATCTAAAATGATGTTTCAATCACTATATTCTATTTCAAATTAAGCGTATGAAACAAAATATATACTCTGCCAATCTTGAGCCTGAAATTGCTAACGCCGAAAATAACTGGCTTATTTTATTTTATTAACCTAAAACATGGCGCATTGCCACTGAGACGTTAGGGGCTACTGTGAAATACTTTATAGATTTATAAGTGACACCCAAAGAAGAGGTGTGCAACGAGATGCTTGTTCATATTACACGTACATTCCTACATGTTGGTACAGTCGGAGAAACAAAGAGCAGGAATAAAATTCCAAAGGTAAGCAACTCAAAGACAGACGCTATAAAAGTAAGAAGTTATCCGGCTTCTGGGGAGCTTTACAGTAAATGGGTTGGATTTTTCGGCTAGTCAGGATTCTCAGGATAATTATAGGAGGAAAAATCGAACGTTGAAATACTTGTGAATCAAGCGCGATGGGACAATAGCTGCAGTTTGGTAGACAGTGTGGAAACTATGAGATTAGAATCTCGTTATTTGACGCTGACAAAAAGGGAAATACTAAGGTTTAGTTAACATGCACGAGCGAATGATTGTGTTGTAGAGATATAGGATAATTGCATGTGTGAGAAGGTATCAAGTCCTGTAGACACATCCTGCATTCTTCATAGCAGACTTGACAATATATTATATGTATTTGCTCCAATTACTTGTGAATGTTAGGCCGAGAAGTTTTAATTTAGTAGTATCAGGCAGTTTTCTATCAGTCATAAACATCGGTTGTTGGAAACGTTTCTCATATTTGTTAAAAGACGGGAGTTTTGTTTTGGTAGCATTACATCAAACCATCCGTTGTTGTCCTTATTTCACTAGAGACTGCTGGTCATTTTCTAAGGATTCAGCCATTGCATGCGATATGTGTTCGATCATTTTGACAAAGTGTAGAAAATAGAGCATCGTGTCCTCATCAAACATACTCATCTGGACACCAGGTGTGTTTTGAACAGAAAAAAACTATTTCGTAACATTTATATTTTGCCTATTTTCTTTTACCTGTGTTCGTTCTGTAAGCTGTCGTTATAACAACCCGTTAAAAATGGGCGACGTGTACGAGTAACCGTAAAAGGTGGAAGGGACCCAATAAAAAAAGGAAGCCCCTCCCCTACGGACTTCGAAAAAGACCCCCGTTTAAAAGATGCGAAGTGTACGAGTAGCAGCAACAAATAGAAGGGCCCTCAGAAAAAAAACCCGTTCATAACCCAGCGCCATAACAAAATTTGGACGCCAAATCCACCGGGGCTATCCCAAAAAAACATTCCCCTTAAAAGGGGGCAAGTGTACTAGTAACCGCAGCAATGTAAGGGTTCCCAGAAAAAAATAAACCCCCGCTTAACCAAGCGGTCAAATAAAAAGTGGTAGGCCACACTCTCCCCAAAGACCCTCTCCTTTAAAAAGGGCGAAGTGGTGTACGAGTAGGTACAAAGAGAAACCAAAAATCCCCCTAACCCAGCGCCCCAATAAAAAGTGGAAAGTTAATTATATTTTAATATCTGGGATAATTCCACTACATAAATTATGTAGTTGGATTTTACTGAAATTTTCACATGAATTAAAATAATATTATTAAATATATCCACGATTTTACATATTTCAAGTGTCGTAAATTATATTACATTAAATAAAAATAACTGTTTAAAGTTTAAAACAGTAGGGTTTTCTGTATAAAATATAAATATTTTAAACTTTAATTATCATCACTGCTGCAAGTCACGCAATATCAATCGTGTCAAAATGAAATAAAACTGATGTTAGAGACAAAGCAAAAATCGTCAAATTAGGAAAGTAAAAGTTGACAATAAGAGAAATCGGAAAACGTGTGAAAACCGAGTTCTCAAACTCTATAAAGAAACTGGAAGGTTAAGTAACACACAGAAACCTGGTAGACCAAGAAATACTACGGCAAAAGAGGACAGAGTTATACAACGCCTAGTGTTAAAAGACCGTTTTCCTTAAAGCTGGCCAAATTTCAAAACATATGGAAGGTGTCACGAATGTTTTACGACAAACTGTGTCCAGAAGGTTGCACGAAATGGGTATTTTTGCAAGATCTCCTCGAAAAATGCCGCTAATAAGTAAACAAAACAAACAAAACAGTTAGATTGGCGTTCACAAAAAAGTATGTTATATGGTCAGAAGAAAATTGGAAACAAGTTAGTTTCAGTGATGAATCAAAATTTAATCTATTTGGCAGTGATAAAAAACAATTTGTAAAAGAAAAGGCGAAAGTTTAGATCCTAGCTGACTAAAAAACATTTTACATTTGGTGGAGGTAGCGTGATGGTTTTCGGCATGATATCATGGCAGGATACATCGCCACTAAATACTAGAGTAAATGCCACTGTATACAATAATGTTTTAGAACAGTATGTTTTGCCAGTGTTACACAATTCTAGTATCGAAACCCCTGTTTTTATGCAGGATAATGCTCCCTGCCATAAGGCAAAGCTGGGCATACAATCTATAGGAAACTTATGGAACACCCTAGGCCAGAATATTATGGCAAATAATCCGGAAAGCATCGAAGACTTGTTGCTGAAACTGAAAGATGAATGGGGCAAGATAATGTGGCCCAATGTCAAGATTTAGTGGAATCCTGTAGTCGTAAATGCGCAGCAGTTATTGAAAGAAAAGGTGGTAGTACCAAATATTAAATCTACTTTTCCTTTTTAATGTAATTTAGTAAAAAAGGGTAGTTTGTTCCTTAATTTTGGACACTTGAAATCTGTAAAATAGTGGATAACTTTCAAAATATGTGTTTTGTTTAGATTAAGACGATTTTATTTTTGTTCCTTAATTCCGTATGTCGGTGTTTAGAAGTAAGACAAAAACAAGTGATTTTACTTTATATATTTTTTCAAAAAATGTTTAACATTTTTTTCTCTATATAGCACATCTTAGTTAATAAGGCAATACTTCCATACTGTGATATAATGTTGATGACCGTGTTCCATAATATATTTTGAGAAAGTCCTTTTTGTCAAATAGTAGGTGTTTCAACCTTCAATATAACTGTCGGAGTATATATATATATATATATATATATATATATATATATATATATATATATATATATATATATATATATATAAAATTGAATGTCTGTATGTTTGTGTGTGTGTGCCTTATAGAAAAAATGTTAGATAATATAGATACAATATAAAAGTGTATTCTTATGTAGAATTCACAGAGTGAGTTGACCGGCGTATTTCCGAATCTATAAACTCACGCCTTAGGGGTCCATGGGGCAGATATCATCAGGGGGGGGTCCTTTTCAGTTATTTTTCAATGTTAATTAGTACTAATTTGGAAATTATCTTATGTATTTATGTAATCTTCTTTTGCATAAAAGTGAATGTCTGTATGTGGGTGTGTGTGTGTCCTATAGAAAAAAATGTTAGAGAATATAGATACAATAAAAAAGTGTATTCTTATGTAAAATTCACAGACTAAGTTGATATTTTTAGCACCGTACATATCCTGGGATCATAATATCTATAAATCGCAAAAGACGATTCACTGGCTGAGGGTTCACCGGAGCAGTTTCCGACAGAGGGTACCATTTTTTCCGTATTTTTCAGACTTTTTTCAATGTTAAATAGTATGAATTTGGAAATAATCTAATGTATTTATGTACTAATCCGATAAAAATGCTGAGTCACTGAAAACATCCCATAATCCCTTGCCGGATGTACCCGGTATTGCCCTACATTGTGTCCGGTTGTATCAGGTCATCCCATAACTTCTGTACGGATAATCAATAACATCATAGGAAGGCTACGTTAAACGTGTGTAGTGAAACAAGGGTTTCGCAATCACATCCGCACCTGGCCACCGGTAAGAGAGATTTCAGTAGTGCTCAGGAGACCTCCTTGATTTTCAAACGAATGTTGGTGCTTCTTAAGTATAACGGTCCCTAGAAATATTGGTGTTTCAGGCAAAAAACTGTTTTTCCTTGAACTTAAAATATTTCTCAGGGTTGTGGGAGAGTGAAAAAAAGTTGAGGGGCTGGAGAGATTAGGGGGTCGGGGAAAATGTTAGGGGTCGGGCCAATGAATTTTACATAACATATAAAAGTGTATTCTCATGTCAAAATCACAGAGTAAGATGATGAGAGTATTCCTGAATCTATAAACCCACTCCTTAGGGGTCCATTGGGGCATATTTCATCAGGGGGGGGGGGCTTTTCAGTTATTGTTCATTATAGTTTATAGTAATGTGAAATTGCTGAGTCATATTTTAATTTAATTACGTAATACCTCAAGTTCATAAAATAATTCATGGTTTATAATGAAATTTATTTGTTAGAAGATAGATAAGGAAGAACGATAAGTCATGTTTAAAAACACAATTTAGTTTTTTAAAACAAGGTTAGAGAATATACATAACATATAAAAGTGTATTCTTATGTAAAATTCACAGTGTAAGATGATGAGAGTATTCCCGAATCTATAAACCCCCCTCTTAGGGGTCCATTGGGGCGTATTTCATCAGGGGGGCGCTGTTTTCAGTTATTTTTCATTATATTTTATAGTAATTTGAAAATCATGAGTCATATTTTAATTTAATTATCTAATAATTTGAAATAACTTTTAATTTTATTAAACGTTTCTTAGCGCCAGGGACGCGGGTTTAAATTTGTAGTTCTTTGGCATTGTTTTTTAAATAAGCGATAAACGCTAATCAAACTATTGCTACTATTTTACGAAAGAAAATTATAGGAAATTACAACATGGCCACCAGCCATTAAGTAATTGCATTCAAATTCAAGTTTAAAGTCTTGAAAAAATAAAATATAATTTATTTCGGGATCAAAAATATAATGTAAGAATAATTAATAACTTTCATCCCAAATGTTTGTTTGTTTACATAGCATATTTATTTAAGAAAATCCATAGTTACATAAAATACATATTTAGTAAAAAGACTTTACGTGAATTACATTATTATAAGTGTTTAACACATTTTAACACGATACGAATCATATGGGAAAAAGGGAAATAGAGGGTTGAAGGAGGGAGGGAAATAAGTAGGGGCAGGGAAAGAAAGACGGCTAAAGAAAGAAGAGAGATTGAAGTTTTTATATAAAGATGTTACACACACTCTTTAATTTCTACTATATTGTTTTTATTGCCCCGGGCAACGCCGGGTAGCCCTGCTAATATATATATATATATATATATATATATATATATATAGGGATGGTCGACCTTGAAAAAACGATTATATATTCTGGTATAGGGAGCTTTTAAAGCCAAAGAACAACGTTATTTTTTATATACATTATAAAAAAGAACATGAATCTATTCTAAGGCCTTGAATGGTGTTTTTTAACGGTTGAGGTTTTTAACCGCAGCGAATTTAGGGATATTTTTTTCACGAAATTATTAAAAAAACACTTTTATTCGCATACGATGATATACACTTAATCAAAATGCATACAACATTAATTTTGATTGAAGATACCAAATCAAGTGTATGTTAATAGCAACTGATTTTGAGTACACATGTGAAAAGGTCGTCGCTATACTTGCTGCGCGTTTCATAATATATCAAATATATTATTACAGCTCTAGTCTTACACTGTCGAGCTATTATAAAACATTTGTGGTATAAATAATCTCTCTCTCTCTCTCTCTCTATATATATATATATATATATATATATATATATATATATTTTTATTTATATATATATTTTTTTTATTTATATATATTTTATTATTTATATAGATTTTTTATTTATTTTTTTATCTATATATTGATTTATTTATATATTGATTTTTCATTTATATATTGATATTTTAATTATATATTGATTGATTTTTTATGTATATATTAATTTTTTATTTATGTATTTATATATTTATCTATATATATATTTTTTATTTATATATTTATCTATATTTGTGTTTTTACTTTGAATTGAGAATTATTAATTGAAATGATCGAAATTCATGAAAACATATATATATTTTTTATATAATAATAAATAGTTACCTCCCCTTTTTTAGATAATTTAATTAATTGGAGTTGCGTACCTTAATTAATTATTTTCTACATATATATATGTGAAGATAATATATATAAATATAAAAGTAATATTTTATTATTATAAATTTAATTTTTTTATTTCTCTCTTTCTTTCTTTCTCTCTTTTCTTTCTTGCTTTACTTCTAAATATAGAATCTTTTAACGGCTTTTTCTGTCCTAAGCGTTTATCGTCGGCTCTCCATTTCAAAATTCTGTGTACATAGCGTTTCATAACAGTTAGATGTTTTTTGAAGAATTTCCATTATTTACTATTTCAGACTATGCTGAAGACGACGGAATCGGGAATTCCACCCGTTTCTTGTCAGAAACCACTGGTCCATGTCTGATTAAAATCTGTATTTAAAAATAAAAATATTACGCTCTTAATTTAATTTAATTGAGCACTCTACTGGTATTTCCCTTTTATTCTTTATTGAGTATATCTTTATTGAGTATACCTTTATACTTTATATATATATATATATATTTATATACGCGTGTGTGTAAGTGTGTGTGTCATCCAGAAGTAGAGTATATACAAGTCATGATTTAGGCGATACAGTAAAGATTTTATGTTAACTTGCTTATATAGCAGTTAAAAAAAGTTATATTATCACTTCCTTTTTTTCTCTTATATTTAGGGTTTTCCAAACGTCGAGCACAATTATGTCTTGTTGAAATTGATTCAGTATTTAAAAAGTCATTATTCTATTTGACAATGGAAAGCGATCGAAATATATTTGAAAGAAATAGGTAATCGCAGAACATGAGCATAAAAACTACGCCATGAACATGACTTGAATTAGTTGCATGACATATTTTGTAAAGTTTCCGAATGACAACATAAAAGCTGAATTATAATATGGATGTGAACCGTAAAAATCCGAATTCCTTTTACACATTTAAAGAAAATGAATTATTTAAGTCAATGAATTTCGGTGGGAAAGTACTAAAAGATAACGGCATAAAAAAATGTTTACGAATGTACATAATTCAATGAATGCTTAGTCCTGCATAGATAAGCATGATGAAAGAGCATACATACGGACATTAAAAATAGTTGCTAGAGATAACGATATATATATATATATATATATATATATATATATATATATAGAGAGAGAGAGAGAGAGAGAGAGGGAGAGAGAGAGAAAGAGAAAGAGAGAGATAAAGAGAGAAAGAGGGGGAGAGAGAGACAGAATAAAAAGCGAGATAAGGCGAGCGTAAGAGAGAATTACAATATATCGAGTAATACTTGAAGCCTGCCTCCGTTTGAAGACAGTTTGCAGTAGATTGGTGTCTACTGAAAACACTCTCGCACAGTCAGATGACTAATATCATGTGAGCAAATGATTTATTTTATAAGCGTTGAATATTAAAATGGATAAACGTACAGATATGTAAAAAAATAAATACATTTTAAAAATTGTAAAAGAAGCATACATAAAAAATAGTTATATTTTTTGAAGTAGTGTAGGGCAAATAGAAGTGTATTCGTGCCAAAACTAGTCACTTAGGCCCACGAGTTAGTAAATTACAATCGATAAAGGAAAATATTGTCGGTTATACTATTTTTCAATAAACATATCAAAGAAGACAACAAACATATCAGTAAATATTGCTAAAAAAAACGTATCTGTTAGTTTTAACTCCATTATTCTATTGACGAGGATATATTAAAAATAAATTATTTTAAAGATGACGGCTAAATTCCTATTCATATTTTACTCAAATATTTTAAATATTATTCCCTATATTCTTCTTTTCAACTTAAATATAATAAAACCTTGCTGTCGAGCCATGATACGACCCCACACATAACTCTTCCTTATCCTTCACATCCCATCGCACCTCTCTCGGATTACATACCTACTGTTTACGATCAAACTGCCCCTGCTTCCATCATCTACATCATTAATGTGATGCTTTCTTCTCATCAACACAAGTTGTCTATCAATGTAATCTTAGTGGCAGAAAACCCCAGCGAACTGCTCGATGATTAAGAAAAATTACAAAATAAGAGCAATGATCAGAAAAATAATATGTATTTATATATATATATATATATATATATATATATATATATATTACAGAAGATCAGAACAAAATCGATAATGTCGGTTTCAAATCCTTACAAAGGGAACCAATAATAGACCTCTCTAATAGACTCTTTTACCGATAGAAATAAAGTGCCGAATAATGGAAGAATATTTGTTTCGATAAAAAGTTGTTGACTAACATTATTTCGAGAAAAGCTATCAATTGATGTGCGATTTCCAACTTTATTTTCTTACTAGTTAGGCACCGCTTATGAAACCAACTCGAGTATCAGAGTTATGAGATTGTTATTTAGCGATGAACGACACCTTGATAGGAGTGATAACGATGGGTGTAATTGATTATTAACGTAAACGGCTCAACAAGTATCTATAGACATTGGACTTGAACACGTCCATGTGTAGTAAGTTGGGAAACAACCCCGTGAGATCGTATTCCACAGATGGGATCTTTTTATTAAGAAACTTTGTTCATGGAAGTTCAATTTGATTTTAGGTAAACAGATGAAGAAAGGAAAAGTCCTTACTGTAATTGTAGCTAGACGAATTGTTGTTATAATTGTTTTACAGTGAGGAAGCAGGGAATGAAAACAATAGAGTAGAGAAAAGGTAGGAACGTAGCTTTTGTGATAATGTGCTTCTAGGCAAAAGAACAGATCATACTCCATGATATTTCGAAGTCAATGTTGTACTCTGTAAAGGCAGTAAAACGTACTTTAAAGACACTTCTCGAGTTGTATTAGCAGTACTCCATCCTATGACGAATCTGACTCTAATACAGGTAAAAAAACTGCGTCAGGACTTAAGTATTTTCTGGAGCGGTAAAATAGGCAAACCATTTTCTCAGCAACCTTACCAATGGATTTTATGCAAGTTTTCGATTTCAAGTCTCCAGTGATATTTAGTCGAAGGGGTTTAAAATAGAGTAGACATTTCGATTAGGACAAAATGATTGTTATGCCATGAGAAAAGCTGTGTTCTAGCGGTATTTTAAGTAACATGTCACTTATCCCGATTACATCGTGTGCTCTAGGTGGTTTTAGAGAAAATCAGAAATATTCTAATCATCAGTAATATCTGTATTGCTGCCGTAAATAGTTGTGTCAACTGTGTAGATGTCTACGAAAAAAACTCAATTATGATTGGGAAAAACATTTATAAATATCCAGAGTAGGGCTAGGCCTTAAACGAATATATAAGATACGCCGGCATTGAAAATGTATGTATTCAACTTCTGCTCATGAACGACTACTTGTATAGACGTATCAGTGAAATAATAATTTTACTGTTTAGAGGGCATTTCTAGATATTCCATACCTATCAAAATTGTGAAGCAAAAGCGTGTTCCAAACCCTGTCAGAGCCTTTGATATATCAAACGCTATCGCCCTAGATACAAAGCCATGTCTATAGATGTACTGATCCTGTGCGATATTACAGTAGGCAATTTAAGTGATTATATTGTAAAACGTAATCTATATTCTTTGTCACTATGTAAATTGTTTTTGCTGATGTGCGTGACAACTTTATGATTTATCACAGATTCAAACAACTTACTTATGACAAAAAAGATTAAAAATAATGAATACTCCTCCCAGAATTTTGAAACTCGAAATATATCAACTATATATTTAAATGAAACATGTACCTTGGCGCGTTTCATTTGTATTTCGCGCCAATAGGTAACCGTTCCCTACACATTCGTCGATATGTCAACAGTTCGGATGAGTAAACAAAGCCTATTATGGTCTATATTATATTCGACTAAAAGCATAATTTATTAAATACCGTACTTAAACTGGTAATTCAACATCAGTCAATACACATAAAAAGCAACACATCCATCTTCATTAATGTTTCGACAAAAACACATGTCTACCTGTGTATAGATAACGGAGGGTTGGCTGACTGCCACTCTACCCAAATCGATTAAGGGTTCAACGAATGGATGCTCTCAACATCTGGCAGACGAATCTATTTCCTTGTTGTCATCAATATCCGCAGTTTTTTTCCCTCACTAAATTTCTCATTTCCGACGGCAACATTCGACGTCTTCCGAAACATCTAACTGTAATTGCTTTCAGCTCAACACCGCTCATTTTATTGATCGTTCAGCTCTCAATCTAAAACAAATGCAAATGAATAATAAATAAAATAATCATATCAAAATTAAACATAAGTGGAGACGTTTCCTCGTACGCTTCTTAAGATCGGTTCTGGCATAGTACTGACAGTAGTTCATATTGCTCTCTCAAAATGACAAGTGACAGCAGTCAATGTAAAAGGGCAAATTCAATGAACACATAAAACGTGATTTTTAAATGTTTTTATTCAATATTATGTCGGTCTTCTATGCTAAAATAGGGTTTTCCTTCTAGATATATCCCAGTTTACTCTTAAATTACATTTTTTTGTATTCTAATTGTTTAAAATTATATTTACATAAACTATACACTATCTTATTTTTTAAAAATAAAATTAATTCTCGTTTGTTTTTTATGTAATTTTTTTTATCTAGTAAACTCATCAATTTAGTCTACTTTACTTTATTTTTATTTATCAATTATTATTATTTTATTATACCATTATTTTTTTTATATTATGTCCATCTTCGACTTTAAAAAAGGTCGGAAACGATCGTACGGCTAATGGTAGTTTGTTTTCAATTCTTAAAACAATGTTCAAATTATATTGATCTCAACTAACGTTATATATATATATATATATATATATATATTACTTTTATACATCTATACACCTATACGTGTCATCCTTTCAGGAATCGTCAGTGTAGAGATGATTAGTCATACCAGTCGCCGAACTCGACCCCTGGAACACGTGCCAGGTTTAATAATTGAATTCCGACATCTTAGCCCATGCGGTAAATATCAACAACCCGGTAAATCCGCGAGAGATAAAACCTGTTTAAATCGAGTTTTGATGGAGCATATATCAAAAGCCACTATGACGACTGTTCTAAAACTACTCACTACAGTTCATTAACCGATCGTTGGAATGCAACAAACCGGTATATACACACGCACACACACACACACACACACACACACACACACACACACACATATATATATATATATATATATATATATATATATATATATATATATATATATATATATATATATATATATATATAGTAAGAGTATCGGTAGAAAAGAACATGTAAACCACATGATGATAGAAAACTAGATCAATACTCTTCCCAGGACGGATGCAATTCATTTCTGAACGGAAAAGTATGCATGAATGTTGCGTTGCCTAACGACGATTAAAACTAAGATGTAATAGATCACATTCTATGCAATTCCGATCTATTTCAATTTAAAAATAGAGATTGTATCCATATTATGCATCCGCGAAACCCTTTAAATTACTCTAAAGAAACTGACATTTGGGGAGTATTTATTAGTTGATGTCTCTTCTTGTACATACAAAAATACAAACATACCAATACCTACTTAAAATAGAGTGAATTATACTGCTGTATTGAATTGAAGAATCCGTAAAGCAAAATGTCTCATCAAAAGCTTTACTCTATTATGTAATTAGACATGGTGATTTGACAGACCACACATCTAAAAGAAAATAAGTAATATAGCTTATTGTTGGTTGTGCTCGGTGCTATAATATTTTCTTTTTTTGTCATATTGCTGATTTGTTAAATTTCAGATACAATTACTTTTTTATGTGTTTAATCATTTCATTATAGAACTGTTACAAATTTATTAAATTCGACATGTACGAAGGGTTTTATTATTTCTTAAGAGGGTAATGTGGTTTGCTGTATTTTGTCAACTCGTTTTCAATATTGTTTTAATATTGTAAGTATTATTTTAAAATATTTTTTTCGTTAATATCAATGTTGTTGTAAGATATTCTGGAAAGTAAAAAGATAGTTAGTACTTTGGCAAACATAATGTAAAGTATCTGCATAGCAAATGTTCTCTCGATTTCGAATGCTAATTTACTTTCTATAGTTCGGCCAAAACTACAGTGAATCTAATGATAGATGCATTTACCGGCATTTATTTATTTTTCATTGGCAACTTACTGCAGTAGTGTATTTCTTTTTATTAGTAGTTTATTAATATAATTGGCTTATCTTAGAAGAAACGTTATAGAACGGTGCCATATTTTATGGCTCTGATCTCTCAGGCGCATTTTTACGCAATGTGTGTTTAGTGTTAAGAGGCTGGTGTTAACATTTCCAAAGGAAGAGATTAATTTTCATGAGAGCGAATAAGACTTGCTCTATTAGCTGGTGTGTATTGACATTTTATATATTATTTCCAAGCGGCGTGGATGGTTTAAAAGGGAAAATTGAAGGTTTAGACGTTGTCATAGTAACGAATGTTGGTGTTTATAGATATTTAGATCGGGGTATATTTAGTTGCGTGTTACGTCGGAATATTGATATTTTCCGAATGTATCGCTACAGAACGCAGAATAAAGTAGGATCAGAAATTTTTAGTAAAATTAATATTAAATATTGTTTTTTTTGTAAATTTTATTTGGTGCATAAATAAATATAAAACAATTTGGGAGTATTTTATGTCACTACCATGTTTACTTTACGAATGGATATAAATTAAGACAAACGAATAAACCGGGTCTATGCCACTACTCATCTGTTTCTAACATTTCACGACCATTATTAGTCGTACTAGGTTATTAGAATCTTTATTACCGATTGTTGTTGCCGTAATGACAGATATTTCGCATCGCAGAACGTGAAAGGTCACTGAATGGCTTATAATAGGGTAGCGTGCATTAATTAGTCTATGAATTTCTAATGATATGACGCCGTGGAATTGGACGAAGTGCGTGTGGGCATGTTTTTAGTACAATAAATATATGTTTTAAATAATCGTTTGAAAACCATTAGATATGTTACTAAGATGTAAGCTAAAGCAAAAATATGTGAGAACCTGCCCTATAATCGAGACGTCGCAAACTACCAATACATTTCGACATTTCGTAAGAGTTGCATTTAGCTTAAATCTTTAAAACACACATGAAACCATATACAAATCATAACATTGTGCTATAAATGGTGTCGTGAAACAATGTAGACATATAGAGTCATCTGCAAACGCAGTTATAGAAGCTGCAGTATTATATAACTAGATATATATTATAGCATTGCAACAAATTAAGAGTTATGGTTCTATGCTATCTAGTAAGGATACAAGTATAAAAAAGGTGTTCTAAAATCATAATGTCCATCATGGAGTAGACCTCTCAAAGATGCTTAAGATGGTATCAATGGTGGGGATAACGATCTCCTAAGCAGCTTAACACAATAACCATCACTTCAGTGCACGTTTTTTTTTCAGATAATTGAGCGCCATGAATCAGTGGACGCACCCATCAATTATTTGGTCTTAATCAGTCCTTTGATTCATATTAAGCTACATGCACATAGCAATCGAACTGAATCGTCGTCGTACCGGTAGCACACGTTATGTCCTGTCTATGGCAAATACTTGGGAAACCAATCTCACATGTTCTCTATATTCATGAATTGTCAGTTGTAGTACCGTGAATACCGCGATTTTGCCGGACTTCCAAGGCTTAGACCTTCATTAAAATCAGAAAAACGTGAACATCGAAATCGCCTATAAGATTCAGTGTAAATTCGGCATATGGAGAACAGCAACTCCTAGACGGCAAGGAACACACATTTCGAACACTAAATCACATGTTGCACCGTTACAAGTACTCTGTAAGAGCAAAACCTCAGAAGAGTATCTATTCTACTTAAACTGTAAAAACGATGCATCAAAGAAGAATTGATCTCGTCATCACAAGGCACAAATACAAATGTCTTGCAACCGAGACACAGCACGTTTTATACTTCTATCCAATATATTATGTTCGGGCTAGAAATATCAAACACTAATTTGCATTAGCTTCAGTTTTGGTTCTGCCGCATGCGCCTTGTAATTTGAGTATTTCAGAGCCGTAGTTCGCTTCGCACAATTACGCTGTCCATAGAAATCTATGCAGACGCTCGTCACCCTACAAACTCTTTTAGATAGACTTTTACTAGCACATCATGTTCAGTAACAAAATGGTTAAAATGTTATCTCACTTTATCTCAATTTTTTCTTGATATGAAAACATTTATTTTAAACTTAAATATGCATATAAGCCAGCGTAAAGCAGTGATCTTCTGTACATATTAGATTTCCCTTAGTTTATCTCAGCGTAATAAAACATACACACACACGCATATATATATATATATATATATATATATATATATATATATATATGCGTGTGTGTACTATACAGATCTCAGTCTCAAGAAGGTGTACCATTTATTGAACAGCCATACCACTCTTTTGACACATCTGTGCCCTCTTTAGTAAGATTACAATCAATATATAATGATAATACACCTTATGTCTTGAATTTTTCTTCCAATTTAGTTCGACATACAATACATTATACTGATACTCGAACATGTCTATAATAATTTAAGACTTAAGCTTAATAAAGAATTGAACAACCGGGAACGTTTCTTAATTGGTGACTAATAAATATGGATCAAATTTAATTCACATCTGAATAAAAAATACTATTCAAATAAAAAGTTGTTCCTATATTCTCTAACATAAAACAAAATATTTAAATACTCCAAATCTCAGTTATTTGGGGAAAACATTTAAATGCTGACAAATAACTATTGTTAAAATGTCACACAAATCGTAGATATATGAATTTCAATAAGGTATTCATCTCCATTTTTTGACCTGATTTGTATGAAACAGAATTTCACTTAATATAGCCACTATAACATACTCTAACACATAGCAGCTATGTTCTAAAATTTATAATTATTTGTTCATTAGTTTAGAAGTTTATCATGTAGAACGAAATACATAGATATACATACACTATATTTTCATGTACCCATATGAAATTTTATAAGGGATATACAATTTTATGTATCGATTTCCAGTATTTACATCAGTCGATCTCAATACCTGTATTTAGTCAGGTAGTAATTTATGAAAATATATTTATGGTAATTAAGTTACACAAAGGTGTCCGTGTTCCGTCCCGGGAATTGTCACGCTAAAATGCATGGAATCCATGTTACCAGGTGTTATATATATATATATATATATATACGTGGTGTTTAGTCTAGTTACCTAACTAAACTAATCAGATTATTTGTTAATTCCTCTCACGGGTCTTCTCACAAACAAACGTTCGGCTGACTTTTATCTCCTACGCTTTTGTTCTGTTTTCCATAGGGTTGACTTACATTTTGTAAGAAAGTATCGAATGAATAAGTGACTTTATTTTAAAGCGTTCCTTCTTTTTTCTATTTGTATTTTAGACGTTTGATTTTATTTTACTTTTCTTTCGATTTAATCTGTGAATGTACTTGTATATATATATATATATATATATATATATATATATATATATATATATATATATATATATATATATGTATATATATATATATATATATATATGTATATATATATATATATATATATATACTTTATTAAAATACTGTATATTACATATTTCAGAAATGTACCGCGGTTTCATCAAAAAGGGCAGATTTAAACATCTTTTACAGATTTACTAAAGATGTCTAACTCTGCCCATTTTGATGAAACCCCGGTGCATTTCGGAAATATGTAATATACACTATTCAAATGAATTATATTAGCTTTCTTATATAATCGAGTACTTTATTTGTATTTTTTTCATATACAATCTGACACTATATATATATATATATATATATATATATGTGTGTGTGTGTGTGTGTGTGTGTGTGGGTGGGTGGGTGTGTGTGTGTGTGTAAAAATGACAAACGGAAAAAACAAGTTAAAGTGCAGGAGAAAAACAAAAACAAAAGGTGTTTACCGGTTTCGTTCTGTTGGAGAACGTCTTCAGAACATTTTCTGAAGACGTGCTCCAACAGAACGAAACCGGTCAAAATCTTTTGTTTTTGTTTTTCTCCTGCACTTTAACTTGTTTTTCCGTTTGTAATTTTTTCACACATTTCGTCCACCACGACATTTAATTTTCATGAATTCTTGTGTACCTTAACCTATATATATATACATGTATATATATCGAGAGAGAGAGAGAGAGAGAGATAGATAGATAGAGTTGTAGAGAAAAAGATAAATAATGATACATCTATTTAGATTTATGTTAGCATTATATATATTAGATTGCGTTTGCATACACAATAGCAGGAAAACAGATATGAATCTCATGTGTGTAATTGTGCGGTCACCATTGAAAATCTGACGTTTGCATGTCGTCCCGGCGTTAATTAAACAAACTTTGAACAGGAAATAGACAAAATTCTTGAAATTAGTACTGTATCATAAAAACAAAGAAATTAAATAGAAATGCGTGGTTAAGATAAAAAAGAAGGGTATGAGTGTATATGTATGTACTAATAAGTGTGAACATATAATTTGATCACGTGGTAAGGGCGGATAAATGATTGCCCACTATAATATTTCGTCACGCTCCCTCTCTCCTTCCAAAATTACAAAATTATTTTCTTCTCACCGTCTTAGTTTCGGTTGGTACAAGGCATTAGGAAGCTGGATTTCTAACGAAATCCCAACTGAAACATGTATGCACATATGTAGCTAATACTGTTTACATAAATAAAGGACTGTATACTATAATTATATATATATATATACATATATATATATATATATATATATATATATATATATATATATATATATATATACATGTTATTGGGCACTATTTTATAAACACTGGAGTTTCATTGGATTACCATCAAAGAAATAACAACAATAAATTCAATATATATATATATATATATATATATATATATATATATATATATATATATATATATATATATATATATATATTATAACTTTTAGTAACGCATTTTTTATCGCAACGTATTCCGTGTCTTGATGATGATCGCATGAAAATGTGATGAGCTTTTCATGTTTCAGCGTGAATAAATTTACTATTTCTAGCAACGGCGATGAGTCATAGCCGATGAAAGAGCTGTCTCTGGAGTATAACGATATCTATATACTTAAAATAAGCATATATATATATATAATCTATTTTTACGTAATGAAATATATGGCATGAAAATATACTTATACTGTTTAACAAAATAGACACAATATAGATATTACGTCACTACTATCATATGACATCTTTTTTATGCTTGAAATAAGAAGTAAATGCTGAAACGAAATGTTCCATGCGATGACAAATATTGCTAATGGGATTTTTGATTAGATTTTCCGCAGTCATTACATTGACGGAAATTAATTTTTCTCCATAAAAATAAATATCACATCTCAATTTACGTCCAACAATCTTCGACATACAGAAAATGTGCAATATATTTGGTATTTTTTTAGGAATATACTGTCATTTATTTATTTACTAACGATTATTTACATTTATGATAAAATATCCATAGGCAAGCTGTAACAACACAAAGCTACACAAATATTAATGAGAATGACAACAATACTAAACTAACATCAACTGTTTAAAATGTGTGGATTCTTATCGAATATGCAGAAGCCGCCTGATGTAGTTCAGATAATGAAATGACTGCGATATTCGAAACGTAAAACACAACATGCACACTAGAGTTCAAAATATTTAAATAACGTAAATTTAATGATGTTTGAATAAAATCCGACAGGGAAACAATTACACGATATTTTAAAAAGAATACTTCCTTGCTTAATTTTACACTATAACGTTTTATTTCAGAATAAGAGAAAAAGTTAACGCCAACATTAACCAAGAATGCATCTGACTATTAACCTGGAGTATTAGAATTGTTATCACTAAAATCAGTTGGAAATGTTAAGAACCAGAATCAATATTTGCCATAAATTACTAGCAAACAGAAGTAAGAGGCTTGCATTAAAAAAATAATTTATCGATAAAGATCCGACAAAAAAGATTTCCATCTACTTTTTTATGTATGATTACACGTATTTAACGACAAGTCAAACGATCCTTAAATCACTTGTCTTTATCGCCCCTGGGTAAGCGCCAGGCAAGGCATCCGGCCTATAACAATTTACCATCAGTCAATGAACTGATTCTAAAGAAAGGTAATCATAGATAAGTTTGGAAGTTGATTTCTGAAAGCCGTTCAACACATACCATTATTTTTAACTGACGTTATACCGAATATGATGATGATGTCAGTCGATCATTTGGCCTAATATTTCGCTATTTCTTATACAATACAATGTAAACTCAAACCAATTATACGATTCGACGTGTAAAGTGTAATACTTTTAATAACTTGGATAATCATTATGTTGCATCAAGTGATATAGGTTTTTGAGAATATCCGACTTTTCGGCTTTGTTTACACTATCGTCTATTAATAAAGCTTATATGATACTTATCGAAGGAATTATTTTAGGTGAATTCGAGCTTTCGCATATTTTCAGCAATGTGGATATTGCTAAATAACATTTTAGTCTGTGTCAGCTAATGTTCGATTGCAATAAAACACATGTTTAATATGATTAATACAATTAAGGTAAGTATTTTGATAGTATTGATTAGTTTGGACAGTCTATTTTACGATATCTGAATTATAGCGAGATAATTCAATAAACACAAGATATCTGGTAGAAATTTAACGCGGCATTTCTACCATACCTATTATACAAATAACGCATACACTCATATAATTGAGCACGTTTGTCTGCTGGGACAAATAGACGTAAAAGTATTCAGCTGAATCGAACCAGTTTAGCAATACTACTACTTCTTCTACTACTACTACCACTACTACTACCAATACTACTACTAATAATAATAACTAGCGGGCCGCGTGTAAATTACACGAAATGATGTTTTAATAATAATTATCTTGTTCCTAACCTATACATGTTTGAATAAAATATGATAAGATTTGGACTTGTATATTTATTTTTTAAAAATGAACAATACATGAAACAATTTACAAAACTTCTTTATATACAATATTTCTAGTGAAGGTAATATTTCAACGACTAAACCTTATTTTGTAAATGTTTTCGATTAAATTAAATTTGGCTCCAATTCATGAATATTTATTTACTCCTCTCCAGGAGTTAGGCACAAGGCCAGTTTTATCTTACTCTCACAAGTAAGATGTGACCCAAGGTCGGGTCGAGAAAGTGGGGTTTGAAAAGCCAGCGGCCGAGAGGTGAGCACTCTGGCCATTAAAAATTGCCTGGGCAGCCCCGTTGGCATTCCCCGGTAGGTGCGCCCCAGGCAGTAAGCAATAAACTTACTCCTCCCCAAAGAGGGGAGGTTAAGCCTGGGAGGGTTGACCTCCGAGAACTGCACAGAACAGACTCATAGACTGGCGTAAATAAAGCTCCGAAGGCCAAGACAATACCAGTCTATGGACTGCAGTATCCATCAGAACAGATACTACACTTTGATCTTAGCCAAAAGACCAAGCCAATTCATGAGTGGCATACAAAGATTCGGAAGGTCGTTGCTGTTGATGTAAGCATGACACACAAAATCACACACGCTATTGTATTAATATGTGTCTTCCCAGTCATCCCCTCCCAACCTCTCTTCCCCTTCCCCTCAAAATGTAGAAAAAAATATTAGAGGTTGGTTGGAATCGAACTATAAACCAGTCGGGCCGAAGTAAAAAATACTACGTCGCTAACCGTTGCGCCAAAGGGAAATACTTGAAAATGTTTCGAAAATTAGGCGAGTTGAATGTTTTTCAAAATCTAGGTGCGGCACGCATGCGCAGAGCTTTTGCCGGAAGCGTGACACACGAACACACCCGCTATCGTATTAATATCCAGATACTACTGATAATACTACTACTTCTACTACTATTTCTGCTACTATTACTAAAAATAATAATATCAATAAATGTACCGATTTCCCTTATCAACGTTCTCTTTTATTTCAAATGCTCTCACGTTTACTATATTTACTTTCTTATTTCACTTACTCAAATAAATACCCTACTCCAACTCTGTAGCCCGTTACTCCCTTTATTTAAAAATCAGGTTTCTTTATCTTCTGATATTTGTATTTCTATTTTTCTGAAGGTATGTCATTGCCCTTAACATATGCTTCTTTTTTCTCCCCCTTTTTATTAATCATCGGAGTTATACTCTTCCTACTCATGGGTTTTAATCGCTTTACAATGTTCTTGTCCGCGTGGGGTAATTTCACACATTCTGCTTCTTTTCAATATGGCGTAATCTTCCCTGTCGTCAATTGTGAAAAAAATATTTTAAAGGTTTACTTGCTTATTTTGTTCATTTCTCATACTCTTTTTATGAAAATAAATCTTTACAATGTAGTCTGAAGCTTTCTAGAATGGTCCCACGTGTGCAGCCACTCACGAGATTTCTATAGATTTACTGTGTTTTCAGCTTTTTCTACATTTATTTGCAGCTTCCGTTTCATTTTTATTTCAAGCGTTATTCTTTTTTTCTCTCTTTCTCTCTCTCTCTCTCTCTCTCGTCCTCTCTCTCTCTCTCTCCTTCTATTTCTCTCGGTTTCTTCGCTTACTCTAGGGGAATTGCTCTATTTCTCATGCACACATTTATTTATGTTATATGTTCTACTTTACTGTGGATTATAGCGTATTATTTGCCATGTGCACGCTTAAACGTAGTATGCGTTTTTTTATTCTTCTTCATAACGTTGCAATAACACACACTGAATAAAGCCTTAAATTATAAAGACCGGGCGCTCGTCCCTGTTCAATTATTCCAAGACATCAATAAAATAAGGAATTCAATAAATGTGATTCATTGAAGCATTTATTTGCCAATGTATTCATTATTTATGATGTTATTACCAGTCTTGATTTATTTTTAAATTAAGAAAATGCAGCGCCTTTTCTGTGGATGAAAACGTATAATACGTTCTGTTCCCTAAGTGAATTTAGCACCATAGAAAATTCGTATTAAATTCAAAAGATCCAATAACACATTTTTTCAATCGGGCGAATTCGACGATTAACAATAGTGGCAATATATGTTTAACATACGCACATTAGCCATGACAAAATGCATACATGTATACGCGCATATATATATATATATATATATATATATATATATATATATATATATATATATATATATATATATGGGAAATGCGAAAGGAAACACCAAAAAAGGATGTTTTTTTATATATTCATCAACGTTTTGTCTTTATTTGTAAGACTTCCTCAGGATGATAATTTTAAGAAAAATGTCATGCAAGTACGTGAAAATACGGGTTGACATGATGGGTTAATAAGAAAAAGTAGTAGCCATTACTGGGTGCGCAGATCCGAGGTCCAGGTATTAGTGAAGTCAGTAGCATTGTATAAAATAAATGAGGATGGTTCTGAGTGAAAAAGTGGAGGGGTGGGGTGAACGCATAAAATGTGGATGGCTGTTAGTGAAGAAGTGGAGGAGTGGGGGAAAGAGGAGGTGGAGTCTCTGTGATTTGGGTGTGTGAGTATGTCATTGTTTTAGAAAAGATTTGAAAAAATGAAGGTGGTTTGAAATATTTATATATGTAAAAGAAGTAAGGGTACTAACATTTGTAAAATGTTTTTTCAACATTTATTTATTATTTTGTTATTTTATCATTTTATAATTTTATATAACGGGTTTAAGCGGTGGTCCGCTTTCATCAGATATGTAAATCCATTTGAAGAAATGTCTTTCGATTTAAAAGAGTGTTATTTCATTTGAGAAAAATTGTTATTGTTTGACATTTTTGCGCATGTGTGAGTACGTGTTTGATAATTTTATATCTTTTATTTTTATTTATTTTATTTTTCCTGCTTCTCTTGGTCAAAGTCGTGTGTGTTTGTTAAGTACATGTAATTTTGACCTTTATTTTATCGGTCATCTTAATTTGTTAGTGTGCTTAGATTTTCTTTTGAAATTTATTACTTTTCATCATTCTGTCTCCAAGAAGGATGTTGTGTCCGCGCGCGTGTGTGCGTGTGTGTGTGCGCGCACGTGGGTTGTCAGTTCGGAATCTTGTACATATGTGAGCGACATATTTCTTATTGTGCTTGGATTTTCTTTTGAAATTTATTACATTTTATCGTCATGTCTCCAAGAAGGCTGCTGTGCGGTCAGTTCTGAATCTTGTACATAAGTGAGCGACATATACACCCACACATACACGCGCGCACACACACACAGACGTAAGAGAAAGGTTGATAAATGTGTGTGTTGTTAGAGTTATGATCTGTTTAATGTTGGATTGGATTTAAATATGAAGTTTTTTTCTTGTGTTAGTAAGTAGGTGTAATCTTGGCTTTGGAAAATTGGCATTATTTCAAATTTTCTCCCGCTGTATGAGTGCCCATGTTAGGAGACAAATAATTTGCGGGTTTCTTTGATTTTAATGTTGCTTTTATGTAAAGATACTCTATTATTAAATGTTTTCATCGCACCTATATAAGCTTCTTTACATGTTGTGTATTCTAGCACACAGACAACGTTCTTGTAGGTGCAGTTAAGGTCTTTTTTATTGTGAATGTTTTTGTTGGGTGTCTAAATGTGTATGAGTTCCCTTCTATTATTATGTCACAGACCCCACATCTTTCCTTGTTGCATTTTGTGACCCTTTATATTGTGTGTTGGTTGAGTTTGGATGAGCTTAATATTTTGGGGTAGGCGTTTGCTTTTTATAATTTTTGTTGTTTTTAATATGTTGTTTAGTTCGTTGTTATGGTTGAGTAGGGTAAGGTTTCTTGTTATTTCTGTGAATAATACTGGATTGTGTTCGTTGTGTGTAGAGATGTATGCTTATATTTGTTTTTTTGTTTCGTTTTTTAGGGATTCGTAATTGTTCTAATGGTATGTTTTCTGCTAGTTCTATTCCTTTGTGTATTATTTGTAGCGGGTATCCTCTTCTTAAAGTTTTCCATAGTTCCTCCAGTCGGACAATCTAGAGATATTTGTCACTGACTATACGGAAGATCCTGCGTGCAAGAGAGTAAGGTATATATTTTAGGCAGCTTTTGGTGTGATGGCTTTTAAAATCGAAATATTGTTGGGTGTATGTGGCTTTGTGGTAGATGTATGTCGTTATGTGAGTGTTTTAATCTTAATCAGTACATCTAGGAAGAGTAGCTCTGTTTGACTGTGTTCAATGGTGAATTAAATCTTGAGGTGTAGGTTTTGTAGTATGCTGTGTAATTTATTGACGTTCCCCCATGTGGGTTCCCAGAGGATAAAACAATCATCCAGGTATCTTTTCTAAGATTTTATGAAGAGAGTTTGAATATTCTGTCCATATATTTCTTCTATCTTTTCATACAAGATCTTCTATAGGTAGGTCAGTGTTAGGGTGGCATATGTTAGTGCCATTTTGGTTCCCATTGCTGTACCTAGAATCTGGATGAAGGTTTTGTTATTAAATTCAAAGGAGTTATTGTTGAGAATAATGTCACTGCTGACGAGGATGAATTGTTTGGTGAATCTGTGGTGTAGTATTTGTGGATGTTTGTCCATCCAGTGTGATATTGCCTGTTTACCTAAGTTATGGGGTATGTAGCTATATAAGCTGCTGATGTCAAATGTAACTAATTTAGTCCCGGGATTTTCTGTTTGTGGTAAGGAGCCTATGAAGTGTATGTCGTCTCTTATGTAGCTCTTGACTTGATCGGTGAATAGTTGTAGTAATATGTCAATTAAATTACTCAGTCTGCTTGTTGGGCATGATGGTCCTGCTATTATGGGTCTAAATGTGAGGACACTGGGATTCGGGACACTAATATATTCTGATATCCTGGCGTTTTCCAAGGTGGGAGAATATGAAATAATGATTTAATTGTGAAAATATATCAGCCGAAAAGGCATTTTAACAAAAAAATATATTTATTTAGCTTTTACAGTGGGTGATCAGTATGTTATATTAATTAATTAAACGTCAGCACATAATTCTGGGTCATTTAGAGATAATATGGTTTGATGCTAAATGTATGTATGTGTGTGTATGTAAAGTTTGCGTATCTTATAATAGTATTTAAATTTTCTGGTGTTTTGGAGGGTGAGGGAATTTGCAATACACTAAAATGAAGTGCGGAAACCATATTTGTTTTTTTTTGTATATCCATACTACACATAAATGCCACTGATGATCGAATAACTCTAAGTCAGGGGGTGTTGTCAATCAGACGTAGGGTTAGTGGCAATTAATGTTTTACTGCATTCTATTAATGAAACTCCAATAGCAGGTCTTGGAGCAGACATTGTGTATCTTGTACTATCTCCAAAATAACATATACCGACGAACGCTTATATTGAAATACAAACAAAATTTAAAACACTTTCAGAAGTTTAAAACTATGCAGTTCAGTATAAAAGTAATTTTTATTGCGTTTGGTAGCACTTATTTGTTGTAACATTAAAAAAGAAGTGAAAAGATAAAAATAACCTTGCCAGTTTAGTCGATTTAAAATAATTTGAAAAATAAGAACGAAATCTACTCTGAACTATTTACGAGACAAAAATTAAATTAAATGAAACCATTCTTTCTTTGCTGAAACATTATTCTACATATGTTATTGATAATGGACATTTTTTCATACCAATTAAATATAAACTGTCCGTGTTTGCTGCCTTTTCAGCGAATACAATTGTTCGAAAACGAAAACAAATAAATGCGCTCAGATTACTAAACTGCAGTAGTGTAACATTATTTAAGAGGGTTAAACTATGAAAGTGTGATAGTAAGAATTTACTGTAAATGTATTTGAATAAATGGTATTTCAGTGTTCAGCAATATATTGGATGTCAACACATGATCGCCTATATAAACAGAATATTTAGTTATACGAAAATAAATACGAAAATAAATTTTCCGAAATCTGAAGAAAACGAAAACATTAATATCCCCGACCAATTAAACTGAATGTTCAACTTGTCTAAATAAAGTTTTTTGTATGAAAATATGTATTACTTTTATTATCAGTCCTACTTTAACTGACCTAAATCATCCGGTCAATGTTTTCAAATCGTTCATGTATAAGTTGGTATTCAGATCCCCCAAACTAAAAATACATTAGAACATAACACTGATATTTTGACATTAATACCCCATGTGCTTAAGTAAACGATGAATAAGACGTTATTTGCGTTGATTGAATAAAGAACACCAACACTTCAAAGATAATTAAACGAATAAAATCAACGGTTCTCCCACAAAAAGAAAAGAGAAATGGAACAAGAAACATACGGAACGTACATAAACCAACTGGAATAAAATACTCAAAAGACGGTGCGGAAATTTGAAAGAATAGACAAAAGTCTTCATGCAAAAACACTCCATGTTATCATACAATGTTTGCCTTAATATATATATATATATATATATATATATATATATATATATATATATATATATATATATATATATATATATATGCATGCGTCTGGGTGTGTGTTTGTGGGTCTGTATAGTTATTGAATAAACTGCATATATAGAGAGAGGGAAGGGAGAGAGAGAGCGCGTAGGCGTGCGAGCGAAGTCGTATTTTGCATTTACAGAAAAAAACAGCTTTTTGTATATTAAAATACAGGTAGAAATAGTTCTTTTGTGAAATATATGTGTTTACATTGTTTGCTTGCTTAATATACTGCCATCCCATGGGAAAAACTATAATTATAATTCAGGTGATGGCCAGTAGTAATTCTCATGTACATAATTTTATATATAGAAAAATACTTTGTTTACATGATGTCAAACGATTTCGAACAGGAGTAGCGCGTTAGCCGATACAGACGCTATGACAAAAGAAAATAGACGTTCGCTAACAAATGCTCGTATAACCTAAACAGGATACGACAGAAATATTGTTTAATATCCAGTGAATATCTTAAAGATCAATACAGTACAGGGTTAATCATCAATGATGCAGAATGATCCTGTGTAAATTCCAAAGGATATGATGATATTCGTGTAACGAAGAATCCTTTCAAACAAGAGAAAAAATGCTGGTCAGTGAAGCTCTCATTTATCATTAGGCACAAAGAGATATCTCTGAATACACATCATTCCATTCAAGTGTCGACATCCGGCTTTACAGTAACTTTTAAACTAGTTGTACACCCTAAACTTTGAACAAATTTTGTCAGCATTGTATACACTAGAATTGTAAGGCAAGAAAAGTTATAACTGGCAACATTAAGTCATTGATTGGAAAAAAACCCATAAAACTTGCAGTAAAAGGTTGCATTGAAAATGCTTTCACAATACAGCACAGCAGGTGATTTGAGTATGAAAAGTAAACCTGCGCCGGTTGCAAAGTCATTATCGGAAAGCTCCATGAATATGAAATGCGTGTATGTCTGTGAGCCAATATTAGAACATAGATAATTTGCCATTGGGAATCTATAATAATCTTGCAATACACTATCAGTATTCACATTCTCATTGACAGTATTGTGTGGACCTATTTCCCAGAATTTATAACACCGGTATACTAACTATATCTGTAAAAGCATAATTGTATGTTCTTGTTTATAAACAAGTTTTATATTTGTAAATGTCTGTAACTTTAATGATCAAATTTTTATATTTGTAAGTGTGCGTTTACTTATTCTAATTATAATAAAACTCAGTCAAAAATTGCAGCAATTTCGACAACAAATTCGAAACGACAACCAAACAGTATACGTAAACTCTAGCTATTTTCCTAAGAGCGAATATTTGTTTATTTTCTAGAATATAAAACAAACAAATAATTGCTTTAAATAATTTGTTGTATCTTACCATGTAATAAAATATTGTTTTGTTTCTCCTAAAGGTTGGAACAAAATGGTGCTGTTATTCTGAAAAACAAAGTAAATGAGTTGTTTTAGGTTAACATTTTTATATTCCTATGAACCATGTACAGCTTTTTACAAAATTGTTTCGTGACACATGTTTGTAATAATTAGCAGGTTTTTTTTTAGATATTTTTATAATTATTTGTTTTGTTCTATTCCATTTTTATTTCACTCGTTTTAGTTGGCCCTCTCTCTCGAACGTTCTCTCACTCTCTTTTCTCCACCACCCCTCTCTCTCTTTCTCTTTCCGTGGTGTTTATTCTCTCCAGAAAAAATATCTCTCTGTAATGCGCACATTTATTTGTAAATTATGTTATCTCTTAATGCGGATTATAACTTTTTTTTGCGTTTTAAAATGATAAAGACCCTAGTCTCTGTTCGATTATTCTAAGTCATCAATAAAATATGAATCCAACGAATGTTAGTCAGTAAAGCATTACATTTCTAATTTATTCATTATTTATGGTGTTATTCTCAGGCATGATTTATGTTTCAATTCAGAAAATACAAGGCCATCATGTAAAACAAAACGTAAACATGTTAAAGTCTTTCAGGCAATTTCGCATTACAAATAATTTATTCTATTGTTTTGCGTCTACAATTATAAGCGGTTGCCGACATTTTAGTGGAAACTAAAAAAATGTTTTTGGAGAAAAACTAATGATTTTTCAGGTATAGTTTAGAAAGACTGGTTATTATTCAATACTCGCTACACATTTCAAAGCATTGTAGTAGTAGACAATAACGGATCTACAAGAAAATATTAATCAATATTGGGAGATCTAAGTAAAAATTAAACACCGTAATGTGAAAATCTAAAAAATCTGTTCAATGACATGTCCAAGGATGAATACGTTTATCTACAAATAATAATTACGGTAAAATAGGACTCTGGTTTAACGCTTAATAAAGTCCCTAAATAATTTCAGAGAACTGTACAATTTAAAAACAATATAACAAACATTGTTAAAAAAGAAAGCGTTTAACACCTACACGCTGTTCGTCTGAATATATTAGAGAAAAATATAGAAAAATGTTTTCCAAACCAAATAACAGTTTGTGTTGGGGTAGCCTTCATTTTAAAAGTGAAATGTTTGTAATAAAACGTATATTTAAATTTTCATGAAGTAACCTATAAGGATATGTTATATATTTGTATGTAGACACTTTACATATTGACTCATTAATTAACACTTATGAATTTAGACAAATGGTTCGTAACATGGGTTATATTTATTTTCATGTTGTTTCAAACTAAAGGGTTACAGAAGGAGTGTAAACTAATTCGATAATATTAAGATTTTTGTAAAATTTTAACAACATTCATTAGACAACGATTAATAAATATCATATAAATGTAACTTTTGGGTGTGGAATAAATGAGCAACCCAAAGAAAATCCGAAAATACACGTTTGCGCGGATATTTTTCTAGCTTAAAGGACTGTCTGAAAGGATAAACATATCAACATATATTATCTGAGGACATTTCTGCACAGTTAGATGATGGAAAGAATTTTGCAAAGCTGACTTTATCAGATAAATACGCCTATATAATAATAATAATAATAATAATAATAATAATAATAATAATAATAATAATAATAATAATGATAATAATAATAATAATAATAATAATAATAATAATATTAATAATAATAATAATAATAATAATAATAATAATTATAATAATAATAATAATAATAATAATAATAATAATAATAATAATAATAATAATAATAATAGAGCATTGCTCAAAATTGTTGATTGCACAATGTAACACATGTTTTGTTTATTTGTATTTTTTAATGATTTTTATATGTATTTTTTAATGATTTTTATATGTATTTTTTAATGATTTTTATATATATATTTTAATAATTTTTATCTGTATTTTTTGCTACTGAATTCAGAAAACACATTCTTTTTGGCATAACACCGATATTTTTTAAATTTTAATTTTTTTCCATTATTTAATATTTTCGCATTTTATTCACAACCTTTCTCTATAGAAGTATGTTGTAAAGATAATTACACATCATTTAGTATATTTGTCATATATTGAATGGTATTTAGTAAATACAGTGTTAGTTAGAACAAAACAAACCATACAGCGTTGCAATGACAATGCTTTGATAACTCTTTTCTTAAACGTTGAAGTGCTTTTGCGATCGAGATTTTCTAAAGTGCACATGTTTAACTTTTCTGACAAGAGACCATATATAATCTCAATTCATCGCAGTATCCTATCGTCTTTGATATATTCTTCCCATTGTAGTGATGTCCTGATGAAATCTCCCACCATGTTCTTAACTGATACCACCCATGTTTTCGAGGAAGAAATCTAGATGAGAATGCAAACAATGAACTTAAAATATTCATTTTTTGCATTCTCATATCGTTCTCATCTCATTCTCATTTCATTTTCTTGAAGTTCTCAATAAGCTTTGATACCAGTTGTTTGTAATTAGAATCATTGTGATTTCCTAAGAATCCATGAACTGTCACGAAATGAGCCCTAAGCTTTTTTTTCAACTTTTGTCATCGCCCTTTCAAGTTTCTCCGACTTCAACATTGCATTTACTTTTGGTCCAACAAATATACCACCTTTGATCTTAGTATCTGATAGCTTTGGAAACATGAGGCGAATTTCTGTAAAAGCTTCTCCTACAACATCTAAGGCCTTCACAAACTATTTTACTAATCCTAGTGGAGTGCCACTCAATGGAGTGCCACTCAGTCGAGTGCCACTCAGTCGAGTGTCACTCAGTTGAGTGACACTCGGTCGAGTCACATTCAGTCGAGTGACAGTTATCATAGAAATTGTAGCATGACATCTCAGTCACCTGTTAGCAAGTTATTTCCTGGTCACCGAAAATAGAGTATGTATGCTATCTACAATTTGGACCTGCATTTTCTTTTCAATATAATAACCACACACATAGCAAAATGTATCCGGATAATGTTTACATCCTCTAGTAGGCATCTTAATAAGAACATAACTTAGTAATTGATGTGACATAGATATACATTTAGTAGCAGAACATATAGCATTTTCCAATATATGATGACATTGAAAAGCGATGTATGTCTATAACAGTCGATGATACAGAAAAAATAACAACATTTTTTGAATCAGCAGAGGAAATTAATTAAAAAACAGTAAAAAATAAAATAAACAAAACTTTTGTAAAAGATAATTACGTCGTGTTATTGATATACATAAGGAGTTTTTTTTTAATTCAATCGCTCTCCGTTTGCGGCAAAGGATGCGGGTATTAATTCAACATGATTAAAATGATTATGCCGTATTTAAATGTTTCTAATGCGAACCTCAATTCCATTAATTATAAACAGTGAACATTCGATATGAAAAGATTATACAAAACGTCTGAGGTTTTTGTGTCTCAGGTAAAGTACCTTGAACAAATTATTAACAAAGGGACAGAAGATGGAACACGTTCTGAGCATAGATTGATAAGACCCATGCGCATTCCAAGGCATGTGACTACATAACAAGCGTTTTTAGAGAAAGCAACATGCATTCTAACACGCATTTCTTAAGAGCATTCTTAAAGACTTTGCTAAAAAATTAGTCTGATACATTTTTAAAACAAATATTCTTATATTCGTGTAAGCATTACAAAGTACTGATCCTAAACATGATATTATTCTGGTGTCGGATGCAAATGATTCTTGATAAATTTGAAGATATAAATATTGAAGATCTTTGCTATTGGTAGAAAATACAGTTAGATAAGAAAAGAAAATTAAGTAATAATATTTGCTTTTAAAAAGTCTATGTCTTGTTACAGACCAATCACTCACCTCTTGTGTCAGTATAGTGACAGAATGTCCCAACACACACAATAAACCTGAAGATATTATGTAAGTACGATTATTAAATTAAGTGTTTACCATCAGAAAATTAGGGCATGCGGGTAATTGGTGTCAAGTTATCACAGTTTTTTCTCAGATCTAATGAAATACACACTGGTAGCTGCTTTATGAGCCGACAAATAATATAAAGGTGTAACATGTAATTCAGCGCGAGGAATCACTGTAACATAATGTTTGCCATGCAAGCTTATGTTGTTGTAAATCACTGATAAGAAAGTCTAAGTATTTTTCCTCTATGGAAATGCAACAAAAACATAAGAACTGGCAGAACTTGTGTTCTTGCAGTAAAATATCGATTAGGGAAATTGTGCTACTGCAGAAAAAATCGAAACATTTACATTTACTCTTTCCCCACATTGATATTTCATGAGTACATAGCTTTTCTGGGCCTCTTGAACGGGATAATATTCATGAGTTGTGGTAAACAATTATGGAAAATGGTTAGTTTTATTCGGATAGCTTCGCTAAATCTTAACCGATAGTCAGTGACTATGAAGCCAATTAGTGATGATGATTCAATTCCAATATTTTTCAAATACATAGTATATGAGTAGATTATTACCTCCCCATATAACTATTTAAGCAACCGTCAGGTGGAAAGCGTTGTCAACAAATTTAAGGGTCCCTTTAATTCCTTTAACTTTATTACACAGCATATACAGAAAAGAGAAGAGGCCAGGATACAACAATTTTAGAGTGTGCCCATAATAACAGTAAATCCTAACGCAGTAACAGGTATGATACCTGTTAAACTGATGCAGACCAGAACATTTAGAGCAATGTGTGTTTAACCACTGCCAGGACAAAAAACAAAACATTTAATTACCAAAAGATGACCAACTACATAGTTTTGTGTTGCCATTCGAGTATGCTTGTAACGTGTATTATGTTTACGAGCCTGTCGTTAATTATGCTATCTATGGGAGAAAGCCAGTGCGTTTTACTGGAATTTGAGTGACAATCATCCTCTTTAAAATGAAAATACACCTCGTCCATTTCCAGCCGAGATATTGTGGCTGTTTCCATTCTCGTTCTTTTCATCAACTCCCCTCTCGATAGACACGGTCTTTATAAACAAAATATAGAAACCAATTGTTGCCAATCGTTAGAAAAGATGTTTATGTTTCTGAGCGACAAAAATTCTTCCAAGTTTCATACGTCTGTCTATCCGTGTCGAGACTATGAAAACAAGTTTGGGGTGCTATCAAAAATATCTCGCTAGTAACGCCCGATAGATTACTTAAGCATTGAAGTTACAATGAGCCTTCTCAAAATGTCAGTATACTCCGTACACGTAGGTCGGTTATAGAGGCATGCTAACACTCTTCAAACGATATATATTTAAAATTATTCCTTGGTTATGTTTCTTAGTACAAATAAGTGTTAGTGTTACAGCAGTATATGTTGGTTAACGGTGAAACTAATGTGTTTTCATAAATATTTACCTAAGTACTCAAATATCTACTAGGATCCTCTCAATATGTTCCATTTGTAATTCCGTTCGGACTCATTCTTTTTTACTTCACACCAGGTAGTTGCCCAGTATTACTTGTTTATGCAGAGTTGTTCCCACGATGCAGTATTTCCTTTAATATGCAAACTCTTTTTCCTAGTTAAACTCTCACATTTTATTTACAAATTTTACAAGTATTTTCCAGTTATTTTCATAGCAGTTTCTTATAGTTTTCTTTAATGTTTTATAGACGGTTCAGATATCTTGTAACTACAATCTAATTTACTTAGAGTATTTATTATTTCTAATGTCCTCGGCGATTAATATTATTATTTATTCGCTCGGTGTTTTATGTAAGAAATTACCAGTTAAGTTATTAACTGGGAATAAGTGTTCCGTAGAGTCCGACTGACAAAACGTATTTCTAGATTTCCAACACACCATGTTTCTTTCGATCACTGAGGTAAATATTTTTCACTCTTGCAACAGCTGTTTACCAGTAAGTTTTTCTTAGATGACGGTCGTTGATTATCTCTCGAATTTAATTGGCAATACGTTTCCTTGATATTCCACTACGTCCTATGCCTTTCAAGTGGAGATCTTCATAGGCTTTTCACATGTCGATTTTTCTATCCTCCTAGACCCTTTAAAACTAATCTGTCTGGTGGCAGGCGACATTAGTACCATCTTGTAAGGGAACACATTATAGGAGTTGTCTCTTACATATCTGGATGATGATTATGATGTCGATTGTGAGGACAAATCTTCTTTTACTTTCTCTTCTTTTTCTTCTTCTTCTTTTATTATTATTATTATTTACTCACTAGGAGTTATCACACTGGTCATCGTCAGTGGTCACCCACTGCCGACAACCTGTGGTATTCCCTGGAGTCTGAGTGACAACAAGTCTCCTCAGGCCTCCAGTATGCTCCACCTATTTTCGTTCATCACCGCTGATGACTTTGCGGTAATCGCAACCGCCACCTACCAACGATTTCCCGCTGATAAAGGCCATTGGTCCCCTCTGGGGCCCGAGTGGCAACAAGCCTTCCCAAGGTCCCAGAGCTGTCCACGCTCTTCCAGTGGAGGTCTGGTTTTGCGCTTTCCCTCCTCGACCCTCTGTCCATAATTTTCGTGGCGTCAGCCTATGCTTGCGCCTCTCTCGTGCGGTTGTATTTTCCCTGGTTTTGTTGTTTTGTGCTTCCATGTGTTTGTTCTCCATTCTTTGCTTATGTGGGTTGGTTTCCGCATTCGAGGACATTTCTCAGGATTGTAGCTGTTTTGATCATTACTGTCCTTTGTATGGTCTCAGTTATCCCTTTGATGATTATTATTATTATTATTATTATTATTATTATTATTATTATTATTATTATTATTATTATTATTATTATTATTGCTGCTGTGGCTTGTTTGTCGACACTCATAACTGCCAACTGTATCCCCGGATATAACCTGCTATTTTCGGAGGTGATCGTCTTGAAATTTCCATTTTAACTTCCCGAACCTTTTGAGAACAAAAAAAAGAGTTATTTGCCGTTTTAAGTTTCATAGATAATGAAACTACAATAATTGAACTATTACTTGATGATGTTGATATTTAATTCCGTACGCTCTTTGAACAATTATTCATTAAGCGTTTGGAACTCAGAATTAATTATAGTTTAAACATTATTTTGACTTTCTGATTGACCCAGAGATTAATCCACTTTATGAAACTAATGTCGAAATGATTCCTGTAATACATTTCCTTCGTATTAATGATATTAATTTGACCTCTTGTATACCATTATGTTTGATCGAACGAATTTGAAAGAAGATCACTTTATTTTAAATATGTAATCAATTTACAACGAGTATAATTACTAGGGTTACTATTGCTTTAAGATAAACAATACACAAACCAATAATGATAAGTTTTACATCGATCCTGCGACATAAATGCGAAAGGCGTTGATCTGTATGCGTCCTTTCGGTGCCTTCGTTCTACTTCTAACGTGTTGCATACTTGTTAAATTAAGAGGTTTCTAATCACAAAATGTGTGTTGTTGTTTTTAAGTTTTATTTTACGGTTGGTTTGTTCATTTTAACCAATTGTTCAGAGTTCTTTTTATGTAACGACACCACAAGCAATATCGTTGTCAAAATCTGTCAAATCAACGTTTCTCGAAATATGAAAGTTTAGAAGCGCTTTCAATATTTTTCTTTATTTATTTTTAGTCTTTCAACTTACAGTCCTTATTCTCTACATAATTTTCCCTCGCGGTAAAACGAAGGCTCGTGTTAGAAGCTTTTGTGTCCGCTACAGCCAGCGCCTCGCTCAACATAGGGCTAGGACGCAAAAGCGTGTAGAGGATAAGATGACCCTGGCGGTGGTGGGGGGACCCCTTGAGATAGCATTAATTACGGCGGACCTCAATCGCTTGGCCATCGAGCGATATGAAGGACAAGTAGTTAGAGCTAGGTTAAAGAAAGTCTCTAACGAAGCTGTGAACGTTGACGCTGTTGAGCGTAAGGCTGCTTTACGTCGTGGCTCGGATGGGTACATTCGGAAGGTGAATCCCTGGAAGGACATACCCTGGTATCGTCTCGTGACTAATTTAGTTGTGGGTTGGGGAGTCTCTTGTAACGGGGAACATTTTTGGGTGGGCATTTATGCGTGCGGGCGTGTCTCTTAGAAGACAGCCCATCTATCACACGATTATCCAAACATCATGCAACTTTTTTTACACATGTTTTACCACAATGGGTGCGAGTGTACGTGGCTTTCTCAAACCTCTCTTTTAATGCAATAGTTAATAATTTACCTAATCATCTTCTTAATCATCTTTTTCGTTATATATTTCTTCGTCTGGTCGTAATCCGCCTCCTTATCGTCTAGATTTCTTAGATGTTCTGAAATTGTCTAACCTTCTTTGTTGTCTTGTAGACTTCCCGATCGTATTGCGTGGTTCATCTGTACTATGGGAATCACACTTTGATACAACAAAAAAAGAATTCAGTAGACATGTTGAAAGAGATATACAAAGTAGATTATTGATCTTTCTTTAACAACGCCTGGGAAAGAGTCACCGCTTTTAAGTTATTTCACTTCTATGTTTTTCTATGACTTAAGCTAATTATCTAGCTAGATGGGAGAGAGACATAGATGGAGTCGCTCACTTTCGTCTCATTTGAGACGCGAAATTAACGTCAAATACATTTATTGTAGATGTCCACCCTCTTCGAGTACCATCGTAGACTTGCTGGCTAGGCATCTTCTCGCTTCGGCTTCCATGGCGGACTGCATTCTCGATTCTCGTATCGACAACAAGTCACGTCACAGTTCCCTTGACCCGTCAGCCAATCACATAAGCGTATTCATTTTCACATTGTTTTTAAACCCCTTTGGCTCTAAATTTTTTATGTCGACCAAATGTTGTCAATTCATTATAATTTTAGAACGAATCATTCGATAAATTACTGAATCCAACTAACTTGCACATACGATCTTTAAACTGCCCTCAAGCACAATTCATACTAGCTAACATACACAATTTCAGAAATGCAAAGCCCCTCATAATGCAACATACCTTCCTTTCGTAAAAGAAAATAACAATAGTAGGATATTTTTCTCAAAAAAACATCTCTGTTCTAACCTACATACCTGGACCTATTGCGTGGATGACCCAAACTAAATATCCATTTTAGTAACTGCTCTTTTTTCTTTAAATAAATTTCTCAACTCAAAGAGAAAAACACTTCTTTATCTTATTATAACACAGGGAACAACTGGAAGAAATCAATGATGTCGGCTAAACTTGTCAATTTATTATGATTTTTAGAATGAATGATTCGACAAAATACAAGACCATACTAACCTGCACTTACGTTCTTTAAACTGGCCCAAACACAATCTATACTAGCTAACTTACACCTTTTCAGAAATACAGGGCCCCTCATAATCAAACATATCCATTATTTAAATGTTTAATTTATATTTATAGGCATATTTTTAACTTTAATTGTTCGATGTAAAACATATGTATATGAACTGTATATAATAGAAACCCTAACACTATAGTTACACCCGTGAAATTGTTGATGTCATTATTTACACCAACACTTAATCAGCAAGCACCATGACATAACAACAATGACCAAGAAGAGGCAAAGCTAACTACTGTTACGTGTCAACAAACCAACACTCCCCAAGTTGTTTACGTAAAATTTGCTTAGTTACTTTTTATTTTAATACGTGGTTCAATAATTATCTTCGGTAAGATCTGTATATATGCATATCAAAAATAGGTGTTCTAACATAAACTTCAGTATTTTATTTAGCTATCGACGCATTGTCTTTAACTAAAAGCTGATTCTAGACAGTTCTGTTATTTCTTGGGATATTATTTGGTTTAGTGTAGAATTGGTATTTTGACTAATGTGTGGGTTTGTTTGCATTTGTATTTTTTGATGGATAAGTGTAGGTTTCTGTATTTTTATATTAATTTTTGCTATTGATGAACATATTTTTCTGTGGTATAATCATCTGAATGGATGAGTGTTTGGTGTTGGTTTATTGTAATTGTCGTCTTAGTTTGCATGTGTGCTATCTACTCTGTAATTTACTGTTCTTATGCTTTTAAATTGTTTAATTTAGTTTAGTTAAATTCATTACATATGAAGTGTTGTTATAGTATACACCTTTTCCATGTATATAATAGTAAATAAAAAATGTAATTTTCACATCAGATATATTTATAAATGCATGTTCAGAGCAAAATAAGAAAAATATAAAAAGACAAGAATCGAGAAAAAACAATCCTACTAACGGATTTACAGGGTACTATATCTATATTAATGCTCATTTGAGCCGGTCTAGTACGTGGTCAGTATTCAATTGCCCGCTCTTAACAATGCTCTTCTGTGTATTGTCTCTACTGACACATCTTTATGTTCTCGTGCAAATTATCAGCCCTTAATAATTTTAAGTAATACCCTCGATATACATAGGTATTTTAATTTAACCTGAAAAGGTAATGTTGTGTAACGACATGTTATCTAGAAAACAAGAATGTTGCACCTAAAATAATTTGCTAGTGCTAACTATACCTTATACCTACATGTATATACATGTAAAGTTCGGTATGTGTATATATTTATATTTTGTTATATACATAACATACTCCTGGCAGATAATTATAAATTTTTAAATACATATATTAGGCAACACGGTTAGTATCATTGCCACATTATGTTTTGTAAACTTTACGATTTACAGGGTGAGTGTATATAACGTTATATATATATATATATATATATATATATATATATATATATATATATATATATATATATTCCTTTGTACACGATAACTTCGTAAACTATTAAACCGATTAGTATTACCTTTGGAATATAAAGTCTCGAATACACGGTATGTAATATGAGCATATTATTTGTTTATTTTAAAAAGTGTTGGTGTATGTACATAACTTTAGGTATGTGTATATGTGTATATATTAATGTGTATAGGATTTACCTATAACATAATTAACCAATTATTATCAAGTTTAAAACACAGCCTCTAGCTTAAACGGAGTGTGACGTACAGAAGTAAATAAACAATTTTGTTGCTTCACTTTTAAATGATATATTTGCAAGTTTATATATATATATATATATATATATATATATATATATATATATACATACATATATAAATATATATATGGATATATATATATATATATATATATATATATATATATATATATATATATATATATGTGTGTGTGTGTGTGTGTATATATATGTATATCATTATTTATATTGATACATAAACGTACGAGATATGCGTTAGACACTGAGATCTCATCGGATCGGGCGAGTTAAACCCTGATCTGTTCCCCTATATAAAAATTGGAAACAATGAAATGGATGATAAAGGAACAGAACATTACAAATTTGCAAACTTATGTGTTTAGATTGTTGATCGTTGACAATCAAATATAAAATGAAATAAAATGAAATAAAATAAAATAAAATAAAATAAAATACAAATTAAATAACATTTAAAAAAATATAAATTATAAAGTCATTGAGAATAGTGAAAGGGAAAGGAAGTGGAAAGTTGGGGGAGAGAGAGAGAGAGAGAGAGGGAGGGTGTAAATATAAAAAAGAAAAAATGAATAGAAAGTAAAAACACTAAGCTAATGTATGCATGCGTGATGGCTGTCAAAGCGACGTCAATATCAGCTTGATGTTACGATGTATAGTGAGACACGTTTTCGCGTCTGCTTTCAATTGGTATCGGGAATGGTAGGAGATGCTAATACATTAGGCTCTTATCTTATAGGCTATTTTCCGATTTATTTGTCTTAGTATTTTCTCTGTTTTTTTTAATTCTAATGTTTTTTTTTTAATTTCATCGTATTGTTATAAATTAATTGATTGTATTAATTTATTTAGGTCTTGTACAGCGTACATTTAAGAGGTTTAAGAGATTAACAATATACTTTGATTTACTAACATTTTTAAAGCAGCCCCGTGATAAAAAATAACAACAAAAAATAATACTATTATTAAAAATTATTATTGAAAATGATAAAAAGGATGCATATAATACATAATGATAATAATAATAATAATCATAATAATAATAATAACAACAATAATCAGTACTACTACTACTACTACTACTACTACTACTACTACTACTACTACTATTACTACTAATAATAATAATGATAATAATAATAATAGTGGTATCGATAATAATAAAAAAGGTAATTGTAGATATAATGGTGTTTATTAAAATATTAAATTGTGTGGAATACACGTTTGGAATATAGAGAATAAGGATGAGATCATTGTGATGTAAACAACACCAATTACTGAAATGCGAAGCGAAGTTAACACAATAAGTGACAATGATATATATATATATATATATATATATATATATATATATATATATATCGTTAATATATATATGCATATATATATATATGTCTGTGTGTGTGTGTCTGTGTGTGTGTGTGTGTGTACTAATAAAGCTAACCTCTACATAGTTGAGCACGACCGAAAGTTATACTGCAGATAGTCAATACACAAATCCTTCGATATTCTCTAGAACAGAACTGTACCAATATAAAATGATGATGAAACATCCTTTGCTCATCAAGTTAAGTTTAGTACATTTCTTTTATAACTGGTTACTTACTCACAACTAATTCTCACATGAGTCATTGTTAGTAATTTATTACTGGTAATTACACGATACATCTTTTGATAACTTTTGCTAATTAATTTGCGTTATGGAAACAACCGTTACCTGGTGATGTCTCGCTAGCTGTATTCTGGAATCAAGTGGAAATTAGGATCCTTACAGAATGTGTACCTTTTTTTATCATTCCAATGTACATCTATGGTGATTTACTTCCCTCTACATTTTCTAATGATTCTACATTCTACATGACCATTAGATGCGGTACGAATCGAGGCTGATTCGCAGATTATGCCATTTCTGGAAGATTAGGTTTAATTGGATTACCATTATAGTTATACATATTATTATTATTATTATCATTATTATTATTATCATTATTATAATTATCATTAGTATTATGGTTATTATTATTATTGATGATGATGATGATGATGATGATGATGATGATGATGATGATGATGATGATGATGATGATGATGATGATGATGATGATGATGATGATGATGATGACAGCGGCATCGGTGACGGCGATGGCGACGGCGGCGCCTCATATTGCGTATATAAGTATATTTCTATGATCCAACAAGGAGTAAGACGTACCCAGGACCAATTACCTCACAACCGCGACCAATTTTTTCCTACTTTGATTTTATTCGAAAACGCATTAACCGTAACATATATTATCACATATCTTACATTAGTTAAATAATTAGTCATTTTACATTCATGTTATATATTACTGGTAAGATCAGCATTACTATTAGTATATAGAATTATTTTTATTATTATCATTTATTATTTGTATACAAAAGTAAAAAGAGTTAATTTTCTATCTAATATTCATATAGGTTTATAGTGCGTACCGAAATATCTAGATTAGCTGGAAAGTGAATGTCAGTCTGTTCTGATTGTGCACAGACAACACAAAACATGTTAGGCAATGTTTGAATTAATATAGGCTGATAAATGTTAGAATAATGCATATATAGTTAAGAGAAATATGGGTTACTTGTGTTGTCTATTATAATTTACGGTAAATGAAATGGATTAAAATATATGTATTTAATCATAACTCAATCCAAGAAGTAAAGGTATATTTCAGCCTTTAGTTTTTCTTATTAAAGTATATCGAAAAAAATGTTATGAAACGAAACGTGATGAAATCATATGTAGTTTAATAATTAAAAAAATATCTTACTTTACTTCAAATCGGTTGAAATAGATATGTGTATGTTTGTGATTGTGCGTGCGTATGTAAACTAATATGTGTATGGATTTATAAGAAAGTATCCCTTTCTTTTGCTGTGGAGGATTCGTCTAGAGTCAGCTAATAAAATTATGAAAGAAAACGCCCTAACTCTTTAATAATCACTTTTGAATTAGCCAAGTAAAATTAGCAGCGTATAATTAGCGTCAGTTTAATTGATCTTATTTTAAGAACTCGGACTTTCGAGCCCGCTAAAGAAATCATGTCGCGAAAATCAAGTACGCAATCACGCCTTTTATAATTGCGTTTATTGAATGACTAGCGGGGCTACCCGGCGTTGCTCGGGGTCATAAAAACATATATTTGAAGAAAGATCGTGTGTGTAACATCTTTATATTCAAACTTCTATGTCCGCCCCCTCTCTCTATAGCCGTTTCTTTATCTGCTACCTTTCTCTTTCCTGGTCGCCCCATTTCGCCGCTACTTTCTAATTTTGCCTTTTGCAAAAGCTGTTTCTTCCCCACCATTTCTCCTATTGCCCAGGGTAATAGTATGACATATTTCTATAAAAAGTAACACCTCTATCTGCGCCTTCTATATAGGTACTTATCTCCACCCCGGTGTTCATACTATATACGTATCTATCATCACCCCGGTGCGCATACTATATACGTACCTATCGCCGCCCCAGTGCACATACTATATACGTACCTATCGCCGCCCCGGTGCAGATACTATTTAAGTACCTATCGCCGCCCCGTTGCGAATGCTAAATAGTACCTATCGTTGCCCCGGTGTGAATGCTAAATACATACCTATTGCGCCCCGGTGTGCATGCTACATAAGTACCTATCGCTGCCCTAGTGCGAATAATTAATATGTACATATTGCCGCTTTGGTGTGAATGCTAAATACGTACCTATCGCCGGCCCAGTGCGAATGCTAAATACGTACCTATAGCCGCCCCAGTGCGAATGCTAAATACGTACCTATCACCACTACGGTGCGAATGTGAAATACATACCTTTCGCCGCCCCGGTGCGCGTGCAATATATGTACTGATCGCCGCCGCATAGCGCATGCTATGTACGTACTTATTGCTGCCCATGTGTACATGCTATATACGTAGCTATCGCCACCCCTTAATTCTGAATACGTACCTATCGCCGCCCTGGTGTGGAAGCTAAATACGTACATATCGCCGCCCGGTGCGAATGCTAAATACATACCTATCGCCGCCCTGGTGTGAATTCTAAATACGTACCTATTGCTGCCCCGGTGTGAATTCTAAATACGTACCTATCGCCGCCCCGGTGCGGAAGCTAAATACGTACATATCGCTGCCCCGGTGCGAATGCTAAATACATACCTATCGCTGCCCCGGTGTGAATGCTAAATACATACCTATCGCTGCCCCGGCGTGAATGCTAAATACGTACCTATCGCCGCCCCGGTGGGAATGCTAAATACGTACCTATCGCCGCCCCGGTGGGAATTCTAAATATGTACCTTTCGCCGCCTAGTGTAGAATTTTAAATATGTACCTTTCGCCGCCCCTGTGCGCGTGCTATATACGTACCTATCGCCGCCCCGGTGCGCGTGCTACATATGAACCGATCGCTGCCTCAGTGCGCATGCTAAATACATACCTATCACTACCCCGGTGTGCATACTATATACGTACTTATTACCGCCCATGTGCACATGCTATATAAGTACCTATCACCACCGCTGAATGCTAAATAAGTACCTATCGCCGCCCCGGTGTGGAAGCTAAATACGTACATATCGCCGCCCCTAAATTTGGGCAGACCCTAAAAAGTTCGGCCTGACCCCTAAAATTTTCCCCGACCCCTAAATCTCTCCAGCCCCCTAATTTTTCACTCTCCCCCAACCATGAGAAATCATTTGACTTCAAAACAAAAAAAAACAAAAAAATTTGGCCTGACCCCTAAAAAGTTCGTCCTGACCCCTAAAATTTTCCCCGACCCCTCAATCTCTCCAGCCCCCTAATTGTTCACTCTCCCCCAACCCTGAGAAATATTTTGAGTTCAAAACCAAAAAAAAAGAAAAAAATTTGGCCTGACCCCTAAAAAGTTCCGCCTGACCGCTAAAATTTTCCCCGACCCCTAAATCTCTCTAGCCCCCTAATTTTTCACTCTCCTCCAACCATGAGAAATAATTTGACTTCAAAACAAAAAAAAACAAAAAAATGTGGCCTGACCCCTAAAAAGTTCGTCCTGACCCCTAAAATTTTCCCCGACCCCTAAATCTCTCCAGCCCCCTAATTTTTCACTCTCCGCCAACCCTGAGCAATATTCTGACTTCAAAACAAAAAAAAAAAAACAAAAAAAAAAAAATGTGGCCTGACCCCTAAAAAGTTCGTCCTGACCCCTAAAATTTTACCCGACCCCTAAATCTCTCCAGCCCCCTAATTTTTCACTCTTCCCCAACCCTGAGAAATATTCTGACTTCAAAACAAAAAAAAACAAAAAAAAACAAAAAAATTTGGCCTGACCCCTAAAAGTTCGTCCTGACCCCTAAAATTTTCCCCGACCCCTAAATCTCTCTAGCCCCCTAATTTTTCACTCTCCCCCAACCATGAGAAATCATTTGACTTCAAAACAAAAAAAAAACAAAACAATTTGGCCTGACCCCTAAAAAGTTTGTCCTGACGCCTAAAATTTTCCCCGACCCCTAAATCTCTCCAGCCCCCTAATTTTTCACTCTCCTCCAACCATGAGATATAATTTGACTTCAAAACAAAAAAAAACAAAAAAATTTGGCCTGACCCCTAAAAAGTGCGCCCTGACCCCTAAAATTTTCCCCGACTCCTAAATCTCTCCAGCCCCCTAATTTTTCACTCTCCCCCAACCCTGAGAAATATTTTGACTTCAAAACAAAAAAAAAACAAAAAAAAACAAAAAAATTTGGCCTGACCCCTAAAAAGTTCGTCCTGACCCCTAAAATTTTCCCCGACCCCTAAATCTCTCTAGCCCCCTAATTTTTCACTCTCCCCCAACCATGAGAAATATTTTGACTTCAAAACAAAAAAAAACAAAAAAATTTGGCCTGACCCCTAAAAAGTTCGTCCTGACCCCTAAAATTTTCCCCGACCCCTAAATCTCTCCAGCCCCCTAATTTTTCACTCTCCTCCAACCCTGAGAAATATTTTGACATCAAAACAAAAAAAAACAAAAAAATTTGGCCTGACCCCTAAAAAGTTCGTCTTGACCCCTAAAATTTTCCCCGACCCCTAAATCTCTCTAGCCCCCTAAGTTTTCACTCTCCCCCAACCCTGAGAAATATTTTTACTTCAAAACAAAAAAAAACAAAAAAAACAAAAAAATTTGGCCTGACCCCTAAAAAGTTCGTCCTGACCCCTAAAATTTTCCCCGACCCCTAAATCTCTCCAGCCCCCTAATTTTTCACTCTCCTCCAACCCTGAGAAATATTTTGACATCAAAACAAAAAAAAACAAAAAAATTTGGCCTGACCCCTAAAAAGTTCGTCCTGACCCCTAAAATTTTCCCCGACCCCTAAATCTCTCTAGCCCCCTAATTTTTCACTCTCCCCCAACCCTGAGAAATATTTTGACTTCAAAACAAAAAAAACCAAAAAAAACAAAAAAATTTGGCCTGACCCCTAAATAGTTCGTCCTGACCCCTAAAATTGTCCCCGACCCCTAAATCTCTCCAGCCCCCTAATTTTTCACTCTCCCCCAACCATGAGATATATTTTGACTTCAAAACAAAAAAAAACAAAAAAATTTGGCCTGACCCCTAAAAAGTGCGTCCTGACGCCTAAAATTTTCCCCGACCCCTAAATCTCTCCAGCCCCCTAATTTTTCACTCTCCTCCAACGATGAGAAATAATTTGACTTCAAAACAAAAAAAAACAAAAAAATTTGGCCTGACCCCTAAAAAGTGCGTCCTGACCCCTAAAATTTTCCCCGACCCCTAAATCTCTCCAGCCCCCTAATTTTTCACTCTCTTCCAACCCTGAGAAATATTTTGACTTCAAAACAAAAAAAAAACAAAAAAAAACAAAAAAATTTGGCCTGACCCCTAAAAAGTTCGTCCTGACCCCTAAAATTTTCCCCGACCCCTAAATCTCTCCAGCCCCCTAATTTTTCACTCTCCCCCAACCCTGAGAAATATTTTGACTTCAAAACAAAAAAAAAACAAAAAAATTTGGCCTGACCCCTAAAAAGTTCGTCCTGACCCCTAAAATTTTCCCCGACCCCTAAATCTCTCTAGCCCCCTAATTTTTTACTCTCCCCCAACCATGAGAAATATTTTCAGTTCAAAACCAAAAAAAAGAAAAAAAATTTTTCCTGACCCCTAAAAAGTTCGTCCTGACCCCTAAAATTTTCCCGATACGACCCTACCTCTACACTTCTCAAAAAAGGAGGAGATAATGCATGGGATGAGTGCATCATGACAACGGACCCGATACGACCCTACCTCAACACTTCTCAAAAAAGGAGGAGATAATGCATGGGAATAGTGCATCATGACAACGTAACCGATACGACCCTTCCTCAACAGTTCTAAAAAAAGGAGGAGATAATGCATGGGATGAGTGCATCATGACAACGGACCCGATACGACCCTACCTCAACACTTCTCAAAAAAGGAGGAGATAAAAAAAATTTTTCCTGACCCCTAAAAAGTTCGTCCTGACCCCTAAAATTTTCCCGATACGACCCTACCACTACACTTCTCAAAAAAGGAGGAGATAATGCATGGGATGAGTGCATCATGACAACGGACCCGATACGACCCTACCTCAACACTTCTCAAAAAAGGAGGAGATAATGCATGGGAATAGTGCATCATGACAACGTAACCGATACGACCCTTCCTCAACAGTTCTAAAAAAAGGAGGAGATAATGCATGGGATGAGTGCATCATGACAACGGACCCGATACGACCCTACCTCAACACTTCTCAAAAAAGGAGGAGATAATGCATGGGAATAGTGCATCATGACAACGGAACCGATACGACCCTACCTCAACACTTCTAAAAAAAGGAGATAATGCATGGGATGAGGGCATCATGACAACGGAACCGATACTACCCTACCTCAACACTTCTCAAGAAAGGAGGAGGTAATGCTCACACCGGCGAATACCGTAACCCCCCCCCCCAATTGTGCCTGAAAGGAGGAGGTAATTCCTATCATGATAACAGAACGGCCACAGGGAGGGAGGGGGGGGGAATATTAGCGTCTATTAATAATTATGAAAGAAAGTGTGTGAGGGAAAATAAACTGCCACTCTCTGACGTCATGATGACCTGATATAACCGGACACAATTTAGAGCAAGACCGGGTACATCCGGCAAGGGATTATGGGACAGGTGCGGATGTGATTGAGACCGTAGGATTCCTATGTTGTTATTGATGCAACCGGACAGAAGTTAATGGATGATCTGATACAACCGGACACAATTTAGGGCAAGACCGGGTACATCCGGCAAGGGATTATGGGATGTTTACAGTGACTCGGCAATTTTATCGGATTAGTACATAAATACATTAGATTATTTCGAATTTACTACATATTAACGTTGAAATTTCGTGAAAAATACGAAAAAAACTGCTACCTTTTGTCGGAAAGTGGTCCGGTTGACTGTCAGCGAGTGAATCGTTTGTCGCGATTTTTCGATATTATGATTACGGGATATGTACGGTGCTAAAGATATCAACTTTTTGACATGTTGCCGCGTAGTTTTTGAGGAGTATCTGGACATACAAACAAACAGACAAACAGACATACAGACAACTGCCCTTTATATAATAGACTAGCGGGGCTACCCGGCGTTGCTCGGGGTCATAAAAACATATATTTGAAGAAAGATCGTGTGTGTAACATCTTTATATTCAAACTTCTATGTCCGCCCCCTCTCTCTATAGCCGTCTCTTTATCTGTTACCTTTCTCTTCCCTGGTCGCCCCATTTCGCCGCTACTTTCTAATTTTGCCTTTTGCAAAAGCTGTTTCTTCCCCACCATTTCTCCTATTGCCCAGGGTAATAGTATGACATATTTCTATAAAAAGTAACACCTCTATCTGCGCCTTCTATATAGGTACTTATCTCCACCCCGGTGTTCATACTATATACGTATCTATCATCACCCCAGTGCGCATACTATATACGTACCTATCGCCGCTCAGTGCACATACTATATACGTACCTATCGCCGCCCCGGTGCAGATACTATTTGAGTACCTATCGCCGCCCCGTTGCGAATGCTAAATAGTACCTATCGTTGGCCCAGTGAGAATGCTAAATACATACCTATTGCGCCCCAGTGTGCATGTTACATAAGTACCTATCGCTGCCCTAGTGCGAATACTAAAGACATACCAATTGCGCCCCGGTGTGCATGCTACATAAGTACCTATCGCTGCCCTAGTGCCAATAATTAATATGTACATATTGCCGCTTTGGTGTGAATGCTAAATACGTACCTATCGCCGGCCCACTGCGAATGCTAAATATGTACATATAGCCGCCCTGGTGCGAATGCTAAATACATACCTATAGCCGCCCCGGTGCGAATGCTAAATACGTACCTATCACCACCACAGTGCGAATGCGAAATACATACCTTTCGCCGCCCCGGTGCGCGTGCTATATATGTACTGATCGCCGCCGCAGAGCGCATGCTATGTACATACTTATTGCTGCCCATGTGTACATGCTATATACGTAGCTATCGCCACCCCTGAATTCTGAATACGTACCTATCGCCGCCCTGGTGTGGAAGCTAAATACGTACATATCGCCGCCCCGGTGCTAATGCTAAATACATACCTATCGCCGCCCCGGTGTGAATTCTAAATACGTATCTATCGTCGCCCCGGTGTGAATTCTAAATACGTACCTATCGCCGCCCCGGTGCGGAAGCTAAATACGTACATATCGCCACCCCGGTGCGAATGCTAAATAAATACCTATCGCTGCCCCGGTGTCAATGCTAAATACATACCTATCGCCGCCCCGGTGTGAATGCTAAATACGTACCTATCGCCGCCCCGGTGTGAATTTTAAATATGTACCTTTCGCCGCCCCGGTGTGAATTTTAAATATGTACCTTTCGCCGCCGCTGTGCGCGTGCTATATACGTACCTATCGCCGCCTTGGTGCGCGTGCTATATATGAACCGATCGCTGCCTCAGTGCGCATGCTAAATACATACCTATCACTGACCCGGTGCGCATACTATATAATACTTATTACCACCCATGGGCACATGCTATATAAGTACCTATCACCACCGCTGAATGCTAAATAAGTACCTATCGCCGCCCCTTTGTAGAAGCTAAATACGTACATATCGCCGCCCCTAAATTTGGGCGGACCCCTACAAAATTTGGCCTGACCCCTAAAATTTTCCCCGACACCTAAATCTCTCCAGCACCTAATTTTTCACTCTCCCCCAACCATGAGAAATATTCTCACTTCAAAACAAAAAAAAAACAAAAAAATTTGGCCTGACCCCTAAAAAGTTCCGCCTGACCCCTAAAATTTTCCCCGACCCCTGAATCTCTCCAGCCCCCTAATTTTTCACTCTCCCCCAACCCTGAGAAATATTTTGAGTTCAAAACCAAAAAAAAACAAAAAAATTTGGCCTGACCCCTAAAAAGTTCGTCCTGACCCCTAAAATTTTCCCCGATCCCTAAATCTCTCCGGCCCCCTTATTTTTCACTCTCCCCCAACCCTGAGAAATATTTTCAGTTCAAAACAAAAAAAAACAAAAAAATTTGGCCTGACCCCTAAAAAGTTCGTCCCGACCCCTAAAATTTTCCCCGACCCCTAAATCTCTCCAGCCCCCTAATTTTTCACTCTCACCCAACCCTGAGAAATATTTTCAGTTCAAAACCAAAAAAAAGAAAAAAATTTGGCCTGAGCCCTAAAAAGTTCGTCCTGACCCCTAAAATTTTCCCCGACCCCTAAATCTCTCCAGCCCCCCTAATTTTTCACTCTCCCCCAACGATGAGAAATATTTTGACTTCAAAACAAAAAAAAACAAAAAAATTTGGCCTGACCCCTAAAAAGTTCGTCCTGACCCCTAAAATTTTCCCCGACCCCTAAATCTCTCCAGCCCCCTAATTTTTCACTCTCCCCCAACCCTGAGAAATATTTTGAGTTCAAAATTAAAATAAAGAAAAAAAATTGGCCTGACCCCTAAAAAGTTCGTCCTGACCCCTAAAATTTTCCCCGACCCCTAAATCTCTCCAGCCCCCTAATTTTTCACTCTCCCCCAACCCTGAGAAATATTTTGAGTTCAAAATTAAAATAAAGAAAAAAAATTGGCCTGACCCCTAAAAAGTTCGTCCTGACCCCTAAAATTTTCCCCGACCCCTGAATCTCTCCAGCCCCCTAATTTTTCACTCTCCCCCAACCCTGAGAAATATTTTGAGTTCAAAACCAAAAAAAAACAAAAAAATTTGGCCTGACCCCTAAAAAGTTCGTCCTGACCCCTAAAATTTTCCCCGATCCCTAAATCTCTCCGGCCCCCTTATTTTTCACTCTCCCCCAACCCTGAGAAATATTTTCAGTTCAAAACAAAAAAAAACAAAAAAATTTGGCCTGACCCCTAAAAAGTTCGTCCCGACCCCTAAAATTTTCCCCGACCCCTAAATCTCTCCAGCCCCCTAATTTTTCACTCTCACCCAACCCTGAGAAATATTTTCAGTTCAAAACCAAAAAAAAGAAAAAAATTTGGCCTGAGCCCTAAAAAGTTCGTCCTGACCCCTAAAATTTTCCCCGACCCCTAAATCTCTCCAGCCCCCCTAATTTTTCACTCTCCCCCAACGATGAGAAATATTTTGACTTCAAAACAAAAAAAAACAAAAAAATTTGGCCTGACCCCTAAAAAGTTCGTCCTGACCCCTAAAATTTTCCCCGACCCCTAAATCTCTCCAGCCCCCTAATTTTTCACTCTCCCCCAACCCTGAGAAATATTTTGAGTTCAAAATTAAAATAAAGAAAAAAAATTGGCCTGACCCCTAAAAAGTTCGTCCTGACCCCTAAAATTTTCCCCGACCCCTAAATCTCTCCAGCCCCCTAATTTTTCACTCTCCCCCAACCCTGAGAAATATTTTGAGTTCAAAATTAAAATAAAGAAAAAAAATTGGCCTGACCCCTAAAAAGTTCGTCCTGACCCCTAAAATTTTCCCCGACCCCTAAATCTCTCCAGCCCCCTAATTTTTCACTCTCCCCCAACCCTGAGAAATATTTTGAGTTCAAAACCAAAAAATCAGATTATCATTTTATTTTTTAATCCCTTTTCCTTTTGTTCACTTCCTCTCCCCTAAAGTACGCCACACCGGCGAATACCGGAACTCCCCCAAAACTTTTTAAAAAGCCAGAGTACTCACCTCTCGAGCGCTGGCTTATCTAATCCCACTTTCCCGACCTTGTGTCACATCTTACCTTGTGGGAGGTAGATAAATAACGGCGCTCAAATGCCGTACCCCCTCCCAAATTCGGCATGAGGCGCTCATACTGGCGAATGCCGTACCCCCCTCCCAAATTCGGCATGAGGCTCTCAAACTGGGAATGCCGTACCCCCCCCCCAAAAAAAAATTCGGCATGAGGCGACACTCTCCCCGAATTTCGCCTGAGGCGCTCATACTGCCGAATGCTGACACTTCTCCCCAAATTTGGCCTGAGGCGCTCATACTGGCGAATGCCGTACCCCCCCCCCCCAAATTCGGCATGAGGCGCTCATACTGGAGAATGCCGACACTCTCCCCGAATTTCGCCTGAGGCGCTCATACTGGCGAATGGCGACACTCTCCCCGAATTTCGCCTGAGGCGCTCATACTGGCGAATGGCGACATTCCCCTCTCCCTAAATTCGGCCTGAGGTGCCCCACCGCCGACTGCTGACATTCCCCCTCCCCAGATTTGACCTGAGGCGCCCCACCGCCGACACTCCTCCGCAGATTTGGCCTGAGGCGCCCCACCGCCAAATGCCGACCCTCCCTTCCACCGCCGAATGCCCCCCTGACAACGGAACCGATACGACCCTACCTCTACACTTCTCAAAAAAGGAGGAGATAATGCAAAAAAGGAGGAGATAATGCATGTGATGAGTGCATCATGACAACGGAACCGATACTACCCTACCTCAACACTTTTGTTCACTTCCTCTCCCCTAAAGTACGGCCTGATACGCGCCCACTGTCGGGATCTCTCTCTTACCGCTTAATACTCGTACTCCTCCAAATTTCGCCATAGGCGCTCACATCGACGAATGCAGGAACTTCCCCCTCCCCCCAATTCGGCCTGGGGCGCTCATACTGGCGAACCTCACCTAATTTGGCCTGAGGCGCCACACCGGCGAATGCTGAAACTCCTCCTCCCCAAATTTCGCCTGAGGCGCACCGAATGCCGACACTCCCCCTCGCCCCCAAATTTCGCCTGAGGCGCCTCACTGCCGATACCCCGCCCCTCCCCCAAATTTCGCCTGTGGCGCTCACACCGGTGAATGCCGGAACTCCCCCCTCCCCCAAATTCGGCATAATTTCGCCTGAGGCGCTCATACCGCCGACTGCCGACATTCCCCCTCCCTAAATTCGGCCTGAGGTGCCCCACCGCCGACTGCTGACATTCCGCCGCCCCAGATTTGACCTGAGGCGCCCCACCGCCGAATGCCGACACTCCTCCTCCCCAGATTTGGCCTGAGGCGCCCCACCGCCAAATGCCGACCCTCCCTTCCACCGCCGAATGCCGATACCGCCCCCCCCATGTAATGCATGGGATGAGTGCATCATGACAACGGAACCGAATCGACCCTACCTCTACACGTCTCAAAAAAGGAGGAGATAATGCATGGGATGAGGGCATCATGACAACGGAACCGATACGACCCTACCTCAACACTTCTCAAATAAGGAGGAGATAATGCATGGGATGAGGGCATCATGACAACGGAACCGATACGACCCTACCTCAACACTTCTCAAATAAGGAGGAGATAATGCATGGGATGAGGGCATCATGACAACGGAACCGATACGACCCTACCTCAACACTTCTAAAAAAAGGAGGAGGTAATGCATGGGATCAGTGCATCATGACAACGGAACCGATACGACCCTACCTCAACACGTCTCAAATAAGGAGGAGATAATGCATGGGATGAGGGCATCATGACAACGGAACCGATACGACCCTACCTCAACACTTCTCAAATAAGGAGGAGATAATGCATGGGATGAGGGCATCATGACAACGGAACCGATACGACCCTACCTCAACACTTCTAAAAAAAGGAGGAGGTAATGCATGGGATCAGTGCATCATGACAACGGAACCGATACTACCCTACCTCAACACTCTCAAAAAAGGAGAAGGTAATGCTCACACCGGCGAATACCGTACCCCCCCCCCAATTTGGCCTGAAAGGAGGAGGTAATTCCTATCATGATAACAGAACGGCCACAGGGAAGGCGGGGAGGGGGATATTAGCGTCTATTAATAATTAAAAAAGAAAGTGTGAGAGGGAAAAATGACAGAAAGGAAAACTGCCACTCTCTGACGTCATGATGACCTGATATAACCGGACACAATTAAGGTCAAGACCGGGTACATCCGGCAAGGGATTATGGGACAAGTGCGGATGTGATTGAGCAACCCTTGTTTCACTACACACTCGTAACGTAGGATTCCTATGTTGTTATTGATGCAACCGGAAAGAAGTTATTGGATGATCTGATACAACCGGACACAATTTAGGGCAAGACCGGGTACATCCGGCAAAGGGATTATGGGATGCTTATAGTGACTCGGCATTTTTATCGGATTAGTACATAAATACATTAGATTATTTCGAATTTAGTACATATTAACGTTGAAATTTCGTGTAAAATACGAAAAAACTGCTACCTTTTGTCGGAAAGTGGTCCGGTTGACTGTCAGCGAGTGAATCGTTTGTCGTGATTTTTAGATATTATGATTCCGGGATATGTACGGTGCTAAAGATATCAACTTTTTGACATGTCGCCGCGTAGTTTTTGAGGAGTATCTGGACATACAAACAAACAAACAGACAGACATACAGACAACTGCCCTTTATATAATAGACTAGCGGGGCTACCCGGCGTTGCTCGGGGTCATAAAAACATATATTTGAAGAAAGATCGTGTGTGTAACATCTTTATATTCAAACTTCTATGTCCGCCCCCTCTCTCTATAGCCGTCTCTTTATCTGCTACCTTTCTCTTTCCTGGTCGCCCCATTTCGCCGCTACTTTCTAATTTTGCCTTTTGCAAAAGCTGTTTCTTCCCCACCATTTCTCCTATTGCCCAGGGTAATAGTATGACATATTTCTATAAAAAGTAACACCTCTATCTGCGCCTTCTATATAGGTACTTATCTCCACCCCGGTGTTCATACTATATACGTATCTATCATCACCCCGGTGCGCATACTATATACGTACCTATCGCCGCCCCAGTGCACATACTATATACGTACCTATCGCCGCCCCGGTGCAGATACTATTTAAGTACCTATCGCCGCCCCGTTGCGAATGCTAAATAGTACCTATCGTTGCCCTGGTGTGAATGCTAAATACATACCTATTGCGCCCCGGTGTGCATGCTACATAAGTACCTATCGCTGCCCTAGTGCGAATACTAAAGACATACCAATTGCGCTCCGGTGTGCATGCTACATAAGTACCTATAACTGCCCTAGTGCGAATAATTAATATGTACATATTGCCGCTTTGGTGTGAATGCTAAATACGTACCTATCGCCGGCCCAGTGCGAATGCTAAATACGTACCTATAGCCGCCCTGGTGCGAATGCTAAATACGTACCTATAGCCGCCCCAGTGCGAATGCTAAATACGTACCTATCACCACTACGGTGCGAATGCGAAATACATACCTTTCGCCGCCCCGGTACGCATGCAATATATGTACTGATCGCCGCCGCAGAGCGCATGCTATGTACGTACTTATTGCTGCCTGTGTGTACATGCTATATACGCAGCTATCGCCACCCCTGAATTCTGAATACGTACCTATCGCCGCCCTGGTGTGGAAGCTAAATACGTACATATCGCCGCCCCGGTGCGAATGCTAAATACATACCTATCGCCGCCCCGGTGTGAATTCAAAATACGTACCTATTGCCGCCCCGGTGTGAATTCTAAATACGTACCTATCGCCGCCCCGGTGCGGAAGCTAAATACGTACATATCGCTGCCCCGGTGCGAATGCTAAATACATACCTATCGCTGCCCCGGTGTGAATGCTAAATACGTACCTATCGCCGCCCCGGTGTGAATTTAAATATGTACCTTTCGCCGCCCGGTGTGAATTTTAAATATGTACCTTTCGCCGCCCCTGTGCGCGTGCTATATACGTACCTATCGCCGCCCCGGTGCGCGTGCTATATATGAACCGATCGCTTCCTCAGTGCGCATGCTAAATACATACCTATCACTGCCCCGGTGTGCATACTATATACGTACTTATTACCGCCCATGTGCACATGCTATATAAGTACCTATCACCACAGCTGAATGCTAAATAAGTACCTATCGGCGGCCCGGTGTGGAAGCAAAATACAGACATATCGCCGCCCCTAAATTTGGGCAGACCCTAAAAAATTTGGCCTGACCCCTAAAATTTTCCCCGTCCCCTAAATCTCTCCAGCCTCTAATTTTTCACTCTCCCCCAACCATGAGAAATATTTTGACTTCAAAACAAAAAAAAAACAAAAAAATTTGGCCTGACCCCTAAAAAGTTCGTCCTGACCCCTAAAATTTTCCCCGACCCCATAATCTCTCCAGCCCCCTAATTTTTCACTCTCCCCCAACCCTGAGAAATATTTTGACTTCAAAATAAAAAAAAAAAAAAAAAAAAAAAAAAATTTGGCCTGACCCCTAAAAAGTTCATCCTGACCCCTAAAATTTTCCCCGACCCCTAAATCTCTCCAGCCCCCTAATTTTTCACTCTCCCCCAACCATGAGATATATTTTGACTTCAAAACAAAAAAAAACAAAAAAATTTGGCCTGACCCCTAAAAAGTTCGTCCTGACCCCTAAAATTTTCCCCGACCCGTAAATCTCTCCAGCCCCCTAATTTTTCACTCTCCTCCAACCATGAGAAATATTTTGACTTCAAAACAAAAAAAAACAAAAAAATTTGGCCTGACCCCTAAAAAGTTCGTCCTGACCCCTAAAATTTTCCCCGAACCCTAAATCTCTCCAGCCCCCTAATTTTTCACTCACCCCAACCCTGAGAAATATTTTTACTACAAAACAAAAAAAAACAACAAAAAAACAAAAAAATTTGGCCTGACCCCTAAAAAGTTCGTCCTGACCCCTAAAATTTTCCCTGACCCCTAAATCTCTCCAGCCCCCTAATTTTTCACTCTCCCCCAACCCTGAGAAATATTTTCAGTTCAAAACAAAAAAATTGGCCTGACCCCTAAAAAGTTCGTCCTGACCCCTAAAATTTTCCCCGACCCCTCAATCTCTCCAGCCCCCTAATTTTTCACTCAACCCCAACCCTGAGAAATATTTTGAGTTCAAAACAAAAATAACAAAAAAATTTGGCCTGACATCTAAAAAGTTCGGCCTGACCCCTAAAATTTTCCCCGACCCTTCAATATCTCTAGCCCCTTATGTTTTCATTCTCCCCAACCCTGAGAAATATTTTGACTTCAAAACAAAAAAAAACAAAAACATTTGGCCTGACCCCTAAAAAGTTCGGCCTGACCCCTAAAATTTTCCCCGAGCCTTCAATCTCTCCAGCCCCTCTAATTTTTACTCTCCCCCAACCCTAAGAAATATTTTGAGTTCAAAACAAAAAAATGTTATTTAACATGTATTCAAATATTAGTGAAAACAATGGCGGAGCATAATTATTTCTCTTTTTACTTTACTTATTGAGACGTTATTTAACATGTATAAAAATATAAGTGAAAACAATGGTGGAGCATAATTATTTTTCTTCTTTCTTTACTTATTGAGACGTTATTTAATATGTATACAAATATTAGTGAAAACAGTGGCGGAGCATAATTATTTCTCTTTTTACTTTACTTATTGAGACGTTATTTAACATGTATTCAAATATTAGTGAAAACAATGGCGGAGCATAATTATATTTCTTCTTACTTTACATATTGAGACGTTATTTAATATGTATACACATTTTAGTGAAAACAGTGGTGGAGCATAATTATTTTTATTCTTACTTTACTTATTTAGACGTTATATCATATGTATACAAATATTAGTGAAAACAATGGTTGAGCATAATTATTTTTCTTCTTACTTTACTTATTGAGACGTTATTTAATATGTATACAAATATTAGTGAAAACAGTGGTGGAGCATAATTATTTTTCTTCTTACTTTACTTATTGAGACGTTATTTAATATGTATACAAATATTAGTGAAAACAGTGGTGGAGCATAATTATTTTTCTTCTTACTTTACTTATTGAAACGTTATTTAATATGTATACAAATATTAGTGAAAACATTGGCGGAACATAAGTATTTCTCTTCTTACTTTACTTATTGAGACGTTATTTAGTATGTATACAAATATTAGTGAAAACAATGGCGGAGCATAATTATTTGTCTTCTTACTTTACTTATTGAGACGTTATTTAACATGTATACAAATATTAATGAAAACAATGGTGCGGCATAATTATTTGTCTTCTTACTTTACTTATTGAGACGTTATTTAACATGTATACAAATATTAGTGAAAACAATGGCGGAGCATATTTATTTCTCTTCTTACTTTACTTATTGAGACGTTATTTAGTATGTATACAAATATTAGTGAAAACAGCGGTGGAGCATAATTATTTCTCTTCTTACTTTATATATTGAGACGTTATTTTACATGTATACAAATATAAGTGAAAACAATGGCGGAGCATAATTAGTTTTTCCTTTAATTTTACTGATTGAGACGTTATTTAACATGTATACAAATATAAGTGAAAACAATGGCGGAGCATAATTATTTCTCTTCTTACTTTATTTATTTAGACGTTATTTAATATGTATACAAATATTAGTGAAAACAATGGCGGAGCATAATTTTTCTCTTCTTACTTTACTAATTTAGACGTTATTTAATATGTATACAAATATTAGTGAAAACAATGGCGGAGCATAATTTTTCTCTTCTTACTTTACTTATTTAGACGTTATTTAACATGTATACAAATATTAGTGAAAACAATGGCGGAGCATAATTTTTCTCTTCTTACTTTACTTATTTAGACGTTATTTAATATGTATACAAATATTAGTGAAAACAATGGTGGTGCATAATTATTTATTACTTTAGTTTTACTGATAATACACTAACTTCACACCTCTCAAAAAGGAGGAGGTAATACCTGGGAGGATGGTATCATGTCAACAGAAGAAATGCGGTTAGTATAAGCAACTCTTGCTTCACTATAAACTCATGTTCAAAAAAGTGCCGTTATTGATTAAACAACACTTGCGTCACTATAAACGCATGTTTCAAAAAATGCCGTTTGTAGTTAAGCAACCCTTGCTTAACTATAAACTCATGTTCAAAAAAGTTCCGTTAGCGATTTCCTCTGACGTCATTTCCTGTTAAAAGCGTGACGATGATAGCATTGTTTTTTTCTCAAATTAGTACTAAACAACGTCGAAAAGTGATGGAAAAAGCCCCCCCCCCCGAAGAGTCAATTTTTTTTTCCGACACTCCCCCCTCTCCAAATTTCGCCTGACGCGCCGCTTCCCCAAATTTGGCGAATGCCGACCCCCCCCCCCTTAATTTGACCTGAAGCAGTCACACCGCCGCACTATCTCCACAACTCTCAAAAAGGAGGAGGTAATGCCTAGGAGGGTGGTATCATAACAACAGAACGGGCGTAGGGGAGGAAGGGAAGGTAGAAAGGGTGGGAGTGAGAGGGAAAGAAGAGTTTTAGTGTGAGGGATTTTCTTCCCTACACTCTTTTCCTCTGACGTCATTTCCTGTTAAAAGCGTGACTTTGCATATTTCTAAAATTATACACGATAGCATTGTTTTTTCTCAAATTAGTACTAAACAACGTTGAAAATCGAGGAAAAAGGCAACCTCCCATTGGAGAAAAGTGCTCAGTCGACCCCCGAAGAGGCAATTTTTTTTTCTGGTTCTGAGATGATAGGGCGCCTCTAGCAATAAACTTACTCCTCCCCAAAGAGGGGAGGCAAAGCCTGGGAGTGTGGACCTTCTAGAACTGCACAGGACAAACCCATAGACCGACGGAATGAAGCCCCGAAGGCCAAGACGATACCAGTCTATGGGGTGCAGTATCCATCGAAACAGATACACTTTGATGTTAGCTAAAAGAAGTGAATTAATGTCATTTTCGGTAATGGCGTATGAAAGCTATGTTGAATTAGAGAAAAACGGCCTAGGAGAGTCTAAAATTCATTCTTGATATTCAAAAGTTATATAAGAATTTGTTAAATAGTATTATACAATGTTTGTTGAAAGAAAATCATAGTTATTAATACTTGTTAATTTAATAATGTAATTTAAACAGTGTCTAGTGGATAGACCGCTGTTCAGGTGTAGATTGGTTATAAATACTCCAGTAAATCGACTCAAAAGTCGTAATTTCTTCCACTTCGATGGCCTTTTGGCTAAGATCAAAGTGTAGTATCTGTTCTCGGCATTTTTGCCTTGAGATAAAGTGTATTATCTAGTCCTATCCGATAGGTGTCGATCTTACACTCTCGAATCAAAAATCAGATTATAATTTTATTTTTTACTCCCTTTTCCTTTTGTTCACTTCCTCTCCCCTAAAGTACTGGCTGATACGCGCCCACGGTCGAGATCTCTCTATTACCAACTAATACTGGTACTCCTCCACACCGGCGAATACCGGAACTCCCCCAAAACTTTTTAAAAAGCCAGAGTACTCACTTCTCAAGCGCTGGCTTATCTAATCCCACTTTCCCGACCTTGTGTCACATCTTACCTTGTGGGAGGTAGATAAATAACGGCGCTCATACCGTACCCCCTCCCAAATTCGGCATGAGGCGCTCATACTGGCGAATGCCGTACCCCCCCTCCCAAATTCGGCATGAGGCGCTCAAACTGGCGAATGCCGTACCCCCCCCCCCAAAAAAAAAATTCGGCATGAGGCGACACTCTCCCCGAATTTCGCCTGAGGCCGAATGCTGACACTTCTCCCCAAATTTGGCCTGAGGCGCTCATACTGGCGAATGCCGTACCCCCCCCCCCCCCCCAAATTCGGCATGAGGCGCTCCTCCCCGAATTTCGCCTGAGGCGCTCATACTGGCGAATGGCGACACTCTCCCCGAATTTCGCCTGAGGCGCTCATACTGGCGAATGGCGACATTCCCCCCTCCCTAAATTCGGCCTGAGGTGCCCCACCGCCGACTGCTGACATTCCCCCTCCCCAGATTTGACCTGAGGCGCCCCACCGCCGACACTCCTCCTCCGCAGATTTGGCCTGAGGCGCCCCACCGCCAAATGCCGACCCTCCCTTCCACCGCCGAATGCCCCCCTGACAACGGAACCGATACGACCCTACCTCTACACTTCTCAAAAAAGGAGGAGATAATGCATGTGGTGCATCATGACAACGGAACCGATACTACCCTACCTCAACACTTCTCAAAAAAGGAGGAGGTAATGCAAAAAAGGAGGAGATAATGCATGTGATGAGTGCATCATGACAACGGAACCGATACTACCCTACCTCAACACTTCTCAAAAAAGGAAGAGGTAATGCATGGGAATAGTGCATCATGACAACGGAACCGATACTACCCTACCTCAACACTTCTCAAAAAAGGAGGAGGTAATGCATGGGAATAGTGCATCATGACAACGGAACCGATACTACCCTACCTCAACACTTCTCAAAAAAGGAGGAGGTAATGCATGGGAATAGTGCATCATGACAACGGAACCGATACGACCCTACCTCAACACTTCTCAAAAAAGGAGGAGATAATGCATGGGAATAGTGCATCATGACAACGGAACCGATACGACCCTACCTCAACACTTCTCAAAAAAGGAGGAGATAATGCATGGGATGAGGGCATCATGACAACGGAACCGATACGACCCTACCTCAACACTCTCAAAAAAGGAGGAGATAATGCATGGGATGAGGGCATCATGACAACGGAACCGATACTACCCTACCTCAACACTCTCAAAAAAGGAGGAGGTAATGCTCACACCGGCGAATACCGACCCCCCCCCCCCAGTCTGGCCTGAAAGGAGGAGGTAATTCCTATCATGATAACAGAACGGCCACAGGGAAGGCGGGGGGGGGGAATGTTAGCGTCTATTAATAACTAAGAAAGAAAGTGTGAGAGGGAAAAATGACAGAAAGGAAAACTGCCACTCTCTGACGTCATGATGACCTGATATAACCGGACACAATTTAGGTCAAGACCGGGTACATCCGGCAAGGGATTATGGGATAGGTGCGGATGTGATTGAGCAACCCTTGTTTCACTACACACTCTTAACGTAGGATTCCTATGTTGTTATTGATGCAATCGGACAGAAGTTATTGGATGATCTGATACAACCGGACACAATTTAGGGCAAGACCGGGTACATCCGGCAAGGGATTATGGGATGTTTACAGTGACTCGGCATTTTTATCGGATTAGTACATAAATACATTAGATTATTTCGAATTTACTACATATTAACGTTGAAATTTCGTGAAAAATACGAAAAAACTGCTACCTTTTGTCGGAAAGTGGTCCGGTTGACTGTCAGCGAGTGAATCGTTTGTCGTGATTTTTAGATATTATGATTCCGGGATATGTACGGTGCTAAAGATATCAACTTTTTGACATGTCGCCGCGTAGTTTTTGAGGAGTATCTGGACATACAAACAAACAAACAGACAGACATACAGACAACTGCCCTTTATATAATAGACTAGCGGGGCTACCCGGCGTTGCTCGGGGTCATAAAAACATATATTTGAAGAAAGATCGTGTGTGTAACATCTTTATATTCAAACTTCTATGTCCGCCCCCTCTCTCTATAGCCGTCTCTTTATCTGCTACCTTTCTTTTCCCTGGTCGCCCCATTTCGCCGCTACTTTCTAATTTTGTCTTTTGCAAAAGCTGTTTCTTCCCCACCATTTCTCCTATTGCCCAGGGTAATAGTATGACATATTTCTATAAAAAGTAACACCTCTATCTGCGCCTTCTATATAGGTACTAATCGCCACCCCGGTGTTCATACTATATACGTATCTATCATCACCCCGGTGCGCATACTATATACGTACCTATCGCCGCCCCAGTGCACATACTATATACGTACCTATCGCCGCCTCGGTGCAGATACTATTTAAGTACCTATCGCTGGCCCGTTCCTAATGCTAAATAGTACCTATCGTTGCCCCGGTGTGAATGCTAAATACATACCTATTGCGCCCCGGTGTGCATGCTACATAAGTACCTATCGCTGCCCTAGTGCGAATACTAAAGACATACCAATTGCGCCCCGGTGTGCATGCTACATAAATACCTATCGCTGCCCTAGTGCGAATAATTAATATGTACATATTGCCGCTTTGGTGTGAATGCTAAATACGTACCTATCGCCGGCCCAGTGCGAATGCTAAATACGTACCTATAGCCGCCCTGGTGCGAATGCCAAATACGTACCTATAGCCGCCCCGGTGCGAATGCTAAATACGTACCTATCACCACCACGGTGCGAATGCGAAATACATACCTTTCGCCGCCCCGGTGCGCGTGCTATATATGTACTGATCGCCGCCGCAGAGCGCATGCTATGTACGTACTTATTGCTGCCCATGTGTACATGCTATATACGTAGCTATCGCCACCCCTGAATTCTGAATACATACCTATCGCCGCCCTGGTGTGGAAGCTAAATACGTACATATCGCCGCCCCGATGCGAATGCTAAATACATACCTATCGCTGCCCCAGTGTGAATTCTAAATACGTACCTATCGCCGCCCTGGTGCGGAAGCTAAATACGTACATATCGCCACCCCGGTGCGAATGCTAAATACATAACTATCGCTGCCCCGGTGTGAATGCTAAATACATACCTATCGCCGCCCCGGTGTGAATGCTAAATACGTACCTATCGCCGCGTGGTGTGAATTTTAAATATGTACCTTTCGCCGCCCGGTGCGAATTTTAAATATGTACCTTTCGCCGCCCCTGTGCGCGTGCTATATACGTACCAATCGCCGCCCCTGTGCGCGTGCTATATATGAACCGATCGCTGCCTCAGTGCGCATGCTAAATACATACCTATCACTGTATACTATATACGTACTTATTACCGCCCATGTGCACATGCTATATAAGTACCTATCACCACCGCTGAATGCTACATAAGTACCTATTGCCGCCCCGGTGTGGAAGCCAAATACGTACATATCGCCGCCCCTAAATTGAGGCAGACCCCTAAAAAATTAACCTGACCCCTAAAATTATCCCCGTCCCCTAAATCTCTCCAGCCCCAAATTTTTCACTCTCTCCCAACCATGAGAAATATGTTGACTTCAAAACAAAAAAAAACAATAAAATTTGGCCTGACCCCTAAAAAGTTCGTCCTGACCCCTAAAATTTTCCCCAACCCCTAAATCTCTCCATCCCTCTAATTTTTCACTCTCCCCCAACCCTGAGAAATATTTTCAGTTCAAAACCAAAAAAAAGAAAAAAATTTGGCCTGACCCCTAAAAAGTTCGTCCTGACCCCTAAAATTTTCCCCGACCCCTAAATCTCTCCAGTCCCTAATTTTTCACTCTCCCCCAAACATGAGAAATATTTTGACTTCAAAACAAAAAAAAACAAAAAAATTTGGCCTGACCACTAAAAAGTTCGTCCTGACTCCTAAAATTTTCCCCGACCCCTCAATCTCTCCAGCCCCCTAATTTTTCACTCTCCCCCAACCCTGAGAAATATTTTGAGTTCAAAAAAAAAAAAAAAAAAAATTTGGCCTGACCCCTAAAAAGTTCGTCCTGACCCCTAAAATTTTCCCCGACCCCTAAATCTCTCCAGCCCCCTAATTGTTCACTCTCCCCCAACCCTGAGAAATATTTTGAGTTCAAAACCAAAAGAAAACAAAAAAATTTGGCCTGACCCCGAAAAAGTTCGTCCTGACCCCTAAAATTTTCCCCGACCCCTAAATCTCTCCATCCCCCTAATTTTTCACTCTCCCCCAACCCTGAGAAATATTTTCAGTTCAAAACCAAAAAAAAAGAAAAAGATTTGGCCTGACCCCTAAAAAGTTCGTCCTGACCCCTAAAATTTTCCCTGACCCCTAAATCTCTCCAGCCCCCTAATTGTTCACTCTCCCCCAACCCTGAGAAATATTTTCAGTTCAAAACCAAAAAAAAACAAAAAAATTTGGCCTGACCCCTAAAAAGTTCGTCCTGACCCCTAAAATTTTCCCCGACCCCTAAATCTCTCCAGCCCCCTAATTTTTCACTCTCCCCCAACCATGAGAAATATTTTGACTTCAAAACAAAAAAAAAACAAAAAAATTTGGCCTGACCCCTAAAAAGTTCGGCCTGACCCCTAAAATTTCCCCGACCCCTCAATCTCTCCAGCCCCCTAATTTTTCACTCTCCCCCAACCCTGAGAAATATTTTGAGTTCAAAACCAAAAAAAAGAAAAAAATTTTGCCTTGTCCCTAAAAAGTTCGTCCTGACCCCTAAAATTTTCCCCGACCCCTAAATCTCTCAGCCCCATAATTTTTCACTCTCCCCCAACCATGAGAAATATTTTGACTTCAAAACAAAAAAAAACAAAAAAATTGGCCTTACCCCTAAAAAGTTCGTCGTGACCCCTAAAATTTTCCCCGACCCCTCAATCTCTCCAGCCCCCTAATTGTTCACTCTCCCCTAAACCTGAGAAATATTTTGAGTTCAAAATAAAACAAAAAAATTGGCCTGACCCCTAAAAAGTTCGGCCTGATCCCTAAAATTTTCCCCGACCCCTCAACTTCTCCAGCCCCCTAATTTTTCACTCTCCCCCAACCCTGAGAAATATTTTGAGTTCAAAACAAAAATAACAAAAAAATTTGGCGTGACCCCTAAAAAGTGCGGCCTGACCCCTAAAATTTTCCCCGACCCCTAAATCTCTCCAGCCCCCTAATTTTTCACTCAACCCCAACCCTGAGAAATATTTTGAGTTCAAAACAAAAATAACAAAAAAATTTGGCCTGACCCCTAAAAAGTTCCGCCTGACCCCTAACATTTTCCCCGACCCTTCAATATCTCTAGCCCCTTATTTTTTCATTCTCCCCAACCCTGAGAAATATTTTGACTTCAAAACAAAAAAAAAACAAAAAAATTTGGCTTGACCGCTAAAAAGTTCGGCCTGACCCCTAGAATTTTCCCCGGGCCCTCAATCTCTCCAGCCCCTCTAATTTTTAACTCTCCCCCAACCCTAAGAAATATTTTGAGTTCAAAACAAAAAAATGTTATTTAACATGTATACAAATATTAGTGAAAACAATGGCGGAGCATAATTATGTCTATTTTTACTTTACTTATTGAGACGTTATTTAACATGTATAAAAATATAAGTGAAAACAATGGTGGAGCATAATTATTTTTCTTTCTTTCTTTACTTATTGAGACCTTATTTAATATGTATACAAATATTAGTGAAAACAGTGGCGGAGCATAATTATTTCTCTTTTTACTTTACTTATTGAGACGTTATTTAACACGTATTCAAATATTAGTGAAAACAATGGCGGAGCATAATTATATTTCTTCTTACTTTACATATTGAGACGTTATTTAATATGTATACACATTTTAGTGAAAACAGTGGTGGAGCATAATTATTTTTCTTCTTACTTTACTTATTGAGACGTTATTTAATATGTATACAAATATTAGTGAAAACAATGGTGGAGCATAATTATTTATTACTTTAATTTTACTGATACTACACTAACTTCACACTTCTCAAAAAGAAGGAGGTTATACCTGGGAGGATGGTATCATGTCAACAGAAGAAATGCAGTTAGGATTAAGCAACCCTGGCTTCACTACAAACTCGTGTTCAAAAAAGTGCCGTTATTGATTAAGCAACCCTGGCTTCACTGTGGATTCATGTTCAAAAAAGTGCCGTCAGGAATTAAGCAACCCTTGCTTCACTATGGACTCATGTTCAAAAAAATGCCGTTAGGGATTAAGCAACAGTTGCTTCAATAAAAACTTATGTTTCGTTGGGATAAGGCAACCCGTGTTTCACTATAAACTCATGTTCAAAAAAGTGCCGTTAGGGATTTCCTCTGACGTCATTTCCTGCTAAAATCGTGACTTTGCATTATGCCGACAATCCCCCATCTCCAAATTTGGCCTGAGGCGCCCCACCGCCGAATGCCGACACTCACCCTCCCCAGATTTGGCCTGAGGCGCCCCACCGCCGAATGCCGATACCCCCCCCCTCTTCCCCAAATTTCTCCTGAGGCGCTCACACCGGCGAATGCCGACACCCCCCACACCCACCCCAAGTTTTCAATATGTATACAATATGTATAGAAATATTAGTGAAAACAATGGGGGAGCATACAAATATTAGTGAAAACAGTGGGGGAGCATAATTATTTATTACTTTAATTTTACTGATACTACACTAACTTCACACCTCTCAAAAAGGAGGAGGTAATACCTAGGAGGATGTTATCATGTCAACAGAAAAAATGTGGTTAAGATTAAGCAACCCTTGCTTCACTATGAACTCATGTTAAAAAAAGTGCCGTTATTGATTAAACAACACTTGCGTCACTATAAACGCATGTATCAAAAGTTTTTATACATATATAGAGTGGTTATGACCCAACGGGTCACTGGTAACATGTACTGGTTAAATTCTTTTTTTATTTTTTTATACATATATAGAGTGGTTATGACTCAACGGGTCACTGTAAACGTGTACTTGTCAAATTCCTCTTTTTTTCTTGTTTCATCACTATAAAATATAATGAAAAATAACTGAAAAGCCCCCCCCCCCCGATAAAATATGCCCCATGGACCCCTAAGAGGTGGGTTTATAGATTCAGGAATACTCTCATCATCTTACTCTGTGAATTTTACATAAGAATACACTTTTATATGTTATGTATAAAAATATGTTGAAGTAAAATAAGTTTTGAAGAGAAAAAAAATTCAAAACCTATAACGATGACGTCATATACCTATTACTGTGACGTCACGTGCACAAGAATAAGTTGGGTGAAAACAAAATTATTATTACATAATTACATTGGCTGATTTCCAAATTACTACTGAATAACATTAGAAAAGTTTGAAAAAACCAGACCCGCTGCCGAAGACTGGCCCCGTTGACCCCCAGCAACATGTTTTTTTGTTGTAATTTTGAGATATTATGATCCCAGGTGTTGTACGGTTCTGAAGATATCAACTTTTTGACATGTCGCCGCGTAGTTTTTGAGGAGTATCTGGACATACAAACAAACAAACAAACATACAGACAACTGGCCTTTATAGAGGAGACTAGCGGGGCTACCCGGCGTTGCTCGGGGTCATAAAAACATATATTTGAAGAAAGATCGTGTGTGTAACATCTTTATATTCAAACTTCTATGGACGCCCTCTCTCTCTATAGCCGTCTCTTTATCTGCTACCTTTCTCTTTCCTGGTCGCCCCATTTCGCCGCTACTTTCTAATTTTGCCTTTTGCAAAAGCTGTTTCTTCCCCACCATTTCTCCTATTGCCCAGGGTAATAGTATGACATATTTCTATAAAAAGTAACACCTCTATCTGCGCCTTCTATATAGGTACTTATCTCCACCCCGGTTTCATACTATATACGTATCTATCATCACCCCGGTGCGCATACTATATACGTACCTATCGCCGCCCCAGTGCACATACTATATACGTACCTATCGCCGCCCCGGTGCAGATACTATTTAAGTACCTATCGCCGCCCCGTTGCGAATGCTAAATAGTACCTATCGTTACCCCGGTGTGAATGCTAAATACATACCTATTGCGCCCCGGTGTGCATGCTACATAAGTACCTATCGCTGCCCTAGTGCGAATACTAAAGACATACCAATTGCGCCCCGGTGTGCATGCTACATAACTACCTATCGCTGCCCTAGTGCGAATAATTAATATGTACATATTGCCGCTTGGTGTGAATGCTAAATACGTACCTATCGCCGGCCGAGTGCGACTACTAAATACGTACCTATAGCCGCCCTGGTGCGAATGCTAAATACGTACCTATAGCCGCCCCAGTGCGAATGCTAAATACGTACCTATCACCACTACGGTGCGAATGCGAAATACATACCTTTCGCCGCCCCGGTGCGCATGCAATATATGTACTGATCGCCGCCGCAGAGCACATGCTATGTACGTACTTATTGCTGCCCATGTGTATATGCTATATACGTAGCTATCGCCACCCCTGAATTCTGAATACGTACCTATCGCCGCCCTGGTGTGGAAGCTAAATACGTACATATCGCCCCCCCGGTGCGAATGCTAAATACATACCTATCGCCGCCCCGGTGTGAATTCTAAATACGTACCTATTGCCGCCCCGGTGTGAATTCTAAATACGTACCTATCGCCGCCCCGGTGCGGAAGCTAAATACGTACATATCGCTGCCCCGGTGCGAATGCTAAATACATACCTATCGCTGCCCCGGTGTGAATGCTAAATACATACCTATCGCCGCCCCGGTGTGAATGCTAAATACGTACCTATCGCCGCCCCGGTGTGAATTTTAAATATGTACCTTTCGCCGCCCGGTGTGAATTTTAAATATGTACCTTTCGCCGCCCCTGTGCGCGTGCTATATACGTACCTATCGCCGCCCCGGTGCGCGTGCTATATATGAACCGATCGCTGCCTCAGTGCGCATGCTAAATACATACCTATCACTGCCCCGGTGTGCATACTATATACGTACTTATTACCGCCCATGTGCACATGCTATATAAGTACCTATCACCACCGCTGAATGCTAAATAAGTACCTATCGCCGCCCCGGTGTGGAAGCTAAATACGTACATATCGCCGCCCCGAAATTTGGGCAGACCCTAAAAAATTTGGCCTGACCCCTAAAATTTTCCCCGTCCCCTAAATCTCTCCAGCCTTTAATTTTTCACTCTCCCCCAACCATGAGAAATATTTTGACTTCAAAACAAAAATAAACAAAAAAATTTGGCCTGACCCCTAAAAAGTTCCGTCTAACCCCTAAAATTTTCCCCGACCCCTAAATTTCTCCAGCCCCCTAATTGTTCACTCTCCCCCAACCCTGAGAAATATTTTGAGTTCAAAACCAAAAAAAATAAAAAAAATTGGCCTGACCCATAAACAGTTCGTCCTAACCCCTAAAATTTTCCCCGACCCCATAATCTCTCCAGCCCCCTCATTTTTCACTCTCCCCCAACCCTGAGAAATATTTTGACTTCAAAACAAAAAAAAAACAAAAAAATTTGGCCTGACCCCTAAAAAGTTCGTCCTGACCCCTAAAATTTTCCCCGACCCCTCAATCTCTCCAGCTCCCTCATTTTTCACTCTCCCCCAACCCTGAGAAATATTTTGACTTCAAAACAAAAAAAAACAAAAAAATTTGGCCTGACCCCTAAAAAGTTCGTCCTGACCCCTAAAATTTTCGCCGACCCCTAAATCTCTCCGGCCCCCTAATTTTTCACTCTCCCCCAACCATGAGAAATATTTTGACTTCAAAACAAAAAAAAAATAAATAAACAAAAAAATTTGGCCTGACCCCTAAAAAGTTCGTCCTGACCCCTAAAAATTTCCCCGACCCCTAAATCTCTCCAGCCCCTAATTTTTCACTCTCTTACAACCATTAGATATATTTTGACTTCAAAACAAAAAAAAACAAAAAAATTTGGCCTGACCCCTAAAAAGTTCGTCTTGACCCTTAAAATTTTCCCCGACCCCTAACTCTCTCCAGCCCCCTAATTTTTCACTCTCCCCTAACCCTGAGAAATATTTTGACTTCAAAACAAAAAAACCCAGAAAAAAACAAAAAAATTTGGCCTGACCCCTAAAAAGTTCGTCCTGACCCCTAAAATTTTCCCCGACCCCTAAATCTCTCCAGCCCCCTAATTTTTCACTCTCCCCCAACCCTGAGAAATATTTTGAATTCAAAACAGAAAAAAACAAAAAAATTTGGCCTGACCCCTAAAAAGTTCGTCCTGACCCCTAAAATTTTCCCCGACCCCTAAATCTCTCCAGCCCCCTAATTTTTCACTCTCCTCCAACTATGAAAAATATTTTGACTTCAAAACAAAAAAACAAACAAAAAAAAAAAAATTTGGCCTGACCCCTAAAAAGTTCGTCCTGACCCCTAAAATTTTCCCCGACCCCTAAATCTCTCCAGCCCCCTAATTTTTCACTCTCCTCCAACTATGAAAAATATTTTGACTTCAAAACAAAAAAACGAACAAAAAAAAAAAAATTTGGCCTGACCCCTAAAAAGTTCGTCCTGACCCCTAAAATTTTCCCCGACCCCTAAATCTCTCCAGCCCCCTAATTTTTCACTCTCCCCCAACCCTGAGAAATATTTTGACTTCAAAACAAAAAAAAAACAAAAAAATTTGGCCTGACCCCTAAAAAGTTTGTCCTGACCCCTAAATCTCTCCAGCCCCCTAATTTTTCACTCTCCCCCAACCATGAGATATATTTTGACTTCAAAACAAAAAAAAAAAAAAAAAATTGGCCTGACCCCTAAAAAGTTCGTCCTGACCCCTAAAATTTTCCCCGACCCCTAAATCTCTCCATCCCACTAATTTTTCACTCTCCCCCAACCATGAGATATATTTTGACTTCAAAACAAAAAAAACAAAAAAATTTGGCCTGACCCCTAAAAAGTTCGTCCTGACCCCTAAAATTTTCCCCGACCCCTAAATCTCTCCAGCCCCCTTATTTTTCACTCTCCCCCAACCATGAGAAATATTTTCAGTTCAAAACCAAAAAAAAGAAAAAAATTTGGCCTGACCCCTAAAAAGTTCGTCCTGACCCCTAAAATTTTCCCCGAGGCCTATATCTCTCCAGCCTCCTTATTTTTCACTCTCCCCCAACCCTGAGAAATATTTTCAGTTCAAAACCAAAAAAAAGAAAAAAATTTGGCCTGACCCCTAAAAAGTTCGTCCTGACCCCTAAAATTTTCCCCGACCCCTAAATCTCTCCAGCCCCCTAATTTTTCACTCTCCCCCAACCCTGAGAAATATTTTGACTTCAAAACAAAAAAAAACAAAAAAAAACAAAAAAATTTGGCCTGACCCCTAAAAAGTTCGTCCTGACCCCTAAAATTTTCCTCGACCCCTAAATCTCTCCATCCCACTAATTTTTCACTCTCCCCCAACCATGAGATATATTTTGACTTAAAAACAAAAAAAAACAAAAAAATTTGGCCTGACCCCTAAAAAGGTCGTCCTGACCCCTAAAATTTTCCCCGACCCCTAAATCTCTCCAGCCCCCTAATTTTTCACTCTCTCCCAACCCTGAGAAATATTTTCAGTTCAAAACAAAAAAATATTATTTAACATGTATACAAATATTAGTGAAAACAATGGCGGAGCATAATTATTTCTCTTCTTACTTTACTTATTGAGACGTTATTTAATATGTATACAAATATTAGTGAAAACAGTGGTGGAGCATAATTATTTTTCTTCTTACTTTACTTATTGAGACGTTATTTAATATGTATACAAATATTAGTGAAAACAGTGGTGGAGCATAATTATTTATTACTTTAATTTTACTGATACTACACTAACTTCACACCTCTCAAAAAGAAGGAGGTTATACCTGGGAGGATGGTACCATGTCAACAGAAGAAATGCAGTTAGGATTAAGCAACCCTGGCTTCACTACAAACTCGTGTTCAAAAAAGTGCCGTTATTGATTAAGCAACCCTGGCTTCACTGTGGATTCATGTTCAAAAAAGTGCCGTTAGGAATTAAGCAACCCTTGCTTCACTATGGACTCATGTTCAAAAAAATGCTGTTAGGGATTAAGCAACAGTTGCTTCAATAAAAACTTATGTTTCGTTGGGATAAGGCAACCCGTGCTTCACTATAAACTCATGTTCAAAAAAGTGCCGTTAGGGATTTCCTCTGACGTCATTTCCTGCTAAAATCGTGACTTTGCATTATGCCGACAATCCCCCATCTCCAAATTTGGCCTGAGGCGCACCACCGGCGAATGCCGACACTCCACCAAATTCGGCCTGAGTCGCTCACACCGGCGAATGCCGACACTCCCCCAAATTCGGCCTGAGGCGCTCATACTGGCGAATGCCGACACTCTTCCCCGAATTTCGCCTGAGGCGCCCCACCACCGAATGCCGACACTCACGCTCCCCAGATTTGGCCTGAGGCGCCCCACCGCCGAATGCCAATACCCCCCCTTCCCCAAATTTCTCCTGAGGCGCTCACACCGGCGAATGCCGACACCCCCCACACCCACCCCAAGTTTTCAATATGTATACAATATGTATAGAAATATTAGTGAAAACAATGGGGGAGCATACAAATATTAGTGAAAACAGTGGGGGAGCATAATTATTTATTACTTTAATTTTACTGATACTACACTAACTTCACACCTCTCAAAAAGGAGGAGGTAATACCTAGGAGGATGTCATCATGTCAACAGAAAAAATGTGGTTAGGATTAAGCAACCCTTGCTTCACTATGAATTCATGTGGAAAAAAGTGCCGTTATTGATTAAACAACACTTGCGTCACTATAAACGCATGTATCAAAAAGCGCCGTTAGGAGTTACGCAACCCTTGCATCACTATGGACTCATGTTAAAAAAAGTGCCGTTAGTAAGTAAGCAACCCATGCTTGACTATGGACTCGTGTTCAAAAAAAGTGCCGTTTGTGATTAAGCAACACTTGCTTCACTATAAACTCATGTTCAAAAAAGAGCCGTTAGGGATTTCCTCTGACGTCATTTCCTGTTAAAATCATGACGGTGCATTATTTCTCAAATTCTTTGTTTTTTTCTCAAATTAGTACTAAACAACGTTTAAAATCGAGGAAAAAGGCACCCCCCCATTGGAGAAAAGTGCTCAGTCGACCCTCGAAGAGTCCATTTTTTTTTCCGGTTCTGAGATATTATACGTCCCGGGGCTGGCCGGTTATAATTATGTCAACCGTGTGACTGTTTGTTGGGTCCACTCGGAGGAGTATCTGGACATACAAACAAACAAACAAACAAACAAACAGACAAACATACAGACAAGTGCCCTTTATATAGGAGACTAGCGGGGCTACCCGGCGTTGCTCGGGGTCATAAAAACATATATTTGAAGAAAGATCGTGTGTGTAACATCTTTATATTCAAACTTCTATGTCCGCCCCCTCTCTCTATAGCCGTCTCTTTATCTGCTACCTTTATCTTCCCTGGTCACCCCATTTCGCCGCTACTTTCTAATTTTGCCTTTTGCAAGAGCTGTTTCTTCCCCACCATTTCTCCTATTGCCCAGGGTAATAATATGACATATTTCTATAAAAAGTAACACCTCTATCTGCGCCTTCTATATAGGTACTTATCTCCACCACGGTGTTCATACTATATACGTATCTATTATCACCCTCGTGCGCATACTATATACGTACCTATCGCCGCCCCAGTGCACATACTATATACGTACCTATCGCCGCCCCGGTGCAGATACTATTTAAGTACCTATCGTCGCCCCGTTGCGAATGCTAAATAGTACCTATCGTTGCCCCGGTGTGAATGCTAAATAAATACCTATTGCGCCCCGGTGTGCATGCTACATAAGTACCTATCGCTGCCCTAGTGCGAATACTACAGACATACCAATTGCGCCTTGTTGTGCATGCTACATAAGTACCTATCGCCGGCCCGGTGTGAATTCTAAATACGTACCTATAGCCGCCCTGGTGCGAATGCTAAATACGTACCTATAGCCACCCCGGTGCGAATGCTAAATACGTACCTATCACCACCACGGTGCGAATGCTAAATACATAACTTTTCGCCGCCCCGGTGCGCGTACTATATATGTACTGATCGCCGCCGCAGAGCGCATGCTATGTACGTACTTATTGTTGCCCATGTGTACATGCTATATACGTAGCTATCGCCACCCCTGAATTCTGAATACGTACCTATCGCCGCCCTGGTGTGGAAGCTAAATACGTACATATCGCCGCCCCGGTGCGAATGCTAAATACATACCTATCGCCGCCCCTGGTGTGAATTCTAAATACGTAACTATCGCCGCCCCGGTGTGAATTCTAAATACGTACCTATCGCCGCCCCGGTGAGGAAGCTAAATACGTACATATCGCCACCCCGGTGCGAATGCTAAATACATACCTATCGCCGCCCCGGTGTGAATGCTAAATACGTACCTATTGCCGCCCCGGTGTGAATTTTAAATATGTACTATTCGCCGCCCCGGTGTGAATTTTAAATATGTACCTTTCGCCGCCCCTGTGCGCGTGCTATATACGTACCTATCGCCGCCCCGGTGTGCGTGCTATATATAAACCGATCGCTGCCTCAGTGCGCATGCTAAATACATACCTATCACTGCCCCGGTGTGCATACTATATACATACTTATTACCGCCCATGTGCACATGCTATATAAGTACCTATCACCACCGCTGAATGCTAAATAAGTACCTATCGCCGCCCTGGTGTGGAAGCTAAATACGTACATATCGCCGCCCCTAAATTGGGGCGGACCCCTAAACAATTTGGCCTGACCCCTGAAATTTTCCCCGACCCCTAAATCTCTCCAGCCCATAATTTTTCACTCTCCCCCAACCATGAGAAATATTTTGACTTCAAAACAAAAAAAAAAAAAAATTTAGCCTGACCCCTAAAAAGTTCCGCCTGACCCCTAAAATTTTCCCCGACCCCTAAATCTCTCCAGCCCCCTTATTTTTACCTCTCCCCCAACCATGAGAAATATTTTCAGTACAAAACCAAAAAAAACAAAAAAATTTGGGCTGACCCCTAAAAAGTTCGTCCTGACCCCTAAAATTTTCCCCGACCCTTAAATCTCTCCAGCCCCCTAATTTTTACCTCTCCCCCAACCCTGAGAAATATTTTCAGTTCAAAACCAAAAAAAAAAAAAAATTTGGCCCGACCCGTAAAAAGTTCGTCCTGACCCCTAAAATTTTCCCCGACCCCTGAATCTCTCCAGCCCCCTAATTTTTCACTCTCCCCCAACGATGAGAAATATTTTGACTTCAAAACAAAAAAAAACATAAAAAATTGGCCTGACCCCTAAAAAGTTCGTCCTGACCCCTAAAATTTTCCCCGACCCCTAAATCTCTCTAGCCCCCTAATTTTTCACTCTCCCCCAACCATGAGAAATATTTTGAGTTCAAAACCAAAAAAAAGAAAAAAATTTGGCCTGACCCCTAAACAGTTCGTCCTGACCCCTAAAATTTTCCCCGACCCCTAAATCTCTCCAGCCCCCTAATTTTTACCTCTCCCCCAACCATGAGAAATATTTTCAGTTCAAAACCAAAAAAAACAAAAAAATTTGGCCTGACCCCTAAAAAGTTCGTCCTGACCCCTAAAATTTTCCCCGACCCTTAAATCTCTCCAGCCCCCTAATTTTTACCTCTCCCCCAACCCTGAGAAATATTTTCAGTTCAAAACCAAAAAAAAAAAAAAAATTTGGCTAGACCCCTAAAAAGTTCGTCCTGACCCCTAAAATTTTCCCCGACCCCTGAATCTCTCCAGCCCCCTAATTTTTCACTCTCCCCCAACGATGAGAAATATTTTGAGTTCAAAACCAAAAAAAAGAAAAAAATTTGGCCTGACCCCTAAAAAGTTCGTCCTGACCCCTAAAATTTTCGCCGACCCCTGAATCTCTCCAGCCCCCTAATTTTTCACTCTCCCCCAACGATGAGAAATATTTTGAGTTCAAAACCAAAAAAAAGAAAAAAATTTGGCCTGACCCCTAAAAAGTTCGTCCTGACCCCTAAAAATTTCCCCGACCCCTACATCTCTCCAGCCCCCTAATTTTTCACTCTCCCCCAACCCTGAGAAATATTTTGACTTCAAAACAAAAAAAAAAAAATTGGCCTGACCCCTTAAAAGTTCGTCCTGACCCCTAAAATTTTCCCCGACCCCTAAATCTCTCCATCCCCCTAATTTTTCACTCTCCCCCAACCCTGAGATATATTTTAAGTTCAAAAAAAAAAAAAAAAAATTTGGCCTGACCCCTAAAAATTTGGCCTGAACCCTAAAATTTACCCCGACCCCCTAATCTCTTCAGCCCCCCCCCCCAACTTTTTTTTTTAGTGTCCAACAACCCTGAGAATTATTTTAAGTTCAAAACAAAAATAATCAAAAAAATTTGGCCTGACCCCTAAAAAGTTCCGCCTGACCTCTAAAATTTTCCCCGACCCCTCAATCTCTCCAGCCCCCTAATTTTTCACTCTCCCCCAACCCTGAGAAATATTTTGAGGTCAAAACCAAAAAAAAGAAAAAAATTTGGCCTGACCCCTAAAAAGTTCGTCCTGACCCCTAAAATTTTCCCCGACCCCTAAATCTCTCTAGCCCCCTAATTTTTCACTCTCCCCCAACCCTGAGAAATATTTTGACTTCAAAACAAAAAAACCCACAAATTTTGCTTGACCCCTAAAAAGTTCGCCCTGACCCCTAAAATTGACCCCGACCCCTAAATCTCTCCAGCCCCCTAATTTTTCACTCTCCCCCAACCCTGAGAAATATTTTGACTTCAAAACAACAAAAAACAAAAAAAAAACAAAAAAATTTGGTGTGACCCCTTAAAAGTTCGTCCTGACCCCTAAAATTTTCCCCGACCCCTGAATCTCTCCAGCCCCCTAATTTTTCACTCTCCCCCAACCATGAGAAATATTTTGAGTTCAAAACCAAAAAAAAGAAAAAAATTTGGCCTGACCCCTAAACAGTTCGTCCTGACCCCTAAAATTTTCCCCGACCCCTAAATCTCTCCAGCCCCCTAATTTTTCACTCTCCCCCAACCATGAGAAATATTTTCAGTTCAAAACCAAAAAAAACAAAAAAATTTGGCCTGACCCCTAAAATTTTCCCCGACCCTTAAATCTCTCCAGCCCCCTAATTTTTACCTCTCCCCCAACCCTGAGAAATATTTTCAGTTCAAAACCAAAAAAAAAAAAAATTTGGCTAGACCCCTAAAAAGTTCGTCCTGACCCCTAAAATTTTCCCCGACCCCTGAATCTCTCCAGCCCCCTAATTTTTCACTCTCCCCCAACGATGAGAAATATTTTGAGTTCAAAACCAAAAAAAAAAAAAAAAATTGGCCTGACCCCTAAAAAGTTCGTCCTGACCCCTAAAAATTTCCCCGACCCCTACATCTCTCCAGCCCCCTAATTTTTCACTCTCCCCCAACCCTGAGAAATATTTTGACTTCAAAACAAAAAAAAAAAAAATTGGCCTGACCCCTTAAAAGTTCGTTCTGACCCCTAAAATTTTCCCCGACCCCTAAATCTCTCCATCCCCCTAATTTTTCACTCTCCCCCAACCCTGAGATATATTTTAAGTTCAAAAAAAAAAAAAAAATTTGGCCTGACCCCTAAAAATTTGGCCTGACCCCTAAAATTTTCCCCGACCCCCTAATCTCTTCAGCCCCCCCCAACTTTTTTTTTTAGTGTCCAACAACCCTGAGAATTATTTTAAGTTCAAAACAAAAACAATCAAAAAAATTTGGCCTGACCCCTAAAAAGTTCCGCCTGACCCCTAAAATTTTCCCCGACCCCTCAATCTCTCCAGCCCCCTAATTTTTCACTCTCCCCCAACCCTGAGAAATATTTTGAGGTTAAAACCAAAAAAAAGAAAAAAATTTGGCCTGACCCCTAAAAAGTTCGTCCTGACCCCTAAAATTTTCCCCGACCCCTAAATCTCTCTAGCCCCCTAATTTTTCACTCTCCCCCAACCCTGAGAAATATTTTGACTTCAAAACAAAAAAACCCACGAATTTTGCTTGACCCCTAAAAAGTTCGTCCTGACCCCTAAAATTTTCCCCGACCCTTAAATCTCTCCAGCCCCCTAATTTTTACCTCTCCCCCAACCCTGAGAAATATTTTCAGTTCAAAACCAAAAAAAAAAAAAAATTTGGCTAGACCCCTAAAAAGTTCGTCCTGACCCCTAAAATTTTCCCCGACCCCTGAATCTCTCCAGCCCCCTAATTTTTCACTCTCCCCCAACGATGAGAAATATTTTGAGTTCAAAACCAAAAAAAAGAAAAAAATTTGGCCTGACCCCTAAAAAGTTCGTCCTGACCCCTAAAAATTTCCCCGACCCCTACATCTCTCCAGCCCCCTAATTTTTCACTCTCCCCCAACCCTGAGAAATATTTTGACTTCAAAACAAAAAAAAAAAAATTGGCCTGACCCCTTAAAAGTTCGTCCTGACCCCTAAAATTTTCCCCGACCCCTAAATCTCTCCATCCCCCTAATTTTTCACTCTCCCCCAACCCTGAGATATATTTTAAGTTCAAAAAAAAAAAAAAAAAATTTGGCCTGACCCCTAAAATTTTCCCCGACCCCCTAATCTCTTCAGCCCCCCCCCCCAACTTTTTTTTTTAGTGTCCAACAACCCTGAGAATTATTTTAAGTTCAAAACAAAAATAATCAAAAAAATTTGGCCTGACCCCTAAAAAGTTCCGCCTGACCCCTAAAAGTTTCCCCGACCCCTCAATCTCTCCAGCCCCCAAATTTTTCACTCTCCCCCAACCCTGAGAAATATTTTGAGGTCAAAACCCAAAAAAAGAAAAAAATTTGGCCTGACCCCTAAAAAGTTTGTCCTGACCCCTAAAATTTTCCCCGACCCCTAAATCTCTCTAGCCCCCTAATTTTTCACTCTCCCCCAACCCTGAGAAATATTTTGACTTCAAAACAAAAAAACCCACAAATTTTGCTTGACCCCTAAAAAGTTCGCCCTGACCCCTAAAATTTTCCCCGACCCCTAAATCTCTCCAGCCCCCTAATTTTTCACTCTCCCCCAACCCTGAGAAATATTTTGACTTCAAAACAACAAAAAACAAAAAAAAAACAAAAAAATTTGGTGTGACCCCTTAAAAGTTCGTCCTGACCCCTAAAATTTTCCCCGACCCCTGAATCTCTCCAGCCCCCTAATTTTTCACTCTCCCCCAACCATGAGAAATATTTTGAGTTCAATACAAAAAAAAAAAAAAATTTGGCCTGACCCCTAAACAGTTCGTCCTGACCCCTAAAATTTTCCCCGACCCCTAAATCTCTCCAGCCCCCTAATTTTTCACTCTCCCCCAACCCTGAGAAATATTTTGACTTCAAAACAAAAAAAAAAAAATTGGCCTGACCCCTTAAAAGTTCGTCCTGACCCCTAAAATTTTCCCCGACCCCTAAATCTCTCCATCCCCCTAATTTTTCACTCTCCCCCAACCCTGAGATATATTTTAAGTTCAAAAAAAAAAAAAAAAATTTGGCCTGACCCCTAAAAATTTGGCCTGACCCCTAAAATTTTCCCCGACCCCCTAATCTCTTCAGCCCCCCCCCCCAACTTTTTTTTTTAGTGTCCAACAACCCTGAGAATTATTTTAAGTTCAAAACAAAAATAATCAAAAAAATTTGGCCTGACCCCTAAAAAGTTCCGCCTGACCCCTAAAAGTTTCCCCGACCCCTCAATCTCTCCAGCCCCCTAATTTTTCACTCTCCCCCAACCCTGAGAAATATTTTGAGGTCAAAACCAAAAAAAAGAAAAAAATTTGGCCTGACCCCTAAAAAGTTCGTCCTGACCCCTAAAATTTTCCCCGACCCCTAAATCTCTCTAGCCCCCTAATTTTTCACTCTCCCCCAACCCTGAGAAATATTTTGACTTCAAAACAAAAAAACCCACAAATTTTGCTTGACCCCTAAAAAGTTCGCCCTGACCCCTAAAATTTTCCCCGACCCCTAAATCTCTCCAGCCCCCTAATTTTTCACTCTCCCCCAACCCTGAGAAATATTTTGACTTCAAAACAACAAAAAAAAAAAAAAAAAAAAAATTTGGTGTGACCCCTTAAAAGTTCGTCCTGACCCCTAAAATTTTCCCCGACCCCTGAATCTCTCCAGCCCCCTAATTTTTCACTCTCCCCCAACCATGAGAAATATTTTGAGTTCAAAACCAAAAAAAAGAAAAAAATTTGGCCTGACCCCTAAACAGTTCGTCCTGACCCCTAAAATTTTCCCCGACCCCTAAATCTCTCCAGCCCCCTAATTTTTCACTCTCCCCCAACCATGAGAAATATTTTCAGTTCAAAACCAAAAAAAAAAAAAAAATTTGGCCTGACCCCTAAAAAGTTCGTCCTGACCCCTAAAATTTTCCCCGACCCTTAAATCTCTCCAGCCCCCTAATTTTTACCTCTCCCCCAACCCTGAGAAATATTTTCAGTTCAAAACCAAAAAAAAAAAAAATTTGGCTAGACCCCTAAAAAGTTCGTCCTGACCCCTAAAATTTTCCCCGACCCCTGAATCTCTCCAGCCCCCTAATTTTTCACTCTCCCCCAACGATGAGAAATATTTTGAGTTCAAAACCAAAAAAAATAAAAAAAATTGGCCTGACCCCTAAAAAGTTCGTCCTGACCCCTAAAATTTTCCCCGACCCCTAAATCTCTCCAGCCCCCTAATTTTTCACTCTCCCCCAACCCTGAAAAATATTTTCAGTTCAAAACCAAAAAAATGAAAAAAATTTGGCCTGACCCCTAAAAAGTTCGTCCTGACCCCTAAAATTTTCCCCGACCCCTAAATCTCTCCAGCCCCCTAATTTTTCACTCTCCCCCAACCATGAGATATATTTTGACTTCAAAACAAAAAAAAAAACAAAAAAATTTGGCCTGACCCCTAAAAAGTTGGTCCTGACCCCTAAAATTTTCCCCGACCCCTAAATCTCTCCAGCCTCCTAATTTTTCACTCTGCCCCAACCCTGAGAAATATTTTGACTTCAAAACAAAAAAAAAGAAAAAAATTTAGCCTGACCCCTAAAAAGTTGGTCCTGACCCCTAAAATTTTTCCAGACCCCTAAATCTCTCCAGCCCCCTGATTTTTCACTCTCCCCCAACAATGAGATATATTTTGAGTTCAAAACAAAAAAAAAACAAAAAAATTTGGCCTGACCCCTAAAAAGTTCGTCCTGACCCCTAAAATTTTCCCCGACCCTTAAATCTCTCCAGCCCCCTAATTTTTCACTCTCCTCCAACCCTGAGAAATATTTTGACTTCAAAACAAAAAAAAACAAAACAAAAAAAAAATTTGGCCTGACCCCTAAAAAGTTCGTCCTGACCCCTAAAATTTTCCCCGACCCCTAAATCTCTCCAGCCCCCTAATTTTTCACTCTCCCCCAACCATGAGAAATATTTTGACTTCAAAACAAAAAAAAACAAAAAACTTTGGCCTGACCCCTAAAAAGTTCGTCCTGACCCCTAAAATTTTCCCTGACCCCTAAATCTCTCCAGCCCCTTAATTTTTCACTCTCCCCCAACCCTGAGAAATATTTTGACTTCAAAACAAAAAAAAACAAAAAAATTTGGCCTGACCCCTAAAAAGTTCGTCCTGACCCCTAAAATTTTCCCCGACCCCTAAATCTCTCCAGTCCCCTAATTTTTCAATATCCCCCAACTCTGAGAAATATTTTCAGTTCAAAACAAAAAAAAAGAAAAAAATTTGGCCTGACCCCTAAAAAGTTCGTCCTGACCCCTAAAATTTTCCCCGACCCCTAAATCTCTCCAGCCCCCTAATTTTTCACTCTCCCCCAACCATGAGAAATATTTTCAGTTCAAAACCAAAAAAAAGAAAAAAATTTGGCCTGACCCCTAAAAAGTTCGTCCTGACCCCTAAAATTTTCCCCGACCCCTAAATCTCTCCAGCCCCCTAATTTTTCACTCTCCCCCAACCCTGAGAAATATTTTGACTTCAAAACCAAAACAAAGAAAAAATTTGGCCTGACCCCTAAAAAGTTTTTCCTGACCCCTAAATTTTTCTCCGACCCCTAAATCTCTCCAGCCCCCTAATTTTTCACTCTCCTCCGACCATGAGAAATATTTTGACTTCAAAACAAAAAAAAACAAAAAAATTTGGCCTGACCCCTAAAAAGTTCGTCCTGACCCCTAAAATTTTCCCCGACCCCTAAATCTCTCCAGCCCCCTAAGTTTTCACTCTTCCCCAACCCTGAGAAATATTTTGACTTCAAAACAAAAAATGTCATTTAACATGTATACAAATATTAGTGAAAACAATGGCGATGCATAATTATTTCTCTTCTTACTTTACTTATTGAGACGTTATTTAACATGTATACAAATATTAGTGAAAACAATGGCGGAGCATAATTATTTCTCTTCTTACTTAACTTCTTGAGACGTTATTTAATATGTATACACATATTAGTGAAAACAATGGCGGAGCATAATTATTTCTCTTCTTACTTAACTTCTTGAGAAGTTATTTTATATGTATACAAATATTAGTGAAAACAGTGGAGCATAATTATTTCTCTTCTTACTTTACTTATTGAGACGTTATTTAACATGTATACAAATATTAGTGAAAACAATGGCGGAGCATAATTATTTCTCTTCTTACTTAACTTCTTGAGACGTTATTTAATATGTATACAAATATTAGTGAAAACAATGGTGGAGCATAATTATCTCTTTTCTTACTTTACTTATTGAGACGTTATTAAACATGTATACAAATATTAGTGAAAACAGTGGCGGAGCATAATTATTTCTATTCTTACTTTATTTAATGAGATGTTTTTTAATATGTATACAAATATTAGTGAAAACAATGGCGGAGCATAATTATTTCTCTTCTTACTTTACTTCTTGAGACGTTATTTAATATGTATACAAATATTAGTGAAAACAGTAGTGGAGCATAATTATTTCTCTTTTTACTTTACTTATTGAGACGTTATTTAACATGTATACAAATATTAGTGAAAACAATGGCAGAGCATAATTATTTCTCTTCTTACTTAACTTCTTGAGACGTTATTTAATATGTATACAAATATTAGTGAAAACAATGGGGGAGCATAATTATCTCTTTTCTTACTTTACTTATTGAGACGTTATTAAACATGTATACAAATATTAGTGAAAACAGTGGTGGAGCATTATTATTTCTATTCTTACTTTATTTATTGAGATGTTTTTTAATATGTATACAAATATTAGTGAAAACAATGGCGGAGCATAATTATTTCTCTTCTTACTTTACTTCTTGAGACGTTATTTAATATGTATACAAATATTAGTGAAAACAATGGTGGAGCATAATTATTTCTCTTTTTACTTTACTTATTGAGACGTTATTTAATATGTATACAAATATTAGTGAAAACAATGGTGGAGCATAATTATTTATTACTTTAATTTTACTGATACTACACTAACTTCACACCTCTCAAAAAGAAGGAGGTTATACCTGGGAGGATGGTATCATGTCAACAGAAGAAATGCAGTTAGGATTAAGCAACCCTGGCTTCACTACAAACTCGTGTTCAAAAAAGTGCCGTTATTGATTAAGCAACCCTGGCTTCACTGTGGATTCATGTTTAAAAAAGTGCCGTTAGGAATTAAGCAACCCTTGCTTCACTATGGACTCATGTTCAAAAAAATGCCGTTAGGGATTAAGCAACAGTTGCTTCAATAAAAACTTGTGTTTCGTTGGGATAAGGCAACCCGTGCTTTACTATAAACTCATGTTCAAAAAAGTGCCGTCAGGGATTTCCTATGACGTCATTTCCTGCTAAAATCGTGACTTTGCATTATGCCGACAATCCCCCATCTCCAAATTTGGCATGAGGCGCACCACCGGCGAATGCCGACACTCCACCAAATTCGGCCTGAGTCGCTCACACCGGCGAATGCCAACACTCCCCCAAATTCCGCCTGAGGCGCTCATACTGGCGAATGCCGACACTCCTCCCCGAATTTCGCCTGAGGCGCCCCACCGCCGAATGCCGACACTCACCCTCCCCAGATTTGGCCTGAGGCGCCCCACCGCCGAATGCCGATACCCCCCCCCCCTCCTCTTCCCCAAATTTCTCCTGAGGCGCTCACACCGGCGAATGCCGACACCCCCCACACCCACCCCAAGTTTTCAATATGTATACAATATGTATAGAAATATTAGTGAAAACAATGGGGGAGCATACAAATATTAGTGAAAACAGTGGGGGAGCATAATTATTTATTACTTTAATTTTACTGATACTACACTAACTTCACACCTCTCAAAAAGGAGGTGGTAATACCTAGGAGGATGTTATCATGTCAACAGAAAAAATGTGGTTAGGAGTTAAGCAACCCTTGCATCACTATGAACTCATGTTAAAAAAAGTGCCGTTAGTAAGTAAGCAACCCATGCTTGACTATGGACTCGTGTTCAAAAAAAGTGCCGTTTGTGATTAAGCAACACTTGCTTCACTATAAACTCATGTTCAAAAAAGAGCCGTTAGGGATTTCCTCTGACGTCATTTCCTGTTAAAATCATGACGGTGCATTATTTCTCAAATTCTTTGTTTTTTTCTCAAATTAGTACTAAACAACGTTGAAAATCGAGGAAAAAGGCACCCCCCCATTGGAGAAAAGTGCTCAGTCGACCCTCGAAGAGTCCATTTTTTTTTCCGGTTCTGAGATATTATACGTCCCGGGGCTGGCCGGTTATAATGATGTCAACCGTGTGACTGTTTGTTGGGTCCTCTCGGAGGAGTATCTGGACATACAAACAGACAAACAAACAGACAAACAAACATACAGACAACTGCCCTTTATATAGGAGACTAGCGGGGCTACCCGGCGTTGCTCGGGGTCATAAAAACATATATTTGAAGAAAGATCGTGTGTGTAACATCTTTATATTCAAACTTCTATGTCCGCCCCCTCTCTCTATAGCCGTCTCTTTATCTGCTACCTTTCTCTTTCCTGGTCGCCCCATTTCGCCGCTACTTTCTAATTTTGCCTTTTGCAAAAGCTGTTTCTTCCCCACCATTTCTCCTATTGCCCAGGGTAATAGTATGACATATTTCTATAAAAAGTAACACCTCTATCTGCGCCTTCTATATAGGTACTTATCTCCACCCCGCTGTTCATACTATATACGTATCTATCATCACCCCGGTGCGCATACTATATACGTACCTATCGCCGCCCCAGTGCACATACTATATACGTACCTATCGCCGCCCCGGTGCAGATACTATTTAAGTACCTATCGCCGCCCCGTTGCGAATGCTAAATAGTACCTATCGTTGCCCCGGTGTGAATGCTAAATACATACCTATTGCGCTCCGGTGTGCATGCTACATAAGTACCTATTGCTGCCCTAGTGCGAATACTAAAGACATACCAATTGCGCTCCGGTGTGCATGCTACATAAGTACCTATCACTGCCCTAGTGCGAATAATTAATATGTACATATTGCCGCTTTGGTGTGAATGCTAAATACGTACCTATCGCCGGCCCAGTGCGAATGCTAAATACGTACCTATAGCCGCCCTGGTGCGAATGTTAAATACGTACATATAGCCGCCCCAGTGCGAATGCTAAATACGTACCTATCACCACTACGGTGCGAATGCGAAATACATACCTTTCGCCGCCCCGGTACGCATGCAATATATGTACTGATCGCCGCCGCAGAGCGCATGCTATGTACGTACTTATTGCTGCCCGTGTGTACATGCTATATACGTAGCTATCGCCACCCCTGAATTCTGAATACGTACCTATCGCCGCCCTGGTGTGGAAGCTAAATACGTACATATCGCCGCCCCGGTGCGAATGCTAAATACATACCTATTGCCGCCCCGGTGTGAATTCTAAATACGTACCTATCGCCGCCCCGGTGCGGAAGCTAAATACGTACATATCGCTGCCCCGGTGCGAATGCTAAATACATACCTATCGCTGCCCCGGTGTGAATGCTAAATACATACCTATCGCCGCCCCGGTGTGAATGCTAAATACGTACCTATCGCCGCCCCGGTGTGAATTTTAAATATGTACCTTTCGCCGCCCGGTGTGAATTTTAAATATGTACCTTTCGCCGCCCCTGTGCGCGTGCTATATACGTACCTATTGCCGCCCCGGTGCGCGTGCTATATATGAACCGATTGCTTCCTCAGTGCGCATGCTAAATACATACCTATCACTGCCCCGGTGTGCATACTATATACGTACTTATTACCGGCCATGTGCACATACTATATAAGTACCTATCACCACTGCTGAATGCTAAATAAGTACCTATCGCCGCCCCGGTGTGGAAGCTAAATACAGACATATCGCCGCCCCTAAATTTGGGCAGACCCTAAAAAATTTGTCCTGAACCGTAAAATTTTCCCCGTCCCCTAAATCTCTCCAGCCTCTAATTTTTCACTCTCCCCCAACCATGAGAAATATTTTGACTTCAAAACAAAAAAAAAACAAAAAAATTTGGCCTGACCCCTAAAAAGTTCCGCCTGACCCCTAAAATTTTCCCGACCCTAAATGTCTCCAACCCCCTAATTTTTCACTCTCCCCCAACCATGAGAAATATTTTGACTTCAAAACAAAAAAAAACAAAAAAATTTGGCCTGACCCCTAAAAAGTTCCGCCTGACCCCTAAAATTTTCCCCGACCCCTAAATCTCTCCAGCCCCCTAATTTTTCACTCTCCTCCAACCATGAGAAATATTTTGACTTCAAAACAAAAAAAAACAAAAAAATTTGGCCTGACCCCTACAAAGTTCGTCCTGACCCCTAAAATGTTCCCCGACCCCTAAATCTCTCCAGCCCCCTAATTTTTCACTGTCCCCCAACCCTGAGAAATATTTTGATTTAAAAACAAAAAAAAAACAAAAAAAAACAAAAAAATTTGGCCTGACCCCTAAAAAGTTCGTCCTGACCCCTAAAATTTTCCCCGACCCCTAAATCTCTCCAGCCCCCTAATTTTTCACTCTCCCCCAACCATGAGATATATTTTGACTTCAAAACAAAAAAAAACAAAAAAATTTGGCCTGACCCCTAAAAAGTTCGTCCTGACCCCTAAAATTTTCCCCGACCCCTAAATCTCTCGAGCCCCCTAATTTTTCACTCTCCTCCAACCATGAAAAATATTTTGACTTCAAAACAAAAAAAAACAAAAAAATTTGGCCTGACCCCTAAAAAGTTCGTCCTGACCCCTAAAATTTTCCCCGACTCCTAAATCTCTCCAGCCCCCTAATTTTTCACTCTCTTACAACCATTAGATATATTTTGACTTCAAAACAAAAAAAAACAAAAAAATTTGGCCTGACCCCTAAATCTCTCCAGCCCCCTAATTTTTCACTCTCCCGCAACCGAGAAATATTTTGACTTCAAAACAAAAAAAAAAAAAAAAAAAAAAAAAAAATTTGGCCAGACCCCTAAAAAGTTCGTCCTGACCCCTAAAATTTTCCCCGACCCCTAAATCTTACCAGCCCCCTAATTTTTAACTCTCCTCCAACCATGAGAAATATTTTGACTTGAAAACAAAAAAAAACAAAAAAAAAGAAAAAAATTTGGCCTGACCCCTAAAAAGTTCGTCCTGACCCCTAAAATTTTCCCCGACCCATAAATCTCTCCAGCCCCCTAATTTTTCACTCTCCCCCAACCATGAGATATATTTTGACTTCAAAACAAAAAAAAACAAAAAAATTTGGCCTAACCCCTAAAAAGTTCGTCCTGACCCCTAAAATTTTCCCCGACCCCTAAATCTCTCCAGCCCCCTAATTTTTAACTCTCCTCCAACCATGAGAAATATTTTGACTTCAAAACAAAAAACAACAAAAAAATTTGGCCTGACCCCTAAAAAGTTCGTCCTGACCCCTAAAATTTTCCCGGACCCCTAAATCTCTCAAGCCCCCTAATTTTTCACTCTCCCCCAACCCTGAGAAATATTTTGACTTGAAAACAAAAAAAAACAAAAAAATTTGGCCTGACCCCTAAAAAGTTCGTCCTGACCCCTAAAATTTTCCCCGACCCCTAAATCTCTCGAGCCCCCTAATTTTTCACTCTCCTCCAACCATGAAAAATATTTTGACTTCAAAACAAAAAAAAACAAAAAAATTTGGCCTGACCCCTAAAAAGTTCGTCCTGACCCCTAAAATTTTCCCCGACTCCTAAATCTCTCCAGCCCCCTAATTTTTCACTCTCTTACAACCATTAGATATATTTTGACTTCAAAACAAAAAAAAACAAAAAAATTTGGCCTGACCCCTAAATCTCTCCAGCCCCCTAATTTTTCACTCTCCCGCAACCGAGAAATATTTTGACTTCAAAACAAAAAAAAAAAAAAAAAAAAAAAAAAATTTGGCCAGACCCCTAAAAAGTTCGTCCTGGCCCCTAAAATTTTCCCCGACCCCTAAATCTTACCAGCCCCCTAATTTTTAACTCTCCTCCAACCATGAGAAATATTTTGACTTGAAAACAAAAAAAAACAAAAAAAAAGAAAAAAATTTGGCCTGACCCCTAAAAAGTTCGTCCTGACCCCTAAAATTTTCCCCGACCCATAAATCTCTCCAGCCCCCTAATTTTTCACTCTCCCCCAACCATGAGATATATTTTGACTTCAAAACAAAAAAAAACAAAAAAATTTGGCCTAACCCCTAAAAAGTTCGTCCTGACCCCTAAAATTTTCCCCGACCCCTAAATCTCTCCAGCCCCCTAATTTTTAACTCTCCTCCAACCATGAGAAATATTTTGACTTCAAAACAAAAAACAACAAAAAAATTTGGCCTGACCCCTAAAAAGTTCGTCCTGACCCCTAAAATTTTCCCGGACCCCTAAATCTCTCAAGCCCCCTAATTTTTCACTCTCCCCCAACCCTGAGAAATATTTTGACTTGAAAACAAAAAAAAACAAAAAAATTTGGCCTGACCCCTAAAAAGTTCGTCCTGACCCCTAAAATTTTCCCCGACCCCTAAATCTCTCGAGCCCCCTAATTTTTCACTCTCCTCCAACCATGAAAAATATTTTGACTTCAAAACAAAAAAAAACAAAAAAATTTGGCCTGACCCCTAAAAAGTTCGTCCTGACCCCTAAAATTTTCCCCGACTCCTAAATCTCTCCAGCCCCCTAATTTTTCACTCTCTTACAACCATTAGATATATTTTGACTTCAAAACAAAAAAAAACAAAAAAATTTGGCCTGACCCCTAAATCTCTCCAGCCCCCTAATTTTTCACTCTCCCGCAACCGAGAAATATTTTGACTTCAAAACAAAAAAAAAAAAAAAAAAAAAAAAAAAATTTGGCCAGACCCCTAAAAAGTTCGTCCTGACCCCTAAAATTTTCCCCGACCCCTAAATCTTACCAGCCCCCTAATTTTTAACTCTCCTCCAACCATGAGAAATATTTTGACTTGAAAACAAAAAAAAACAAAAAAAAAGAAAAAAATTTGGCCTGACCCCTAAAAAGTTCGTCCTGACCCCTAAAATTTTCCCCGACCCATAAATCTCTCCAGCCCCCTAATTTTTCACTCTCCCCCAACCATGAGATATATTTTAACTTCAAAACAAAAAAAAAACAAAAAAAAAACAAAAAAATTTGGCCTGAGCGCTAAAAAGTTCGTCCTGACCCCTAAAAATTTCCCCGACCCCTAAATCTCTCCAGCCCCCTAATTTTTCACTCTCCCCCAACCATGAGATATATTTTGACTTCAAAACAAAAAAAAACAAAAAAATTTGGCCTGACCCCTAAATCTCTCCAGCCCCCTAATTTTTCACTCTCACCCAACCGAGAAATATTTTGACTTCAAAACAAAAAAAAAAAAACAAAAAAAATAAAATTAGGCCTGACCCCTAAAAAGTTCGTCCTGACCCCTAAAATTTTCCCCGATCCCTAAATCTCCCCAGCCCCCTAATTTTTCACTCTCTCCCAACCATGAGATATATTTTGACTTCAAAACAAAACAAAAAAAAAAATTTGGCCTAACCCCTAAAAAGTTCGTCCTGACCCCTAAAATTTTCCCCGACCCCTAAATCTCTCCAGCCCTCTAATTTTTAACTCTCCTCCAACCATGAGAAATATTTTGACTTCAAAACAAAAAAAAACAAAAAAATTTGGCCTGACCCCTAAAAAGTTCGTCCTGACCCCTAAAATTTTCCCCGACCCCTAAATGTCTCCAGCCCCCTAATTTTTCACTCTCCCCCAACCATGAGATATATTTTGACTTCAAAACAAAAAAAAACAAAAAAATTTGGCCTGACCCCTACAAAGTTCGTCCTGACCCCTAAAATGTTCCCCGACCCCCTAATCTCTTCAGCCCCCTAATTTTTCACTCTCCCCAACCATGAGAAATATTTTGACTTCAAAATAAAAAAATTTCAAAAAATTTGGCCTGACCCCTTAAAAGTTCGTCCTGACCCCTAAAATTTTCCCCGACCCCTAAATCTCTCCAGCCCCCTTATTTTTCACTCTCCCCCACCCCTGAGAAATATTTTCAGTTCAAAACCAAAAAAAAAAAAAATTTGGCCTGACCCCTAAAAAGTTCGTCCTGACCCCTAAAATTTTCCCCGACCCTTCAATCTCTCCAGTCCCCTAATTGTTCACTCTCCCCCAACCCTGAGAAATATTTTGACTTCAAAACAAAAAAAAAACAAAAAAATTTGGCCTGACCCCTAAAAAGTTCGTCCTGACCCCTAAAATTTTCCCCGACCCCTAAATCTCTCCAGCCCCTAATTTTTCACTCTCCCCCAACCATGAGAAATATTTTGACTTCAAAACAAAAAAAAAACAAAAAAATTTGGCCTGACCCCTAAAAAGTTCGTCCTGACCCCTAAAATTTTCCCCGACCCCTAAATCTCTCCAGCCCCTAATTTTTCACTCTCCCCCAACCATGAGAAATATTTTGACTTCAAAACAAAAAAAAAACAAAAAAATTTGGCCTGACCCCTAAAAAGTTCGGCCTGACCCCTAAAATTTTCCCCGACCCTTCAATATCTCTAGCCCCTTATTTTTTCATTCTCCCCAACCATGAGAAATATTTTGACTTCAAAACAAAAAAAAAACAAAAAAATTTGGCTTGACCCCTAAAAAGTTCGGCCTGAGCCCTAAAATTTTCCCCGAGCCCTCAATCTCTCCAGCCCCCTAATTTTTAACTCTCCCCCAACCCTAAGAAATATTTTGAGTTCAAAACAAAAAAAATGTTATTTAACATGTATACAAATATTAGTGAAAACAACGGTGGAGCATAATTATTTCTCTTTTTACTTTATTTATTGAGACGTTATTTAACATGTATAAAAATATAAGTGAAAACAATGGTGGAGCATAATTATTTTTCTTCTTTCTTTACTTATTGAGACGTTATTTAATATGTATACAAATATTAGTGAAAACAATGGCGGAGCATAATTATATTTCTTCTTACTTTACATATTGAGACGTTATTTAATATGTATACACATTTTAGTGAAAACAGTGGTGGAGCATAATTATTTTTCTTCTTACTTTACTTATTTAGACGTTATATCATATGTATACAAATATTAGTGAAAACAATGGTGGAGCATAATTATTTTTCTTCTTACTTTACTTATTGAGACGTTATTTAATATGTATACAAATATTAGTGAAAACAGTGGTGGAGCATAATTATTTTACTTCTTACTTTACTTATTGAGACGTTATTTAATATGTATACAAATATTAGTGAAAACAATGGTGGAGCATAATTATTTATTACTTTAATTTTACTGATACTACACTAACTTCACACCTCTAAAAAAGAAGGACGTTATACCTGGGAGGATGGTATCATGTCAACAGAAGAAATGCAGTTAGGATTAAGCAACCCTGGCTTTACTACAAACTCGTGTTCAAAAAAGTGCCGTTATTGATTAAGCAACCCTGGCTTCACTGTGGATTCATGTTAAAAAAAGTGACGTTAGGAATTAAGCAACCCTTGCTTCACTATGGACTCATGTTAAAAAAAATGCCGTTAGGGATTAAGCAACAGTTGCTTCAATAAAAACTTATGTTTCGTTGGGATAAGGCAACCCGTGCTTCACTATAAACTCATGTTCAAAAAAGTGCCGTTAGGGATTTCCTCTGACGTCATTTCCTGCTAAAATCGTGACTTTGCATTATGCCGACAATCCCCCATCTCCAAATTTGGCCTGAGGCGCACCACCGGCGAATGCCGACACTCCACCAAATTCGGCCTGAGGCGCTCATACTGGCGAATGCGACACTCCTCCTCGAATTTCGCCTGAGGCGCCCCACCGCCGAATGCCGACACTCACCCTCCCCAGATTTGGCCTGAGGCGCCCCACCGCCGAATGCCGATACCCCCCCCTCTTCCCCAAATTTCTCCTGAGGCGCTCACACCGGCGAATGCCGACACCCCCCACACCCACCCCAAGTTTTCAATATGTATACAATATGTATAGAAATATTAGTGAAAACAATGGGGGAGCATACAAATATTAGTGAAAACAGTGGGGGAGCATACAAATATTAGTGAAAACAGTGGGGGAGCATAATTATTTATTACTTTAATTTTACTGATACTACACTAACTTCACACCTCTTAAAAAGGAGGAGGTAATACCTAGGAGGATGTTATCATGTCAACAGAAAAAATGTGGTTAGGATTAAGCAACCCTTGCTTCACTATGAACTCATGTTAAAAAAAGTGCCGTTATTGATTAAACAACACTTGCGTCACTATAAACGCATGTATCAAAAAGTGCCGTTAGGAGTTAAGCAACCCTTGCATCACTATGGACTCATGTTCAAAAAAGTGCCGTTAGTAAGTAAGCAACCCATGCTTGACTATGGACTCGTGTTAAAAAAAAGTGCCGTTTGTGATTAAGCAACACTTGCTTCACTATAAACTCATGTTCAAAAAAGAGCCGTTAGGGATTTCCTCTGACGTCATTTCCTGTTAAAATCATGACGGTGCATTATTTCTCAAATTCTTTGTTTTTTTCTCAAATTAGTACTAAACAACGTTGAAAATCGAGGAAAAAGGCACCCCCCCATCGGAGAAAAGTGCTCAGTCGACCCTCGAAGAGTCCATTTTTTTTTCCGGTTCTGAGATATTATACGTCCCGGGGCTGGCCGGTTATAATGATGTCAACCGTGTGACTGTTTGTTGGGTCCTGTCGGAGGAGTATCTGGACATACAAACAAACAAACAAACAAACAAACAAACAAACATACAGACAAGTGCCCTTTATATAGGAGACTAGCGGGGCTACCCGGCGTTGCTCGGGGTCATAAAAACATATATTTGAAGAAAGATCGTGTGTGTAACATCTTTATATTCAAACTTCTATGTCCGCCCCCTCTCTCTATAGCCGTCTCTTTATCTGCTACCTTTCTCTTTCCTGGTCGCCCCATTTCGCCGCTACTTTCTAATTTTGCCTTTTGCAAAAGCTGTTTCTTCCCCAGCATTTCTCCTATTGCCCAGGGTAATGGTATGACATATTTCTATAAAAAGTAACACCTCTATCTGCGGCTTCTATATAGGTACTTATCTCCACCCCGGTGTTCATACTATATACGTATCTATCATCACCCCGGTGCGCATACTATATACGTACCTATCGCCGCCCCAGTGCACATACTATATACGTACCTATCGCCGCCCCGGTGCAGATACTATTTAAGTACCTATCGCCGCCCCGTTGCGAATGCTAAATAGTACCTATCGTTGCCCCGGTGTGAATGCTAAATACATACCTATTGCGCCCCGGTGTGCATGCTACATAAGTACCTATCGCTGCCCTAGTGCAAATAATTAATATGTACATATTGCCGCTTTGGTGTGAATGCTAAATACGTACCTATCGCCGGCCCAGTGCGAATGCTAAATACGTACCTATAGCCGCCCTGGTGCGAATGCTAAATACGTACCTATAGCCGCCCCAGTGCGAATGCTAAATACGTACCTATCACCACTACGGTGCGAATGCGAAATACATACCTTTCGCCGCCCCGGTGCGCGTGCAATATATGTACTGATCGCCGCCGCAGAGCGCATGCTATGTACGTACTTATTGCTGCCCATGTGTACATGCTATATACGTAGCTATCGCCACCCCTGAATTCTGAATACGTACCTATCGCCGCCCTGGTGTGGAAGCTAAATACGTACATATCGCCGCCCCGGTGCGAATGCTAAATACATACCTATCGCCGCCCCGGTGTGAATTATAAATACATACCTATCGCAGCCCGGTGTGAATTCTAAATGCGTACCTATCGCCGCCCCGGTGCTGAAGCTAAATACGTACATATCGCCGCCCCGGCGTGAATGCTAAATACGTACCTATCGCCGCCCCGGTGTGAATTTTAAATATGTACCTTTCGCTGCCCAGTGTGAATTTTAAATATGTACCTTTCGCCGCCCCTGTGCGCGTGCTATATACGTACCTATCGCCGCCCCGGTGCGCGTGCTACATATGAACCGATCGCTGCCTCAGTGCGCATGCTAAATACATACCTATCACTGCCCCGGTGTGCATACTATATACGTACTTATTACCGCCCATGTGCACATGCTATATTAGTACCTATCACCACCGCTGAATGCTAAATAAGTACCTATCGCCGCCCCGGTGTGGAAGCTAAATACGTACATATCGCCGCCCCTAAATTTGGGCAGACCCTAAAAAGTTCGGCCTGACCCCTAAAATTTTCCCCGACCCCTAAATCTCTCCAGCCCCCTAATTTTTCACTCTCCCCCAACCATGAGAAATATTTTGACTTCAAAACAAAAAAAAACAAAAAAATTTGGCCTGACCCCTAAAAAGTTCGTCCTGACCCCTAAAATTTTCCCCGACCCCTAAATCTCTCTAGCCCCCTAATTTTTCACTCTCCTCCAACCATGAGAAATATTTTGACTTCTAAAACCAAAAAAAACAAAAAAAAACAAAAAAATTTGGCCTGACCCCTAAAAAGTACGTCCTGACCCCTAAAATTTTCCCCGACCCTTAAATCTCTCCAGCCCCCTAATTTTTCACTCTCCTCCAACCATGAGAAATAATTTGACTTCAAAACAAAAAAAAAACAAAAAAATTTGGCCTGACCCCTTAAAAGTTCGTCCTGACCCCTAAAATTTTCCCCGACCCCCTAATGTCTCCTGCCCCCTAATTTTTCACTCTCCTCCAACCCTGAGAAATATTTTGACTTTAAAACCAAAAAAAAGAAAAAATGTTGGCCTGACCCCTAAAAAGTTCGTCCTGACCCCTAAAGTTTTCCCCGACCCCCTAATGTCTCCAGCCCCCTAATTTTTCACTCTCCTCCAACCCTGAGAAATATTTTGACTTCAAAACCAAAAAAAAGAAAAAAATTTGGCCTGACCCCTAAAAAGATCGTCCTGACCCCTAAAGTTTTCCCCGACCCCTAAATCTCTCCAGCCCCTAATTTTTCACTCTCCCCCAACCCTGAGAAATATTTTGACTTCAAAACAAAAAAAAACAAAAAAATTTGGCCGGACCCCTAAAAAGTTCGTCCTGACCCCTAAAATTTTCCCCGACCCCTAAATCTCTCCAGCCCCCTAATTTTTCACTCTCCCCCAACCCTGAGAAATATTTTGACTTCAAAACAAAAAAAAACAAAAGAAAACAAAAAAAATTTTGCCTGACCCCTAAAAAGTTCGTCCTGACCCCTAAAATTTTCCCCGACCCCTAAATCTCTCTAGCCCCCTAATTTTTCACTCTCCCCCAACCATGAGAAATATTTTGACTTCAAAACAAAAAAAAACAGAAAAATTTGGCCTGACCCCTAAAAAGTACGTCCTGACCCCTAAAATTTTCCCCGACCCTTAAATCTCTCCAGCCCCCTAATTTTTCACTCTCCTCCAACCATGAGAAATAATTTGACTTCAAAACAAAAAAAAAACAAAAAAATTTGGCCTGACCCTTAAAAAGTTCGTCCTGACCCCTAAAATTTTCCCCGACCCCTAAATCTCTCCAGCCCCCTAATGTTTCACTCTCCCCCAACCCTGAGAAATATTTTGACTTCTAAAACCCCAAAAAACAAAAAAAAAAAAAAAATTTGGCCTGACCCCTAAAAAGTTCGTCCTGACCCCTAAAATTTTCCCCGACCCCTAAATCTCTCTAGCCCCTCTAATTTTTCACTCTCCCCCAACCCTGAGAAATATTTTGACTTCAAAACAAAAAAAAACAAAAGAAAACAAAAAAATTTTGCCTGACCCCTAAAAAGTGCGTCCTGACCCCTAAAATTTTCCCCGACCCCTAAATCTCTTCAGCCCCCTAATTTTTCACTCTCCTCCAACCATGAGAAATAATTTGTCTTCAAAACAAAAAAAAAACAAAAAATTTGGCCTGACTCCTAAAAAGTTCGTCCTGACCCCTAAAATTTTCCCCGACCCATAAATCTCTCCACCCCCCTAATTTTTCACTCTCCCCCAACCCTGAGAAATATTTTGACTTCTAAAACCAAAAAAAACAAAAAAAAACAAAAAAATTTGGCCTGACCCCTAAAAAGTTCGTCCTGACCCCTAAAATTTTCCCCGACCCCTAAATCTCTCTAACCCCCTAATTTTTCGCTCTCCCCCAACCATGAGAAATATTTTGACTTCAAAACAAAAAAAAACAAAAAAATTTGGCCTGACCCCTTAAAAGTTCGTCCTGACCCCTAAAATTTTCCCCGACCCCCTAATGTCTCCTGCCCCCTAATTTTTCACTCTCCTCCAACCCTGAGAAATATTTTGACTTTAAAACCAAAAAAAAGAAAAAATTTTGGCCTGACCCCTAAAAAGTTCGTCCTGACCCCTAAAGTTTTCCCCGACCCCCTAATGTCTCCAGCCCCCTAATTTTTCACTCTCCTCCAACCCTGAGAAATATTTTGACTTCAAAACCAAAAAAAAGAAAAAAATTTGGCCTGACCCCTAAAAAGATCGTCCTGACCCCTAAAGTTTTCCCCGACCCCTAAATCTCTCCAGCCCCTAATTTTTCACTCTCCCCCAACCCTGAGAAATATTTTGACTTCAAAACAAAAAAAAACAAAAAAATTTGGCCGGACCCCTAAAAAGTTCGTCCTGACCCCTAAAATTTTCCCCGACCCTTAAATCTCTCCAGCCCCCTAATTTTTCACTCTCCCCCAACCATGAGAAATATTTTGACTTCAAAACAAAAAAAAACAAAAGAAAACAAAAAAAAATTTGCCTGACCCCTAAAAAGTTCGTCCTGACCCCTAAAATTTTCCCCGACCCTTAAATCTCTCCAGCCCCCTAATTTTTCACTCTCCTCCAACCATGAGAAATAATTTGACTTCAAAACAAAAAAAAAACAAAAAAATTTGGCCTGACCCCTAAAAAGTTCGTCCTGACCCCTAAAATTTTCCCCGACCCCTAAATCTCTCCAGCCCCCTAATTTTTCACTCTCCCCCAACCCTGAGAAATATTTTGACTTCTAAAACCCCAAAAAACAAAAAAAAACAAAAAAATTTGGCCTGACCCCTAAAAAGTTCGTCCTGACCCCTAAAATTTTCCCCGACCCCTAAATCTCTCTAGCCCCCTAATTTTTCACTCTCCCCCAACCCTGAGAAATATTTTCAGTTCAAAACCAAAAAAAACAAAAAAATTTAGCCTGACCCCTAAAAAGTGCGTCCTGACCCCTAAAGTTTTCCCCGACCCCCTAATCTCTCCAGCCCCTTAATTTTTCACTCTCCTCCGACCCTGAGAAATATTTTGACTTCAAAACAAAAAAAAACAAAAAAATTTGGCCTGACCCCTAAAAAGTTCGTCCTGCCCCTAAAATTTTCCCCGACCCCTAAATCTCTCCAGCCCCCTAATTTTTCACTCTCCCCCAACCCTGAGAAATATTTTGACTTCAAAACCAAAAAAAACAAAACAAAAAAAAAAATTTGGCCGGACCCCTAAAAAGTTCGTCCTGACCCCTAAAATTTTCCCCGACCCCTAAATCTCTCCAGCCCCCTAATTTTTGACTCTCCCCCAACCCTGAGAAATATTTTCAGTTCAAAACCAAAAAAAACAAAAAAATTTGGCCTGACCCCTAAAAAGTGCTTCCTGACCCCTAAAGTTTTCCCCGACCCCCTAATCTCTCCAGCCCGCTAATTTTTCACTCTCCTCCAACCCTGAGAAATATTTTGACTTCAAAACCAAAAAAAATAAAAAATTTTGGCCTGACCCCTAAAAAGTTCGTCCTGACCCCTAAAATTTTCCCCGACCCCTCAATCTCTCCAGCCCCCTAATTTTTCACTCTCCTCCAACCCTGAGAAATATTTTGAGTTCAAAACCAAAAAAAAGAAAAAAATTTGGCCCGACCCCTAAAAAGTTCGTCCTGACCCCTAAAATTTTCCCCGACCCCTAAATCTCTCTAGCCCCCTAATTTTTCACTCTCCCCTAACCCTGAGAAATATTTTCAGTTCAAAACCAAAAAAAAGAAAAAAATTTGGCCTGACCCCTAAAAAGTTCGTCCTGACCCCTAAAATTTTCCCCGACCCCTAAATCTCTCCAGCCCCCTAATTTTACACTCTCCCCCAACCATGAGATATATTTTGACTTCAAAACAAAAAAAAATAAAAAAAATTAGCCTGACCCCTAAAAAGTTCGTCCTAACCCTTAAAATTTTCCCCGACCCCTAAATCTCTCCAGCCCCCTAATTTTTCACTCTCCCCCAACCCTGAGAAATATTTTTACTTCAAAACAAAAAAAAACAAAAAAAAACAAAAAAATTTGGCCTGACCCCTAAAAAGTTCGTCCTGACCCCTAAAATTTTCCCCGACCCCTAAATCTCTCCAGCCCCCTAATGTTTCACTCTCCCCCAACCCTGAGAAATATTTTGACTTCTAAAACCCCAAAAAACAAAAAAAAAAAAAAAATTTGGCCTGACCCCTAAAAAGTTCGTCCTGACCCCTAAAATTTTCCCCGACCCCTAAATCTCTCTAGCCCCTCTAATTTTTCACTCTCCCCCAACCCTGAGAAATATTTTGACTTCAAAACAAAAAAAAACAAAAAAATTTGGCCTGACCCCTTAAAAGTTCGTCCTGACCCCTAAAATTTTCCCCGACCCCTTAATGTCTCCTGCCCCCTAATTTTTCACTCTCCTCCAACCCTGAGAAATATTTTGACTTCAAAACAAAAAAACAAAAAAAAACAAAAAAATTTGGCCTGACCCCTAAAAAGTACGTCCTGACCCCTAAAATTTTCCCCGACCCTTAAATCTCTCCAGCCCCCTAATTTTTCACTCTCCTCCAACCATGAGAAATAATTTGACTTCAAAACAAAAAAAAAACAAAAAAATTTGGCCTGACCCCTAAAAAGTTCGTCCTGACCCCTAAAATTTTCCCCGACCCCTAAATCTCTCCAGCCCCCTAATTTTTCACTCTCCCCCAACCCTGAGAAATATTTTTACTTCAAAACAAAAAAAAACAAAAAAAAACAAAAAAATTTGGCCTGACCCCTAAAAAGTTCGTCCTGACCCCTAAAATTTTCCCCGACCCCTAAATCTCTCCAGCCCCCTAATTTTTCACTCTCCCCCAACCATGAGAAATATTTTGACTTCAAAACCAAAAAAAACAAAAAAATTTGGCCTGACCCCTAAAAAGTTCGTCCTGACCCCTAAAATTTTCCCCGACCCCTAAATCTCTCCAGCCCCCTAATTTTTCACTCTCCCCCAACCATGAGAAATATTTTCAGTTCAAAACCAAAAAAAACAAAAAAAATTGGCCTGACCCCTAAAAAGTTCGTTCTGACCCCTAAAATTTTCTCCGACCCCTAAATCTCTCCAGCCCCTAATTTTTCACTCTCCCCCAACCATGAGAAATATTTTGACTTAAAAACAAAAATAAACAAAAAAATTTGGCCTGACCCCTAAAAAGTTCGTCCTGACCCCTAAAATTTTCCCCGACCCCTAAATCTCTCCAGCCCCCTAATTTTTCACTTTCCCCCAACCCTGAGAAATATTTTCAGTTCAAAACCAAAAAAAAACATAAAAGTTAGGCCTGACCCCTAAAAAGTTCCGCCTGACCCCTAAAATTTTCCCGACCCCTAAATCTCTCTAGCCCCCTAATTTTTCACTCTCCCCCAACCATGAGAAATATTTTGAGTTCAAAGCAAAAAAAACAAAAAAATTTGGCCTGACCCCTAAAAAGTTCGTCCTGACCCCTAAAATTTTCCCCGACCCCTAAATCTCTCCAGCCCCCTAATTTTTCACTCTCCCCCAACCATGAGAAATATTTTGACTTCAAAACCAAAAAAAACAAAAAAATTTGGCCTGACCCCTAAAAAGTTCGTCCTGACCCCTAAAATTGTCCCCGACCCCTAAATCTCTCCAGCCCCCTAATTTTTCACTCTCCCCCAACCATGAGAAATATTTTGACTTCAAAACAAAAAAAAACAAAAAAATTTGGCCTGACCCCTAAAAAGTTCGTCCTGACCCCTAAAATTTTCCCCGACCCCTAAATCTCTCTAGCCCCCTAATTTTTCACTCTCCTCCAACCCTGAGAAATATTTTGACTTCAAATCAAAAAAAAAGAAAAAAAAACAAAAGAAAAACAAAAAAAAACAAAAAAATTTGGCCTGACCCCTAAAAAGTGCGTCCTGACCCCTAAAATTTTCCCCGACCCCTAAATCTCTCCAGCCCCCTAATTTTCACTCTCCCCCAACCATGAGATATATTTTGACTTCAAAACCAAAAAAAAGAAAAAAAATTTGCCTGACCCCTAAAAAGTTCGGCCTGACCCCTAAAATTTTCCCCGACCTTCAATATCTCTAGCCCCTTATTTTTTCATTCTCCCCAACCCTGAGAAATATTTTGAGTTCAAAACAAAAAAATGTTATTTAACATGTATACAAATATTAGTGAAAACAATGGCGGAGCATAATTATTTCTCTTTATACTTTACTTATTGAGACGTTATTTAACATGTATAAAAATATAAGTGAAAACAATGGTGGAGCATAATTATTTTTCTTCTTTCTTTACTTATTGAGACGTTATTTAATATGTATACAAATATTAGTGAAAACAATGGCGGAGCATAATTATTTATTACTTTAATTTTACTGATACTACACTAACTTCACACCTCTCAAAAAGAAGGAGGTTATACCTGGGAGGATGGTATCATGTCAACAGAAGAAATGCAGTTAGGATTAAGCAACCCTGGCTTCACTACAAACTCGTGTTGAAAAAAGTGCCGTTATTGATTAAGTAACCCTGGCTTCACTGTGGATTCATGTTCAAAAAAGTGCCGTTAGGAATTAAGCAACACTTGCTTCACTATGGACTCATGTTCAACAAAAATGCCGTTAGGGATTAAGCAACAGTTGCTTCAATAAAAACTTGTGTTTCGTTGGGATAAGGCAACCCGTGCTTCACTATAAACTCATGTTCAAAAAAGTGCCGTTAGGGATTTCCTCTGACGTAATTTCCTGCTAAAATCGTGACTTTGCATTATGCCGACAATCCCCCATCTCCAAATTGGGCCTGAGGCGCACCACCGGCGAATGCCGACACTCCACCAAATTCGGCCTGAGTCGCTCACACTGGCGAATGCCGACACTCCCCCAAATTCGGCCTGAGGCGCTCATACTGGCGAATGCCGACACTCCTCCCCGAATTTCGCCTGAGGCGCCCCACCGCCGAATGCCGACACTCACCCTCCCCAGATTTAGCCTGAGGCGCCCCACCGCCGAATGCCGATACCCCCCCCCCTTCCCCAAATTTCTCCTGAGGCGCTCACACCGGCGAATGCCGACACCCCCCACACCCACCCCAAGTTTTCAATATGTATACAATATGTATAGAAATATTAGTGAAAACAATGGGGGAGCATACAAATATTAGTGAAAACAGTGGGGGAGCATAATTATTTATTACTTTAATTTTACTGATACTACACTAACTTCACACCTCTCAAAAAGGAGGAGGTAATACCTAGGAGGATGTTATCATGTCAACAGAAAAAATGTGGTTAGGATTAAGCAACCCTTGCTTCACTATGAACTCATGTTAAAAAAAGTGCCGTTATTGATTAAACAACACTTGCGTCACTATAAACGCATGTATCAAAAAGTGCCGTTAGGAGTTAAGCAACCCTTGCATCACTATGGACTCATGTTCAAAAAAGTGCCGTTAGTAAGTAAGCAACCCATGCTTGACTATGGACCCGTGTTCAAAAAAAGTGCCGTTTGTGATTAAGCAACACTTGCTTCACTATAAACTCATGTTCAAAAAAGAGCCGTTAGGGATTTCCTCTGACGTCATTTCCTGTTAAAATCATGACGGTGCATTATTTCTCAAATTCTTTGTTTTTTTCTCAAATTAGTACTAAACAACGTTGAAAATCGAGGAAAAAGGCACCCCCCCATTGGAGAAAAGTGCTCAGTCGACCCTCGAAGAGTCCATTTTTTTTTCCGGTTCTGAGATATTATACGTCCCGGGGCTGGCCGGTTATAATGATGTCAACCGTGTGACTGTTTGTTGGGTCCTCTCGGAGGAGTATCTGGACATACAAACAGACAAACAAACAGACAAACATACAGACAACTGCCCTTTATATAGGAGACTAGCGGGGCTACCCGGCGTTGCTCGGGGTCATAAAAACATATATTTGAAGAAAGATCGTGTGTGTAACATCTTTATATTCAAACTTCTATGTCCGCCCCCTCTCTCTATAGCCGTTTCTTTATCTGCTACCTTTCTCTTTCCTGGTCGCCCCATTTCGCCGCTACTTTCTAATTTTGCCTTTTGCAAAAGCTGTTTCTTCCCCACCATTTCTCCTATTGCCCAGGGTAATAGTATGACATATTTCTATAAAAAGTAACACCTCTATCTGCGCCTTCTATATAGGTACTTATCTCCACCCCGGTGTTCATACTATATACGTATCTATCATCACCCCGGTGCGCATACTATATACGTACCTATCGCCGCCCCAGTGCACATACTATATACGTACCTATCGCCGCCCCGGTGCAGATACTATTTAAGTACCTATCGCCGCCCCGTTGCGAATGCTAAATAGTACCTATCGTTGCCCCGGTGTGAATGCTAAATACATACCTATTGCGCCCCGGTGTGCATGCTACATAAGTACCTATCGCTGCCCTAGTGCGAATAATTAATATGTACATATTGCCGCTTTGGTGTGAATGCTAAATACGTACCTATCGCCGGCCCAGTGCGAATGCTAAATATGTACCTATAGCCGCCCTAGTGCGAATGCTAAATACGTACCTATCACCACTACGGTGCGAATGTGAAATACATACCTTTCGCCGCCCCGGTGCGCGTGCAATATATGTACTGATCGCCGCCGCAGAGCGCATGCTATGTACGTACTTATTGCTGCCCATGTGTACATGCTATATACGTAGCTATCGCCACCCCTAAATTCTGAATACGTACCTATCGCCGCCCTGGTGTGGAAGCTAAATACGTACATATCGCCGCCCCGGTGCGAATGCTAAATACATACCTATCGCCGCCCTGGTGTGAATTCTAAATACGTACCTATTGCTGCCCCGGTGTGAATTCTAAATACGTACCTATCGCCGCCCCGGTGCGGAAGCTAAATACGTACATATCGCTGCCCCGGTGCGAATGCTAAATACATACCTATCGCTGCCCCGGTGTGAATGCTAAATACATACCTATCGCCGCCCCGGCGTGAATGCTAAATACGTACCTATCGCCGCCCCGGTGGGAATTCTAAATATGTACCTTTCGCCGCCCAGTGTGAATTTTAAATATGTACCTTTCGCCGCCCCTGTGCGCGTGCTATATACGTACCTATCGCCGCCCCGGTGCGCGTGCTACATATGAACCGATCGCTGCCTCAGTGCGCATGCTAAATACATACCTATCACTACCCCGGTGTGCATACTATATACGTACTTATTACCGCCCATGTGCACATGCTATATAAGTACCTATCACCACCGCTGAATGCTAAATAAGTACCTATCGCCGCCCCGGTGTGGAAGCTAAATACGTACATATCGCCGCCCCTAAATTTGGGCAGACCCTAAAAAGTTCGGCCTGACTCCTAAAATTTTCCCCGACCCCTAAATCTCTCCAGCTCCCTAATTTTTCACTCTCCCCCAACCATGAGAAGCCATTTGACTTCAAAACAAAAAAAAACAAAAAAATTTGGCCTGACCCCTAAAAAGTTCGTCCTGACCCCTAAAATTTTCCTCGACCCCTCAATCTCTCCAGCCCCCTAATTGTTCACTCTCCCCCAACCCTGAGAAATATTTTGAGTTACAAAACCAAAAAAAAAGAAAAAAATTTGGCCTGACCCCTAAAAAGTTCCGCCTGACCGCTAAAATTTTCCCCGACCCCTAAATCTCTCTAGCCCCCTAATTTTTCACTCTCCTCCAACCATGAGAAATAATTTGAATTCAAAACAAAAAAAAACAAAAAAATGTGGCCTGACCCCTAAAAAGTTCGTCCTGACCCCTAAAATTTTCCCCGACCCCTAAATCTCTCCAGCCCCCTAATTTTTCACTCTCCCCCAACCCTGAGCAATATTCTGACTTCAAAACAAAAAAAAAAAAAAAAAAAAAAAAAATGTGGCCTGACCCCTAAAAAGTTCGTCCTGACCCCTAAAATTTTCCCCGACCCCTAAATCTCTCCAGCCCCCTAATTTTTCACTCTTCCCCAACCCTGAGAAATATTCTGACTTCAAAACAAAAAAACAAAAAAAAAAAAAAAAAAAATTTGGCCTGACCCCTAACAAGTTCGTCCTGACCCCTAAAATTTTCCCCGACCCCTAAATCTCTCTAGCCCCCTAATTTTTCACTCTCCACCAACCATGAGAAATCATTTGACTTCAAAACAAAAAAAAAACAAAAAAATTTGGCCTGACCCCTAAAAAGTTCGTCCTGACGCCTAAAATTTTCCCCAACCCATAAATCTCTCCAGCCCCCTAATTTTTCACTCTCCTCCAACCATGAGATATAATTTGACTTCAAAACAAAAAAAAACAAAAAAATTTGGCCTGTCCCCTAAAAAGTTCGTCCTGACCCCTAAAATTTTCCCCGACCCCTAAATCTCTCCAGCCCCCTAATTTTTCACTCTCCCCCAACCCTGAGAAATATTTTGACTTCAAAACAAAAAAAAAACAAAAAAAAACAAAAAAATTTGGCCTGACCCCTAAAAAGTTCGTCCTGACCCCTAAAATTTTCCCCGACCCCTAAATCTCTCTAGCCCCCTAATTTTTCACTCTCCCCCAACCATGAGAAATATTTTGACTTCAAAACAAAAAAAAAACAAAAAAATTTGGCCTGACCCCTAAAAAGTTCGTCCTGACCCCTAAAATTTTCCCCGACCCCTAAATCTCTCCAGCCCCCTAATTTTTCATTCTCCTCGAACCATGAGATATATTTTGACTTCAAAACAAAAAAAAACAAAAAAATTTGGCCTGACCCCTAAAAAGTTCGTCCTGACCCCTAAAGTTTTCCCCGACCCCTAAATCTCTCCAGCCCCCTAATTTTTCACTCTCCTCCAACCCTGAGAAATATTTTGACTTCAAAACAAAAAAAAACAAAAAAATTTGGCCTGACCCCTAAAAAGTTCGTCCTGACCCCTAAAATTGTCCCCGACCCCTAAATCTCTCCAGACCCCTAATTTTTCACTCTCCCCCAACCATGAGATATATTTTGACTTCAAAACAAAAAAAAACAAAAAAATTTGGCCTGACCCCTAAAAAGTGCGTCCTGACCCCTAAAATTTTCCCCGACCCCTAAATCTCTCCAGCCCCCTAATTTTTCACTCTCCTCCAACGATGAGAAATAGTTTGACTTCAAAACAAAAAAAAACAAAAAAATTTGGCCTGACCCCTAAAAAGTTCGTCCTGACCCCTAAAATTTTCCCCGACCCCTAAATCTCTCCAGCCCCCTAATTTTTCACTCTCCCCCAACCCTGAGAAATATTTTGACTTCAAAACAAAAAAAAAAACAAAAACAAAAAAAAAAAAAAAAATTTGGCCTGACCCCTAAAAAGTTCGTCCTGACCCCTAAAATTTTCCCCGACCCCTAAATCTCTCCAGCCCCCTAATTTTTCACTCTCCTCGAACCATGAGATATATTTTAACTTCAAAACAAAAAAAAACAAAAAAATTTGGCCTGACCCCTAAAAAGTTCGTCCTGACCCCTAAAGTTTTCCTCGACCCCTAAATCTCTCCAGCCCCCTAATTTTTCACTCTCCTCCAACCCTGAGAAATATTTTGAGTTCAAAACATAAAAAAAAGAAAAAAATTTGGCCTGACCCTTAAAAAGTTCGACCTGACCCCTAAAAATTTCCCGACCCCTCAATCTCTCCAGCCCCCCATCCCAACTAATTTTTCACTCTCCCCCAACCCTGAGAAATAGTTTGAGTTCAAAACAAAAAAAAAAAAGAAAAAAATTTGGCCTGACCCCTAAAATTTTCATACAAATATAAGTGAACACAGTGGGGGAGCATAATTATTTCTCTTACTTTACTTATTGAGACATTATTTGACATGTATACAATTATTAGTCAAAACAATGGCGGAGCATAATTATTTCTCTTCTTACTTCACTGATTGAGACCTTATTTGATATGTATACAAATATTAGTGAAAACAATGGTGGAGCATAATTATTTCTCTTCTTACTTTACTTTTGTCGACGTTATTTAACATGTATACAAATATTAGTGAAAACAATGGCGGAGCATAATTGTTTCTCTTCTTACTTTACTTATTGAGACGTTATTTAACATGTATACAAATATAAGTGAAAACAATGACGGAGCATAATTATTTTTCTTCTTACTTTACTTATTGAGACGTTATTTAATATGTATACAAATATTAGTGAAAACAGTGGCGGAGCATAATTATTTCTCTGACTATTCTTATTGAGACGTTATTTAATATGTATACAAATATAAGTGAAAACAATGGCGGAGCATATTTTTTCTCTTCTTACTTTACTTATTTAGACATTATTTAATATGTATACAAATATTAGTGAAAACAATGGTGGAGCATAATTATTTATTACTTTATCTTTAACGATACTACACTAACTTCACACCTCTCAAAAAGAAGGAGGTAACACCTGGGAGGATGGTATCATGTCAAAAGAAGAAATGCGGTTAGGATTAAGCAACACTTGCTTCACTATAAACTCATGTTAAAAAATACCGTTATGGAATAAGCAACCCTTGCTTCACTATGGACTCATGTTCAAAAAAGTGCCGTTAGAGATTACGCAACACTTGCTTTAATATAAACTTATGTTTCGTTAGGATTAAGCAACCCTTGCTTCACTATAAACTCATGTTCAAAAAAGTGCCGTTAGGGATTTCCTCTGACGTCATTTCCTGTTAAAATCGTGACTTTGCATTATACCGACAATCCCCCATCTCCAAATTTGACCTGAGGCGCTCCACCGGCGAATGCCGACACTCCGCCTCCCCCTAATTTGACCTGAAGTAGTCACACCGCCGCACTATCTCCACAACTCTCAAAAAGGAGGAGGTAATGCCTAGGAGGGTGGTATCATAACAACAGAATGGGCGTAGGGGAGGAAAGGAAGGTAGAAAGGGTGGGAGTGAGAGGGAAAGCAGGGTTGTAGTGTGAGGGATTTTCTTCCCTACACTCTTTTCCTCTGACGTCATTTCCTGTTAAAAGGGTGACTTTGCATATTTCTAAAATATATATATAATGAAAAATAACTGAACCCCCCCCCCCCCCGATGAAATATGCCCCATGGACCCCTTAGAGGTGGGTTTATAGATTCGGGAATACTCTCATCATCTTACTCTGTGAATTTTACATCAGAATACACTTTTATATGTTTTGTATAAAAATATGTTGAAGTAAAATAAATTTTGAAGAGAAAAAAAACTTCAAAACCTATAACGATGACGTCATATACCTATTACTGTGACGTCACGTGCACAAGAATAAGTTGGTTGAAAACAAAATTATTATTACATAATTACATTGGCTGATTTCCAAATTACTACTGAATAACATTAGAAAAGTTTGAAAAAACCAGACCCGCTGCCAGAGACTGGCCCCGTTGACCCCCAGCAACATGTTTTTTTGTTGTAATTTTGAGATATTATGATCCCAGGTGTTGTACGGTGCTGAAGATATCAACTTTTTGACATGTCGCCGCGTAGTTTTTGAGGAGAAGCTGGACATACAGACAAACAGACAGACATACAGACAACTGGCCTTTATAGAGGAGACTAGCGCATCAAATATATCAATACCCTAGAGCAAATTAATTGGAATGATAGAAATAAGAAACCTGCTGAACAAAGATCAAATATCATCACCAACAATATGGCGATGTCCCACGAATATAGACGCATTATCGAATCCTCCCATGACAGTAACAATCACAATGTAGAAGACAATAGCCAGACAAATAACTTTCTAACCCACAATCAAACAATTACCCCACGTAGACATAAAAACAGGTGGAGAACCTGCGTATGGTTAAAACGCCATATAGAAAAAATGTCATACCTAATATATCTAAGACCTTCTTCAAAATATTGCAAAGCAACTTTAGAGCCCCGCATCGATATACAATCTTTTCGATAGAAGCACAATTAGAATATCTTACTCTACTTTCCCTAACTTGGCCCACCAAATAATAGGCTCAAATCCCAGAAAAATTAGCAAATCCTCAGAATCAGATATACCCCTAATCAAGCTTCGAATGTTACTGCAATGACCCTAATATGTGCCTTTTAAATGTATCGTGCAGGCATGAAGGTGGCATCTATAAATGCACGGTTGCACAGGAAATCCTCTACCTAATGACAATACTAACTTACAAACTGTGGATAGGAACAGAAGTCTTGGTTAGGACAACTCCGAGATATATGCCTCTGGATTATTGCGGATCGGTCTTCTCGGGGTGAAGTGCGGGTTGATTTGGGATAACCTCCCTTTTTCGGATAGTATAACTATCGACTTGTTATGTTTTTACTATCAATTGTAGTAAATCTAGCTACATGAGCATACAGTATGTCAACTATCTTAGTGATTATTTTAATTTGATTAATTTTATTAATACTTACCTTATCATTAATATTGTTGAATCTTGTCTTTGGTGTGGTCAATTAAGATTAATGTCTCTACATTTGTCTCCAATAGTTATGGATTCTATATAAGTCGTGCATTGTATAATAGATAGTTTGTCTTTAAAAAAACTCATGAACTCATAGTAAATATAACTTAACATCTGAATTACATTGTTTATAGTCTTTATCTTAGATATTTATATGGGTAGGTGGGCAATGTGCTTTATCCATTAAGTAATCTTTCAAGTTTCCTTTCTACTACTTCTAACCTATTAGAAATAGTGTTTTTATTTAGGCTCCTTACTATAGCGTTTATGGCCAATTCATCTGCCAATGATATTTGAACTTAATAAGCCTTAACATTTTCTTATTGCTTGATTATATATGTTACTAATTATCACTTATAATTACTCTTGTATCTTCTATATAAAGTAGACTTAATTTTTCCCATACTAATTCAGTTAGAGTAGACTACAAAAATGATCCATTAAACGCATCGAAACATATCACTTCAGTCGCCTACTACCTTCGACCGTATTTCCAGAAACTTTAAATTAATTTTGTAACCTAAACAAAAACATTATTTTATTCTTCTCTGTAAGCTTCTCTCAACTAACTAAACCAAAAAGAGGGTAGCAGGCTAATTTCTCTCCATGAATTAATAACCGTTTCCCTCCTCAAACGCCGTTTGGCAATTATTTCACAAGGAACTGCAATCAAGTTTAACCGTTTCAGAATTTGTAAAACATCCGATCAAAGCAAAGCTTACATAGGCATTAAGCATCAAATCGTTCGCTAAAACACTACGTCACATTGTAAACAAAAATAAACATTCGAGAAGAAACAAGGTAGGTATTATTTTTCTTTTCACATTATACTTACATTAGTAAATTAAAATCTACTTATTTACGTTACTTCTGATTCATATATATATATATATATATATATATATATATATATATATATATATATATATATAGCATCCAATAATTAAACACTTAAATGTGTTCAGTTTTATTTCTTTTCCGGTGATTTCTAACAACAACGAAAATTACTAAACTTCCCCCTTACGCTGTGTTGGGTCAACATTATTATTCGACATATTTTTGTATTATTCATCACCCAAAGTTTTTGTACGCTGATTTGGACTGATTAATGTATTTCCCTATTTATCACTCAAAAGAAAAAAAGTGAAATACGCGAGATATTATTATGTTCCTTATACTAAAATTGAACTAACTAATTGTTCGTTTACATGACATAAAAATAACAAGTCCGATATATATTCAAGTTATGTAAAAATGAAAATTTTATTAAATCACTTCAGTCTACAATAATGTGGTTTTTGGTGGTATTATGCGGTTTTCGGGTAACACCTTCAGAAACTTCCCCACCCTCAAATAAGATTCTACTTTTTAGGCACTTACGTGTAGCCTGTTCACACCCTGATAAAATTGACGGAGAGAGAAAAATATATTTTTTTAAACGACAAATATTGGAAATCAGCATCGCGCATAAATCAAGGGAGGCGCGAGAGCGTTCGATCCCTTAATAGACTTCAAGAATGGCCTATGCTGGAAATCTCATTTCTTTGATCAATCATAACTCAAAAACCAATAAACCAAATTAGTTAAAACTTTGCACAAATGTTTTATTTGATAGGTTCTATAAGTGTGTAGAATTTCAACATCATTAATCAAGGTAACCCAGAGATCCAGAAAGTTCAATCATGAAATCATGTTATCTGTGTGTACGCACGTACGTACGTACGTACGTATGTGCCACCCAGTATCTCATCAACTATTTGATGGATTCAGCTGATGTTTTGGTAGAGATAGAGGTTCTAGGGTCTAGTTGATGGCATTTTAATTTCAGTTTACCATATACCTTAGTTTCCCAGAAAATTCCAAAAAACCTTAAAAATGACCAGTATTCATACACTTTATTCTATATCTTATCGACCATTTGATGGATTCAGCTGATTTTTGGCAAAGATAGAGGTTCTAGTGTCTAGTTGATGCTATTTTAATTTCAGTTTATCATATACCTTGATTAGTCAAACTACCAAGTATATCAGTTATGAGAAGGCATTGTATTGAGGCATAGCCTTTACAAAAGTAGTGACATTCCATGAAAAATGCCAGTATACTGAAATCAAAAGCCCTTAATATGGTTAAGATGAAAATTAATATAGACTAAATGTACAAAAGGAAGGAAATTCCCAAATTTTTACACTTTTATTGTCATTAAGGGTATGCGAGCACAACAGGGCTATGTATTTTACTGGTAGGAATTTTTCTTCAGCGCACCTCACATACTTCATCCACTCATGCATAGAGATGTATACTGTAGTGATGTGATAATGAAATGGTTTGGCTTATATGTAGTCATACCCTTAATGACAATAAAAGTGTAAAAATTTGGGAATTTCCTTGCTTTTGTACATTTAGTTTATATTAATTTTCATCTTAACCCTATTAAGGGCATATGATTTCAGTATACTGGCATTTTTCATGGAATTTGACATAAACTCTCACCCGTTTCTGATCCATTCTAGCGTTTTAGGTCAATTAACAAAAATTATTACTTTTATTTTTTGTATATGGAATATATATTCCGTGCGGTTCTGGGGGTGGGGGAGATTATGTATTGTTTTACAACACTGTCACTTACGATGAACGGTAAAAACATTTAGTTTACTGACCTAAAAAGTTAGAATGGTCCGGTTATAGGGGGATCATTTTACGTTAAATTTATATACGAAATTTATGCCACACTATAATTTGGAAACTTATTGTTTTTTGTTTTTGCTTTTCCACCAATTTTTTAAGGTGTTTCCACGTAATCGCCAGAAAAGAAGTAGAATATTATTTGGGGAGGGGGGAATATGGTTGTTTAGCTGACGGTGTTAATCTACAAATTTACCGTTTTTCGAGTGCACTGATAACAATTTTGGCATTGCAAAACACTATTATACCTACCACCACGTTTAGCCCTATGTCCGAATGACATCCCTCAAATCTAGCTTGAATCAAACTTTAATTATTATTATGGTTCATTTGGGCTCTTAAACCAAAAACATTATTTTTTTTAATGCACCTCTATTATACCAAAGATCTGAATATTCCTTTTTTAATAATATTATTTAACAATCTCTACGTGATTTTCATTTTTTTTATTTATATTAGTAATCGAATATTTATTGACATAGAAACTGCAATAGCGCGTAAAACAACAACAAAATGTTAAACATCTTATTGAAAATAATTTAATTTCAAAATTAAATACATAAAACAAAAAATGTGATTCTACAGAATTTGAACCGAACCTAACAACGTCTACCGTAACGATATACAACTTTAACTTGCAGTGATATTCGGCCTTAGTGACCAACTTTTTACGAAATAAAACTTATGTTAGGGTTCGAGTGACTTTTGGCCTAAAGCAAAGCGCTTCTACAGAAATGGTTACGGTAATACAAACAAAAATTCGGTTCAAATTAGTTCGAAGTAGAAAACACATAACTTACATAAATTTGCATCATACAGGTGAGACGCCGAAGTTAAAACTCGACCACACAAATATAGTAAACATATTTAGGAAACTGGGGCAATTTCTATTTTTGTTCCAATACCAAGTGCTCCTTTTCGTCGGTATATACATTTTCAACTATTAAAAGTCGACCTTTTGTGTAAACATTAAAAATATCCTATGTAACCTATTTACGTTCGGTCGGCTGTTTAATTCATTATTTTATATGCATCCACGGGGGGGGGGGTCCTACTAGTATTGTATAAAACAATATTTGTTTCAATGTTTCCATTTGACGTGCGACCTCCTACTTGTAATATTGCATAGACTTCTTTCTACTTTGAACCATACGTGCGTCTCGAATTCCGGTTCCAGTCAAGTAACCTTTTAATTGAGCCTTAATAGTATCTACTCCCGTTTCTATTTGCTGTATAAATGGGCATGTCGATCTTTATTCCATTGACGCTGCCGATATGCTTTTGCTTTTAATTCTGTTTTAACAGACTGTCCTGACGATGATATGTAATATCAATAAAACATATGGTCTCTGAAACGATCGTAAACAAACAGTTTTTATGTTGAATTCTTGAAACGCGCTTTGAGCATGTAATTGTGGTCACATGGATCTATGTTGTATATATATATATATATATATATATATATATATATATATATATATATATATATATATATATATACATATATATATATATATATATATATATATATATATATATATATATATATATATATATATATATATATATATATATATATATGGGGGGTGTATGTGTGTGTGTATGTGTAAGGGTGTATTAGAAGAATACTTGTTTCTTGGTAAGATTTCTGGAAGGGAACAGTTTTGCCCCACTTATATGACTCCTTATAAAGATTTAAATCAATCTATAATTATACTAAACCTTATGTCTCGAATATTTATTTAATTTTGAAAAAAAAACTATTACGCAGTTTTTATTCTAGAGAATGTCTAAAATTTTAGGCTTCAGCTTAAGATGTCTGAAGAAAGAATTAGAATTCAGGGGCTCTTTTTTTCATTGGTGTCTAATTGCGATGATTCGAATTCAATTCAAATGTGATATATTTTATTTTCAAATGGGAGGTTCTTCTCACATTATGTTCCCTAAAAACATTTTAAAATATTCCAAAAGAACTGAAATTTTGGGAATATATATTAATTGATGTCTAATAACTATTGTTAAAGTTTTTCGAAAATCGGAGGTATCTGAATCTTCACAAACGCCTTTTTATCATATCTACAAAAAACTTAATTAAAGTAAATATAGCCTAAAATTCATAAGGATAGGTAAATTAGTTTAAGAGTGAATATATACAAATATATAAACATATAAACATACCTAACTTCATAAAGACAGAGATAAAATATAATATATATAAATATATTTTTATTTATTTTATACGTACATAAAAGTAATCCATGGACACGTGTTTCTGGCTCACAGCCATCATCAGATTGACTAACTTAGACAGACAATTATCGAACCTTCGACATTGATGTATGTAGTCCAGCGTCTTACCAATGGACTACAACGCCCTGCCTTTAAATATGTACAATTTTATCACCTAAATATTTCATGTGTTTTTATGTAATTGTTTTTATTGGTGATTGCAGCGTTCGTTCTTTTTGCTTACACCTACTATTTCGATTGCTTCACTGCCTGAGAGATTAAGATGCAGAAAATAGCATTATTAGTCACCTTTATCTTTATAGGACGTCTTTTTCGTTAATATATATATATATTTGTATTAATTTTATACATTGATTATATATATATATATATATATATATATACATATATATATATATATATATCATCAAAATTTGAAATAGGACTATTGATTAAATTGGGCTGTTTCATAAAATGATATTAAATACATTAATTTAAAGCCAATCTATTATATACATCATATATTTTGTACGAAAGTAATAAACCAAAAGTGCTAAACTGGGTAATAGGAATAGACTTCTATGATTGAACACAAATATGCTGGTAAAATCATTAAGATTGCCTGCAGACTTATGCTTTCCCAGTTAAATACGTTGAATGTTTTATGAGCACGCAAGAGAAACTTCGGTCCTGAGAAGAAAAAGCTTTGTTTTTAATGTACAAGGTTTGAAGAAATTGTCATAGACCTGTAGGAATGGACATTGTTTCTATATGAGACATAAATGCATTCGTTCTGCGTGCTCGAACATGTCTTTGAACGTCACTCATAAGATGTGTTCAATCGGTGAGAAATGCGTCTGAGATCGTCTTCGTCTTGTCAGTTGGTACGCATGAATCTAATGGAATTTGTCAAAATATCCACACACACAAAGTTCTCATCTCTGCCAAAAGAATAAGACAAGTACGGGTCGCGGTAAAGCACTTATGCGATAGACTTGGAAAGTAGCTACGCTTGCTGACTTATTTGGGGTAGGAAATCATCATTTCATCGATAAGATGCATGAATTTCAAGCTTATTCCTCTTAACACCATGATATATAAGTATAATCCAATGGTATACACTCACACGTTATTGACAACGACGAAAAAAGCAAAACACAGTTCTATAGAAAAAAGTATTGTTTTATGGTATTCGCTCCAGATAAGGCATGAATACACTTGATGCAAGGAGCTAAAACATACTACTTAAAGTTAAAGGTAAGCCAACGATCAGTGTTATATTGATCGATTTCGATCTAATTCTCTCCTCTTTGTCAGAAACATCGTTCATAGAACGTGAGGACTAAAGGGGTAAATAAGGGAAGCGAGAGTTACAAGACTGCCGAAAGTAAATCTATGGTCCAGTTTCGAGCTGTGTTTACACGTTAACGAAAATCAAATTCTTTTCGTATATTTTGTAATGTTTCACAGCTTTTACTTAGCTATCTATGTATTTTCCCAACTTCTTTCACTGTATGTTTATTCAACCACTCGGTAATATTTTAATTTCTCTGTGAGCACTCAGAAAAAGAGTGACTCAGTTTAAGGAAGGATAATAAGGGTTATGATGAAGGTAACAGAAGCCAGAAATGCTAACTGCTCTGTTGCTTTTAGCATCCTCATGCGTCCTTTTCGGTCGTGATCCTTCATATCCTATTTTATACATGTAACATTCACAGCCGGCGTGATTCTGGGTGTCTCTCGACGTGTTAGTCCACCAAATGGGTTTAGGATATGTTTCCTGAAATATTACTGATCCTTAGAAGCAAGCAGCTGCTTCTTCCTCAACTCACTTGAATTCTTCTAAAACAGCTGATATTCGGAGCAGTCCAGTTTGACGCAAGGGCATTACATATTTTACAAATACAAAATATAAAAGACTGTAAGATTAAGAGAATTCAAGTAGAAAAAACAGACCGCAATAAAACGTGATATATTCTGTTGACATATCAACTTATATATATTGTTGTCGGCTCTTTTATGTGACAATGATAAGTAGCATTTATCTATTTACTATTATACTAAAGCTGAATAAATAAACGCTTATTTCCTAAAAGATTTTTATATAATTTACTGATAGAAATTCCATGTTAAATATAATTAAGTTTTGAGATTGAGTTATGTTTGAAAATAATTACATGTAACTTCTTCTAATTATATGTAATTTGTAATTAACTTAATAATTCACCCATCTTTCACTTAGTTATGTATTTCCTTCAACCTATTTCGGTGTATTATAATTCTACCAATTTCTGATATGTTAATGTCTCCGTGAACATTCCGAGAAAGAGTGGGTCTCTTTTTCAGTATTACTTCTCGATTAAATTTATTTTATCACCAATTTACACATGTGTTTGTACACATAGTACACATGCATGTAAATTAAATAACAAAATAATAAGCCAATATAGTCTATATTATTGTATTCGCCTGGGAGGAGGAGGAGGAGGAGGAGGAGGAGGAGGAAGTAATGCGATGTGAAAGTGTTTAACTTATCTCTTAATAAATAAAGTTACAGAGACGCGGGTGCGATGTAAATAGATACAACTAAGGGCGTGGAGATAATTTCGAGGGGCGAAAATTGGGGCAACACCTCTTTCCTTATTGACTCCCGGGCAACACCGAGTAAGAACAACTAGTACAATCTCAAATAGTACATCCTTTATACCTCTTAATGCTGCTTCATAAATATGACCCTTTATAAATCTCGGTTATATTCTGGCGTAAATTAAATGTCTTGCAATATTGTCGTTACTTATTTGACTTTCCCGAATTATTGGAGGTGATGAACCACGCTAAACAGGAGATGACCCATGCTTGATAATCTCTGAATGCTAACGGGCGGTTTTGTCTCGATGGCTTGGAGCACGCAATTAACAGTCTTAACCGATTTATTTTGTCTGATCGTCTGGATAATCGCAACCTGAGTGAACAGTTCTTGGACCATCTGGTCATTGCACTGTCATCGCCTGCAACTTCACACTACGAACAAAACATGTGATCAGTGGCTTCTGTGGCGTTATAGGTCAATTCGAAATCACAACAGATACACTACCCGTCCATCTGTTCAGCTTTCAAATCACATATGAATTAAAGCAATAGAAACTGTGTGAGCGACACCTTTCACAGCTTCAACTGATTTGGTTACGTCATATACGAGTGGCAAACTAACATATATGTAAATATTGCAAAACTGTTAACTCACTCTTGAAGCTTAAGTAATTGCATCTGGGCGGATTTATAATAGTGACAATAGACAATTATATCAGCATTAGGTTTCGGAGATTCTTTAGATGAAGATTGATAATTTATATTATTTCGATTATTCGCACTACCATTCTCACAGTGATTCCCTACTTCGAGATACAGATTCCCAAGTTCGAAAAGATACACCTAAAGAAGGCTGGATGTGATATCAGCTGAAACGTTGTGAAAGTTTACGTTCCAACCAAGATGAGGATAGTAGTTGGAATAATACAAATAATATCAATTAAATTGTATAACATTTTCCTCCAGAGGACGCTCCGATTTATTATAATATTTAATGTGTATAAACAATAACTCACTTTTATCATCTAAAACTTATAATCCCAGTAGGACAATATATGTTAATTATAGTTTTCGAAATTACATCCCTTAGATGTCTTTAAAGAGTTTTACTAAACTAAGTATAAATTTGTTTCGGAATTTTTTTTAATGAATCTTAATAATTTTTATCATTTGGATTATTTGGATTTTGTTGTTATTTTCATAACATTTAGACCGATATCATCTCCGAACTTCTTTATTTGAAGCTTTCACATTGACTCGTCGAGTGAAGGGTAACATCACTGATGAAGAATCAGTTCTAAGTAGCAGTTTTCTGCAAGTTGAAAGTTCAATCCTTACGACAAGCGATATTGAACGAGAATAAGATTAAATTTAACAGTTCTACTCGATTCTTGCTTACGGAACGACAACAAACTATCATTTGGATTAAATAAAGGGTTCAGTTCGAAATACCATATAGGTTTCTGAGTTCAATTTAAAGATGGCCAAGTTCGAGAAAAAGCACCTGAAGATGGTCGGATCTTACATAGTCCGAAACGTTTTGAAAATTAAAAGATAAGAATAGTATTACGAATAATGCAAATAATACTAAGTACAAACGTTTATTATTAAAAACTGCACTGAGCAGTTTATCATCAGCTCTTTATATAGTAGTACCCATTGACCCTTGAATATGTACAAGTTATACATACTTTAAAGCAATCGAAAACATACGAACAAAACGAACGAATTCCATACTCTATCCGGGGAGCTTTGACACATGATTGAAAGAGAGAATATCCACCCAGGGGTAGGTGTTCCACTGTGTCATGCATGTGTAGATTAACAGGTTATATTGAGGTATATAGTAAAGGTATTTTCAGGACTGTATTTTTCTGAGAGGGTTCGCCGTCCTCCCATATATCTAGTTCAGTGGGAATACAGATCCCGTTTTATTATTGTAAAACACACTTATAAAAACTAACATCAATCTTAATCATCGCAAAACTTTACTCAGAAAAGTTGTATTGTATCTCAACCTTTATACTAAGTCCGATTTTAATGACTGACACAATACAGTCACTTAAGGAATGGGGAGGTTAGAGACCGCGTACTGCATTTCTAAGCAGATTCGTTTATATTTGAAATTAATCTTGTATATATATATATATATATATATATATATATATATATATGTGTGTGTGTGTGTGTGTGTGTGTGTGTGTGTGTGTGTGTGTGTGTGTATACATACTGCTAGAATACCGAATCTTGCTTCTCTGATAGCTTGAAGCTGGGAAATTGCTTCTGTGCACCAGTGTCCAATAAATTTTGGTGAATGAACTGAACCTCTAAATTATCGCCTCTTCAGTCTCTTCCCGCTCTTCGCTAATATGTTTGAATCATTAACTAATCTAGTGATAGTACGCCATCTTGTTTATGCCAAATGTCTTTCTGACCATCTGATTTAGGCAAGCACGTTCTATGTGGATATTCTAACGGTCATATCTGAACACATATACAATACATTAAACAAGGCAGCTGAATCTATGGCGGTAGCACTTAATATATTTACAGCCTTTAGCAATGTCTGGCATGAAGGCTTTCTCATGAAAAATAATTAATGATTCATTGATATATGTATCAGTTATATACATACAAATAATTTGATATATTATAATATGGACAAAATCAGCAGTTTTTCATGAATATATTACATATAAAGACAATATAAACTTAACTTACTTCAGTGACATTTAAATTTTACGAGTTTTAAGCTTTATTTTTTCCTATTAAGATTAAAAAACAATATTGAAAATAGTTTATATGTTTTTATATTACAATTCATCTTAGCTAAATTCTATTTTAGCCGTTCATGCTGTATTTTTCTATATATCAGCTAATTCTTTTGGCTTGAGAAAGCATTATTATTCTTTCATTATCACTGTGGTTCAATATGCTACTTGTAATTGTATAGTTCGCCACTGTTTGACACACATGTCTTAGGTTGGCCATCCTTTATTTAGTTGGTATCAAAAAATCTAATCAGTTTTGCTTAAACATGAATAAGGTGATACAAATAAGGAGAGGAGTGTGATATGACTAGATAATGGGGAGAGAGAAGGACAGTGAGAGAAAGCGAAATAGATAGATCGAGAATAAGATAGTAGAGAGAGAGGGGAAGAGAGTGAGAGGCGTAATGGGGTATCATCAATGAATGAAGACAGACGAGGGTGGTCTTCATTTTGAAAATAGAGATTAATCAACTTAGCTTTTAATTTTGCGAAGTTTAACAGCCATTAAAGCGGAAATCTCAAACTAAAGGGCATAAAAAAGCATAAGGTGATGAAGGTGATTGGAAGTGAGCCAAATGCAGGCAACGTCACCAGGGTAATACCAATGGGTATTATCGATGGGTATGACAACTCCCGTGTGCAGCGGCATAAAATCCGGGCGGGGGGGGGCAATAATAAAATCTAGTTTCACACATGAAAATTACTTCGTTGCATCATGGGTGAAACAAAAAAAAACTGAGATGAGAGATGAAAAATATTTCAATGTGTACTACCATTACTTATATGCTTAAGTAGCAGGTTTTTAGATCTTAACACTTATTGTATTACAAGTTGTTGAAATTAAGAAACAGCTGCATTTTTATGAAAATAATGAAATTGAGTATCGAGTTCATGCCAAGCGCCAATACAAACTCCACGATCATTTTGTAGCCCGTTTGATCTAAATAAAATATACTTACACAAGTTCCATAACAATGTAGTTTCAGAATATAGTTGATTATTGGTGCTCTCACCTAATTTTCAAAATATAAATACAAAAAATAATTTATCTGGCGCGAAGGCTAATCTTACTATATTATTGTACACCTTGAACCAACAAAAAATATACGCATCCAACTACTTTATCTGAAAGGCTTTTTTTAGTCTGAAATCCATAATGATATAGTGCAGATCTTAAATGAGGGTTGTCTTTATCTACCATTGTTTAGTGCTGAGCTGACGAATTGAGAAGAGAGCCAGTTTTCTCCATTTTCTATTAATTCATTCTTCTTTTTACTGCAGAAGTAAAACAGAAAATGTTGGAAACTACAAACTTGCGACTGAAGTATATGAATAGTTTAAGTATACGAGGGCAATCTTTTATTTGTTTATCTCGCCGATGTCTGAGGCCAAGTAGTTCACATTCACTTCTCGTAGTTACAATCCCATACGCATATTAATTGGCACAAATGTCCCTTTCACCAAAATATTTCCATTTTTTTTATTATTTTTATCTCATTCCAATCACTTTCACTCCTAAGTTTCCATCTCAAACAAACCGTAATTACCGTAATTCACTAATGCTCATATCAAGACTGTGTATTTACATGTACATGAAAACCATATACATACTTCCGCTTTTCCTAGTATTGATTGGGAAATCTGTTTCTGATAAATAAAAAGAGACATCGTCGCAAAGTACATTTTGGGAGATAACCGATGCAGAATGCGTGGTAGTGGGGAAGTAGAGTTGTTTTTACAAGATTTTGAGATTCTGTTGACCTTTTCCAAAGTAATATTGTTGTTTGTAACTTTCTTTATGATTTTATTTACTTTTGCCTATAGCCTTATAAAATACGAAATGCGCAAACGACAGGGCATCTGTTGAACGAAAATTTTTTAAAAATGAAAGACATCATGTGACATAATTTAGTTAAAATCACGAATGTGAAACCTTCTTAAATCAGCAGCATGAAACGAAAATTTTTTTTTAAATATCAACTCTTGATTGAACAGGAGTCTTAATACAGAAATACTATTTCAGCCAATCAAAGACACAGAAAATATACACTATCACACCTTTTAAGAAATGAAACATTTGCTCTTGCTAATTTGACATGGTTTAAGACGCATATTAGTAATAACATAACAATCTCTTTCAAATTTAAGTTATGGGAAACGTTACTATATCCTATCATTTGTTGTTTCCTTATTTGAGCGGAGTATATGCTTATGTTCACAATTCCCCTAGAAGATGACTAAATTGAGTCGAATACTCGCAAAATAAGGAAAAATAAAGAAATTTCTACACAAATAGTATAATTTTAGAAGTCTGTTATTAACCTTACGGTGTGACTTTTATATGTATGTTCAATCAGATAGACATAGGATATATATTCTATATAATAAAATGTGTTTGAATAAATTAATTATAATTCACTACAATATATAGTTGTGATTGCCACTTCTTTACAGAACGCGCTCATTCCTACAAGATTGCAATTTCCGGTTGTGAGAAGGCAAGTGGCTCAACAGCACCGATTTATTTTTAGAACTCTTTCTGCATATATGACACATGAGACAACTGGCTTCCGTTTGCACCTATGTTTTACTCCTGTTTGATACTCGCGTAGTTAGTTTCTGCAATTGTATCCTATGTGGCTCAATAGACTAGCCTTCGACAGACATACTCTCTCACAGAACCCACAAGCATGATCAGACTGAAATTTAAGACTGACCGTTTCCTCAAACAGCATATTAATATGGACTACTTAATTCTCTTTACTAGATATGTTTTCATTAAATCAATCGCTTTGGATCCATCTTTTCCTATTCTCAATGTTCTTGCTAACGGTATTCAGATTGTATTGACTACATCCTTAAAATGTCAATTTGGCTTGTGTCTTAGACGTTTACCATTCTGCAGTAAAACGCGCACTTCTATTTCTGATACGTCGGCTTAATATGGAATAGGTGTGTACTGTGTAAGATATTGCCAGTTAATGTTTAGTATATGGTTTTGGGGTAGTTCGTGGTCCATGTCTCCGAGGAATGCGGAGTATAGACAAAACACATAATGCATACACACTAAGCGTTTTTTTTATAATAATGACTCACCAAGTAACCTATCTCTTATTTATTTTCTCTCATTGTTGTTTGACTCCATGCTTTTAATGTATTAATACAGTTCTTATCACTCTCTCTCCCTTGCGTCTATCTCTCTCTCTCGCCTCTGTTTATTAACAGTCAAAAGTAATAAAACTGACTATGAATTAAAATAGTCCATTATAAATAACGAAAATATTACTGCAAGTATTAATACTATTTGTATCATAGCTGGAGAGAAAATAAATAATAAAGAGAATGAGATGTGGATATAGCTGTTAGAAAGACTTATTTTGTGTTTCGCTGTCTTCGTCTTGATTCAAACAATTTAAATTGAGCTCAGTTGGTGGCTCAACTTTACGTAATTTGAGGTAAAGAGATAGAGGATATACGTGCACATGTTTCTGTCATAAGTTATGTGTTGCATGACTGGTAGTAAGACTCTACCACCTGATACGCACAGTCAGCAAACTGACTTTGTTTCGTATCCGCGTTTTTCTATTCGGATAGTGCTATTTGTGTATAAGTGATTTCTTTAGACCTACATAAAATATGTAAGAAGACGTCTATTCTTTGATATTTTAGACTTTTTATTTTGTTTTCTTTGCGTAATAAGAAAAAGAACGTAACAGATAACAATAATTTCTTATTGTCAATTTTCTTTTCTTGTTCTCTTTCAGTAAACTCGTTTGGCCTGAGTCCCTCAGAAAGAGAAAGATCGATCCGACAGAATATCCCAAGCAGAGACTACTCAACGATGTCTCGACCCATGGATATGGTTGAAGTTGATCTCAGCGTCCATCTGCTTATGGTCAGCCAGTTGGTAAGTAATGTTTTTATTAATTTACTTTTACAGGTGCTCCGTAAACAAGTCAATCATACAACACGCATGGTTTCAAAATCGAATGTAACTCGGACTGATTAGATGGCGTTGTGGTTTTATGGAAACAGAGTAACTAATCTTTGACATTGCCGTTTTTGATGTCGAAAGATCAACAGAAAAGGTGGGAATATATACACAGTTCATTATACTTTTATTATTTCTTTTTAAGGGCGATAGGTAAACGTGGCAGTTCGTTTATCATTGATCAAATATTAATCCAACATTCTAGTTGGATAATACCCGATATTCACCTAACCCTAACCTTAACAGCTGCTGGATGCGCGTATTACTGCCATTCTTTCTCGATGTTATAACGTTATTTTACTTTTTTATCTTAAACGGAATTATTCGCCCGACGAACACAGGCAGAAACATCTGAAAAAATGAGAGTATGTTGCATCTGCATTCATGAGAAATGTGTATATATTCTTTCTTTCTTCTGGGCCAGGATCGAAGATGTTATATGGATACTTTCTCAGAGTGCCTGTAGAAGTTGCTTCTTCTGGTTGGGCAATCTCCGCGGGGGTCTAAGTGCTCCTATCTGTAAGGATCTCACATGATGCGTTTCATCGTTAAAATTCATACTGCAACTGAAACTAAACAATCCGTTAAGACTGTCTTCTGTCCTGTGTATCCTCCATTATCTACTTACTCTTTTAATATATATATATATATATACTAGCGGGGCTACCCGGCGTTGCTCGGGGTCATAAAAACATAATTGAAGAAAAATTGCGTATGTGACATCTTTATATTAAAACTTCTATTTCTCTCCTTCTCTCTCTATAGCTGTCTTTTTATCTTTCTACTTTTCTCTACCCTGGTCGCTACTTTTCAATTTTGCCTTTTGCGAAAGCTGTTTCTTCCCCACCATTTCATCCTACGTTTCACAGGGCAATAGTATGACTTATTTCTATAAAAAGTACCACCACTGTCTGCGCCTTGTATATAGGTACTTATAACCGCCCCGGTGTTCATACTATATATTTTGAATCCCCTCATGATATCCTTCATCATTTTAACTCCCCTCGTTATATTCATCATTTTCGATCTCCTCATACTATTAATCATTTTCAATCCCCTCATAATATTCTTCATCATTTTCAATCTCCTCATACTATTAATCATTTTCAATCCCCTCATAATATTCTTGCTCATTTTCAATCCTCTCGTAATATTCCTCATCATTTTCAATCCGCTCATGATATTCTTAATAATTTTCAATCCTCTCATGATATTCTTCATTTTTTCAATCCTCTCATGATATTCTTCATTATTTTAAATCCCCTCATGATATTCTTCATCATTTTCAATCCCCTCATGATATTCTTCATCATTTTCAATCCCCTTATGGTATTCTTCATCATTTCCAATCCTGTCAGTCTATTCTTCGTCATTTTCAATCCTGTCAGTCTATTCTTCATCATTTTCAATCCTCTCATGACATTCTTCATCATTTTCAATCCCCTCATGATAGTCTTCATCATTTTCAATTCCCTACTGATAGTCTTCATCATTTTCAAACCTCTCATGATAGTCTTCATCATTTTCAAACCTCTCATGATAGTCTTCATAATTTTCAATCCCCTCATGATATTCTACATCATTTTCTATCCCCTCATGATATTATTCATCATTTTAAATCCCCTCATGGTATTCTCTATAATTTCCAATCCTGTCAGTCTATTCTTCATCATTTTCAATCCTCTCATGACATTCTTCATCATTTTCAATCCTCTCATGACATTCTTCATCATTTTCAATCCCCTTATGATAGTCTTCATCATTTTCAATCCCCTCATGATAGTCTTCATCATTTTCAATCCTCTCATGAAAGTCTTCATCATTTTCAATCCTCTCATGAAAGTCTTCATCATTTTCAATCCTCTCATGAAAGTCTTCATCCTTTTCAATCCTCTCATGATAGTCTTTATCATAGCTCTATATAGGATATTGAGCACTTTTCTCCCGGACAACGCCGAGTACTTTGAAAATCAAAGAAGGCCTCATGAGCACTACTGAAATCACTTACGTATCCTCTCTCCTTCTGATCTGCGAAATAGTCCAAAGGGGAACAAAGATGGCGTTAAAATATTTTCCAAACCTATCACTACAGTAGCTCTATCTAGGACATTGAGCACTTTTCTCCCGGACAACGCCGAGTAAATTAATAATAAATGAGGATTCCTGAGGACTACTGATATCACTTAGGTATCGTCTCTCCTACTGATCAGCGAAATAGTCTAAAGGGGAACGAATATGGCGTTAAAATATTATCCAAACCTATCACTACAGTAGCTCTATATAGGACATTGAGCACTTTTTTTCCCGGACAACGCCGAGTACTTTGAAAATCAAAGAGGCCTCCTGAGCACTACTGAAATAACTCTTATCGATTCCCCATCCTTTTCAGCGTAGATTCTGTTAAAATATTATCCAAACCTATCACTACAGTAGCTCTATCTAGGACATTAAGCACTTTTTTCCCGGACAACGCCGAGTACTTTGAAAATCAAAGAGGCCTCCTGGGGACTACTGGAATCACTTAGGTATCCTCCCTCCTTTTCATCTGCAAAATTGTCCAAAGGGGAACGAAGATGGCGTTAAAATATTTTCCAAACCTATCACTACAGTAGCTCTATCTAGGATATTGAGCACTTTTCTCCCGGACAACGCCGAGTACTTTGAAAATCGAGGAGGCTTCATGAGCACTCCTGAAATCCCTTAGGTATCCTCTCTCCTTCTGATCTGCGAAATAGTCCAAAGGGGAACGAAGATGGCGTTAAAATATTTTCCAAACCTATCACTACAGTAGCTCTATCTAAGACATTGAGCACTTTTCTCCCGGACAACGCCGAGTACTTTGATAATCAAGGAAGCCTCCTGGTGACTACTGAAATTACTTAGGTATCCTCTCTCCTTCTGATCTGCGAAATAGTGGAAAGGGGAACGAAGATGGCGTTAAAATATTTTCCAAATCTATCACTACAGTAGCTCTATCTAGGACATTGAGCAGTTTTCTCCCGGACAACGCCGAGTACTTTGATAATCAAGGAGGCCTCCTGGGCACTACTGAAATCCCTAAGGTATCCTTCCTCTTTCTGATCTGCGAAATAGTCCAAAGGGTAACGAAGATGGCGTCAAAATATTTTCCAAAACCTATCACTACAGTAGTTCTATCTAGGACAGTGAGCACTTTTCTCCCGGACAACGCCGAGTACTTTGATAATCAAGGAGGCTTCCTGCGGACTACTGAAATGACTTAGGTATCCTCTCTCTTTCTGATCTGCGAAATAGTCCAAAGGGTAACGAAGACGGCGTTAAAATATTTTCCAAACCTATTACTACAGTAGCTCTATCTAGAATATTGAGCACTTTTCTCCCGGACAACGCCGAGTATTTCAAAATCAAAGAGGCGTCCTGAGCACTACTGAAATAACTCTTATCGATTACCCCATCCTTTTCAGCGTAGATGCTGTTAAAATATTATCCAAACCTATCACTACAGTAGCTCTATCTAGGACATTGAGCACTTTTTTCCCGGACAACGCCGAGTACTTTGAAAATCAAAGAAGCCTCCTGGGGACTACTGAAATCAGTTAGGTATCCTCCCTCCTTTTCATCTGCAAAATTGTCCAAAGGGAGACGAAGATGGCGTTAAAATATTTTCTAAACCTATCACTACAATAGCTCTATCTAGGATATTGAGCACTTTTCTCCCGGACAACGCCGAGTAGTTTGAAAATCGAGGATGCTTCATGAACACCCATGAAATCCCTCAGGTATCCTCTCTCTTTCTGATCTGCGAAATAGTCCAAAGGGGAACGAAGATGGCGTTAAAATATTTTCCAAACCTATCACTACAGTAGCTCTATCTAGGACATTGAGCACTTTTCTCCCGGACAACGCCGAGTACTTTGATTATCAAGGAGGCCTCCTGGGGACTACTGAAATGACTTAGGTATCCTCTCTCTTTCTGATCTGCGAAATAGTCCAAAGGGTAACGAAGACGGCGTTAAAATATTTTCCAAACCTATCACTACAGTAGCTCTATCTAGGATATTGAGCACTTTTCTCCCGGACAACGCCGAGTATTTCAAAATCAAAGCGGCCTCCTGAGCACTACTGAAATAACTCTTATCGATTACCCCATCCTTTTCAGCGTAGATGCTGTTAAAATATTATCCAAACTTATCACTACAGTAGCTCTATCTAGGACATTGAGCACTTTTTTCCCGGACAACGCCGAGTACTTTGAAAATCAAAGAGGCCTCCTGGGGACTACTGAAATCAGTTAGGTATCCTCCCTCCTTTTCATCTGCAAAATTGTCCAAGGGGAACGAAGATGGCGTTAAAATATTTTCTAAACCTATCACTACAATAGCTCTATCTAGGATATTGAGCACTTTTCTCCCGGACAACGCCGAGTACTTTGAAAATCGAGGAGGCTTCATAAGCACTCCTGAAATCCCTTAGGTATCCTCTCTCCTTCTGATCTGCGAAATAGTCCAAAGGGGAACGAAGATGGCGTTAAAATATTTTCCAAACCTATCACTACAGTAGCTCTATCTAGGACATTGAGCACTTTTCTCCCGGACAACGCCGAGTACTTTGATAATCAAGGAAGCCTCCTGGTGACTACTGAAATTACTTAGGTATCCTCTCTCCTTCTGATCTGCGAAATAGTCGAAAGGGGTACGAAGATGGCGTTAAAATATTTTCCAAATCTATCACTACAGTAGCTCTATCTAGGACATTGAGCAGTTTTCTCCCGGACAACGCCGAGTACTTTGATAATCAAGGAGGCCTCCTGGGCACTACTGAAATCCCTTAGGTATCCTTCCTCTTTCTGATCTGCGAAATAGTCCAAAGGGTAACGAAGATGGCGTTAAAATATTTTCCAAAACCTATCACTACAGTAGTTCTATTTAGGACAGTGAGCACTTTTCTCCCGGACAACGCCGAGTACTTTGATAATCAAGGAGGCTTCCTGCGGACTACTGAAATGACTTAGGTATCCTCTCTCTTTCTGATCTGCGAAATAGTCCAAAGGGTAACGAAGACGGCGTTAAAATATTTTCCAAACCTATCACTACAGTAGCTCTATCTAGAATATTGAGCACTTTTCTCCCGGACAACGCCGAGTATTTCAAAATCAAAGAGGCGTCCTGAGCACTACTGAAATAACTCTTATCGATTACCCCATCCTTTTCAGCGTAGATGCTGTTAAAATATTATCCAAACCTATCACTACAGTAGCTCTATCTAGGACATTGAGCACTTTTTTCCCGGACAACGCCGAGTACTTTGAAAATCAAAGAAGCCTCCTGGGGACTACTGAAATCAGTTAGGTATCCTCCCTCCTTTTCATCTGCAAAATTGTCCAAAGGGAGACGAAGATGGCGTTAAAATATTTTCTAAACCTATCACTACAATAGCTCTATCTAGGATATTGAGCACTTTTCTCCCGGACAACGCCGAGTACTTTGAAAATCGAGGAGGCTTCATGAACACCCATGAAATCCCTCAGGTATCCTCTCTCTTTCTGATCTGCGAAATAGTCCAAAGGGGAACGAAGATGGCGTTAAAATATTTTCCAAACCTATCACTACAGTAGCTCTATCTAGGACATTGAGCACTTTTCTCCCGGACAACGCCGAGTACTTTGATTATCAAGGAGGCCTCCTGGGGACTACTGAAATTACTTAGGTATCCTCTCTCCTTCTGATCTGCGAAATAGTCGAAAGGGGAACGAAGATGGCGTTAAAATATTTTCCAAATCTATCACTACAGTAGCTCTATCTAGGACATTGAGCACTTTTCTCCCGGACAACGCCGAGTACTTTGATAATCAAGGAGGCCTCCTGGGCACTACTGAAATCACTTAGGTATCCTCTCTCCTTCTGATCTGCGAAATAGTCCAAAGGGAAACGAAGATGGCGTTAAAATATTTTCCAAACCTATCACTACAGTCGCTCTATCTAGGATATTGAGCACTTTTCTCCCGGACAACGCCGAGTATTTCAAAATCAAAGAGGCCTCCTGAGCACTACTGAAATAACTCTTATCGATTACCCCATCCTTTTCAGCGTAGATGCTGTTAAAATATTATCCAAACCTATCACTACAGTAGCTCTATCTAGGACATTGAGCACTTTTTTCCCGGACAACGCCGAGTACTTTGAAAATCAAAGAGGCCTCCTGGGGACTACTGAAATCAGTTAGGTATCCTCCCTTCTTTTTCAGCTGCAAAATTGTCCAAAGGGAAACAGAGATGGCGTTAAAATATTTTCTAAACCTATCACTACAGTAGCTCTATCTAGGATATTGAGCACTTTTCTCCCGGACAACGCCGAGTACTTTGAAAATCGAGGAGGCTTCATGAGCACTCCTGAAACCCCTTAGGTATCCTCTCTCCTTCTGATCTGCGAAATAGTCCAAAGTGTAACGAAGATGGCGTTAAAATATTTTCCAAACCTATCACTACAGTAGCTCTATCTAGGACATTGAGCACTTTTCTCCCGGACAACGCCGAGTACTTTGATTATCAAGGAGGCCTCCTGGGGACTACTGAAATTACTTAGGTATCCTCTCTCCTTCTGATCTGCGAAATAGTCGAAAGGGGAACGAAGATGGCGTTAAAATATTTTCCAAATCTATCACTACAGTAGCTTGATCTAGGACATTGAGCACTTTTCTCCCGGACAACGCCGAGTACTTTGATAATCAAGGAGGCCTCCTGGGCACTACTGAAATCACTTAGGTATCCTCTCTCCTTCTGATCTGCGAAATAGTCCAAAGGGTAACAGAAAATAGCGTTAAAATATTTTCCAAAACCTATCACTACAGTAGTTCTATCTAGGACAGTGAGCACTTTTCTCCCGGACAACGCCGAGTACTTTGATAATCAAGGAGGCTTCCTGGGGACTACTGAAATTACTTAGGTATCCTCTCTCTTTCTGATCTGCGAAATAGTCCAAAGGGTAACGAAGACGGCGTTAAAATATTTTCCAAACCTATCACTACAGTAGCTCTATCTAGGATATTGAGCACTTTTCTCCCGGACAACGCCGAGTATTTCAAAATCAAAGAGGCGTCCTGAGCACTACTGAAATAACTCTTATCGATTACCCCATCCTTTTCAGCGTAGATGCTGTTAAAATATTATCCAAACCTATCACTACAGTAGCTCTATCTAGGACATTGAGCACTTTTTTCCCGGACAACGCCGAGTACTTTGAAAATCAAAGAGGCCTCCTGGGGACTACTGAAATCAGTTAGGTATCCTCCCTCCTTTTCATCTGCAAAATTGTCCAAAGGGAGACGAAGATGGCGTTAAAATATTTTCTAAACCTATCACTACAATAGCTCTATCTAGGATATTGAGCACTTTTCTCCCGGACAACGCCGAGTACTTTGAAAATCGAGGAGGCTTCATGAGCACTCCTGAAATCCCTTAGGTATCCTCTCTCCTTCTGATCTTCGAAATAGTCCAAAGGGAAACGAAGATGGCGTTAAAATATTTTCCAAACCTATCACTACAGTAGCTCTATCTAGGACATTGAGCACTTTTCTCCCGGACAACGCCGAATACTTTGATAATCAAGGAAGCCTCCTGGGGACTACTGAAATTACTTAGGTATCCTCTCTCCTTCTGATCTGCGAAATAGTCGAAAGGGGAACGAAGATGGCGTTAAAATATTTTCCAAATCTATCACTACAGTAGCTCTATCTAGGATATTGAGCACTTTTCTCCCGGACAACGCCGAGTATTTCAAAATCAAAAAGGCCTCCTGAGCACTACTGAAATAACTCTTATCGATTACCCCATCCTTTTCAGTGTAGATGCTGTTAAAATATTATCCAAACCTATCACTACAGTAGCTCTATCTAGGACATTGAGCACTTTTCTCCCGGACAACGCCGAGTACTTTGATTATCTAGGAGGCCTCCTGGGGACTACTGAAATTACTTAGGTATCCTCTCTCCTTCTGATCTGCGAAATAGTCGAAAGGGGAACGAAGATGGCGTTAAAATATTTTCCAAATCTATCACTACAGTAGCTCTATCTAGGACATTGAGCACTTTTCTCCCGGACAACGCCGAGTACTTTGATAATCAAGGAGGCCTCCTGGGCACTACTGAAATCACTTAGGTATCCTCTCTCCTTCTGATCTGCGAAATAGTCCAAAGGGAAACGAAGATGGCGTTAAAATATTTTCCAAACCTATCACTACAGTAGCTCTATCTAGGATATTGAGCACTTTTCTCCCGGACAACGCCGAGTATTTCAAAATCAAAGAGGCCTCCTGAGCACTACTGAAATAACTCTTATCGATTACCCCATCCTTTTCAGCGTAGATGCTGTTAAAATATTATCCAAACCTATCACTACAGTAGCTCTATCTAGGACATTGAGCACTTTTTTCCCGGACAACGCCGAGTACTTTGAAAATCAAAGAGGCCTCCTGGGGACTACTGAAATCAGTTAGGTATCCTCCCTCCTTTTCAGCTGCAAAATTGTCCAAAGGGAAACAGAGATGGCGTTAAAACATTTTCTAAACCTATCACTACAGTAGCTCTATCTAGGACATTGAGCACTTTTGTCCCGGACAACGCCGAGTACTTTGAAAATCGAGGAGGCTTTATGAACACTCCCGAAATCCCTTAGGTATCCTCTCTCCTTCTGATCTGCGAAATAGTCCAAAGGGGAACGAAGATGGCGTTAAAATATTTTCCAAACCTATCACCACAGTAGCTCTATCTAGGACATTGAGCACTTTTCTCCCGGACAACGCCGAGTACTTTGATAATCAAGGAGGCCTCCTGGAAACTACTGAACTCACTTAGGTATTCTCTCTCCTTCTGATCTGCGAAATAATCCAAAGGGGAACGAAGATGGCGTTAAAATATTTTCCAAACCTATCACTACAGTAGCTCTATCTAGGATATTGAGCACTTTTCTCCCAGACAACGCCGAGTACTTTGAAAATCGAGGAGGCTTCATGAACACCCATGAAATCCCTTAGGTATCCTCTCTCCTTCTGATCTGCGAAATAGTCCAAAGGGGAACGAAGATGGCGTTAAAATATTTTCCAAACCTATCACTACAGTAGCTCTATCTAGGACATTGAGCACTTTTCTCCCGGACAACGCCGAGTACTTTGATTATCAAGGAGGCCTCCTGGGGACTACTGAAATTACTTAGGTATCCCCTCTCCTTCTGATCTGCGAAATAGTCCAAAGGGAGACGAAGATGGCGTTAAAATATTTTCCAAACCTATCACTACAGTAGCTCTATCTAGAATATTGAGCAGTTTTCTCCCGGACAACGCCGAGTATTACAAAATCAAAGAGTCCTCCTGAGCACTACTGAAACACCTTTTATCGATTACCACATCCTTTTAAGCGTAGATACTGTCAAAATATTATCCAAACCTATCACTACAGTAGCTCTATCTAGGACATTGAGCACTTTTTTCCCGGACAACGCCGAGTACTTTGAAAATCAAAGAGGCCTCCTGGAGACTACTGAAATCAGTTAGGTATCCTCCCTCCTTTTCATCTGCAAAATTGTCCAAAGGGGAACGAAGATGGCGTTAAAATATTTTCTAAACCTATCACTACAGTAGCTCTATCTAAGATATTGAGCACTTTTCTCCCGGACAACGCCGAGTACTTTGAAAATCGAGGAGGCTTTATGAGTACTCCTGAAATCCCTTAGGTATCCTCTCTCCTTCTGATCTGCGAAATAGTCCAAAGGGAAACGAAGATGGCGTTAAAATATTTTCCAAACCTATCACTACAGTAGCTCTATCTAGGACATTGAGCACTTTTATCCCGGACAACGCCGAAAACTTTGATAATCAAGGAAGCCTCTTGGGGACTACTGAAATCACTTAGGTATCCTCTCTCCTTCTGATCTGCGAAATAGTCCAAAGGTGAACGATGCTGGCGTTAAAATATTTTCCAAACAAATCACTACAGTAGCTCTATCTAGGATATTGAGCACTTTTCTCCCGGACAACGCCGAGTACTTTGAAAATCGAGGAGGCTTCATGAACACACATGAAATGCCTCAGGTATCCTCTCTCCTTCTGATCTGCGAAATAGTCCAAAGGGGAACGAAGATGGCGTTAAAATATTTTCCAAAACCTATCACTACAGTAGCTCTATCTAGGACATTGAGCACCTTTCTCCCGGACAACGCCGAGTACTTTGAAAATCGAGGAGGCTTTATGAGCACTCCTGAAACCCTTAGGTATCCTCTTTCCTTCTGATCTGCGAAATAGTCCAAAGGGGAACGAAGATGGCGTTAAAATATTTTCCAAACATATCACTACAGTAGCTCTATCTAGGACATTGAGCACTTTTCTCCCGGACAACGCCGAGTACTTTGATTATCTAGGAGGCCTCCTGGGGACTACTGAAATTACTTAGGTATCCTCTCTCCTTCTGATCTGCGAAATAGTCGAAAGGGGAACGAAGATGGCGTTAAAATATTTTCCAAATCTATCACTACAGTAGCTCTATCTAGGACATTGAGCACTTTTCTCCCGGACAACGCCGAGTACTTTGATAATCGAGGAGGCCTCCTGGGCACTACTGAAATTACTTAGGTATCCTCTCTCCTTCTGATCTTCGAAATAGTCCAAAGGGTAACGAAGATGGCGTTAAAATATTTTCCAAAACCTTTCACTGCAGTAGTTCTATCTAGGACAGTGAGCACTTTTCTCCCGGACAACGCCGAGTACTTTGATAATCAAGGAGGCTTCCTGGGGACTACTGACATGACTTAGGTATCCTCTCTCCTTCTGATCTGCGAAATAGTCCAAAGGGTAATGAAGACGGCGTTAAAATATTTTCCAAACCTATCACTACAGTAGCTCTATCTAGGATATTGAGCACTTTTCTCCCGGACAACGCCGAGTATTTCAAAATCAAAGAGGCCTCCTGAGCACTACTGAAATAACTCTTATCGATTACCCCATCCTTTTCAGCGTAGATGCTGTTAAAATATTATCCAAACCTATCACTACAGTAGCTCTATCTAGGACATTGAGCACTTTTTTCCCGGACAACGCCGAGTACTTTGAAAATCGGGGAGGCTTAATGAACACCCTATGAAATCCCTCAGGTATTCTCTCTCCTTCTGATCTGCGAAATAGTCCAAAGGGGAACGAAGATGGCGTTAAAATATTTTCCAAACCTATCACTACAGTAGCTCTATCTAGGACATTGAGCACTTTTCTCCCGGACAACGCCGAGTACTTTGATTATCTAGGAGGCCTCCTGGGGACTACTGAAATTACTTAGGTATCCTCTCTCCTTCTGATCTGCGAAATAGTCGAAAGGGGAACGAAGATGGCGTTAAAATATTTTCCAAATCTATCACTACAGTAGCTCTATCTAGGACATTGAGCACTTTTCTCCCGGACAACGCCGAGTATTTCAAAATCAAAGAGGCGTCCTGAGCACTACTGTAATAACTCTTATCGATTACCCCATCCTTTTCAGCGTAGATGCTGTTAAAATATTATCCAAACCTATCATTACAGTAGCTCTATCTAGGACATTGAGCACTTTTTTCCCGGACAACGCCGAGTACTTTGAAAATCAAAGAGGCCTCCTGGGGACTACTGACATCAGTTAGGTATCCTCCCTCCTTTTCATCTGCAAAATTGTCCAAAGGGGAACAAAGATGGCGTTAAAATATTTTCCAAAACCTATCACTACAATAGCTCTATCTAGGATATTGAGCACTTTTCTCCCGGACAACGCCGAGTACTTTGATAATCAAGGAGGCCTCCTGGGGACTACTGAAATTCCTTAGGTATTCTCTCTGCTTCTGATCTGCGAAATAGTCCAAAGGGAAACGGAGATGGCGTTAAAATATTTTCAAAACCTATCACTACAGTAGCTCTATCTAGGATATTGAGCACTTTTCTCCCGGACAACGCCGAGTATTTCAAAATCAAAGAGGCCTCCTGAGCACTACTGAAATAACTCTTATCGATTACCCCATCCTTTTCAGCGTAGATGCTGTTAAAATATTATCCAAACCTATCACTACAGTAGCTCTATCTAGGACATTGAGCACTTTTTTCCCGGACAACGCCGAGTACTTTGAAAATCGGGGAGGCTTAATGAACACCCTATGAAATCCCTCAGGTATTCTCTCTCCTTCTGATCTGCGAAATAGTCCAATGGGAACGAAGATGGCGTTAAAATATTTTCCAAACCTATCACTACAGTAGCTCTATCTAGGACATTGAGCACTTTTCTCCCGGACAACGCCGAGTACTTTGATTATCTAGGAGGCCTCCTGGGGACTACTGAAATTACTTAGGTATCCTCTCTCCTTCTGATCTGCGAAATAGTCGAAAGGGGAACGAAGATGGCGTTAAAATATTTTCCAAATCTATCACTACAGTAGCTCTATCTAGGACATTGAGCACTTTTCTCCCGGACAACGCCGAGTACTTTGATAATCAAGGAGGCTTCCTGGGGACTACTGAAATGACTTAGGTATCCTCTCTCTTTCTGATCTGCGAAATAGTCCAAAGGGTAACGAAGACGGCGTTAAAATATTTTCCAAACCTATCACTACAGTAGCTCTATCTAGGATATTGAGCACTTTTCTCCCGGACAACGCCGAGTATTTCAAAATCAAAGAGGCGTCCTGAGCACTACTGTAATAACTCTTATCGATTACCCCATCCTTTTCAGCGTAGATGCTGTTAAAATATTATCCAAACCTATCATTACAGTAGCTCTATCTAGGACATTGAGCACTTTTTTCCCGGACAACGCCGAGTACTTTGAAAATCAAAGAGGCCTCCTGGGGACTACTGACATCAGTTAGGTATCCTCCCTCCTTTTCATCTGCAAAATTGTCCAAAGGGGAACAAAGATGGCGTTAAAATATTTTCCAAAACCTATCACTACAATAGCTCTATCTAGGATATTGAGCACTTTTCTCCCGGACAACGCCGAGTACTTTGATAATCAAGGAGGCCTCCTGGGGACTACTGAAATTCCTTAGGTATTCTCTCTGCTTCTGATCTGCGAAATAGTCCAAAGGGAAACGAAGATGGCGTTAAAATATTTTCAAAACCTATCACTACAGTAGCTCTATCTAGGATATTGAGCACTTTTCTCCCGGACAACGCCGAGTATTTCAAAATCAAAGAGGCCTCCTGAGCACTACTGAAATAACTCTTATCGATTACCCCATCCTTTTCAGCGTAGATGCTGTTAAAATATTATCCAAACCTATCACTACAGTAGCTCTATCTAGGACATTGAGCACTTTTTTCCCGGACAACGCCGAGTACTTTGAAAATCAAAGAGGCCTCCTGGGGACTACTGAAATCAGTTAGGTATCCTCCCTCCTTTTCATCTGCAAAATTGTCCAAAGGGAGACCAAGATAGCGTTAAAATATTTTCTAAACCTATCACTACAGTAGCTCTATCTAGGATATTGAGCACTTTTCTCCCGGACAACGCCGAGTACTTTGAAAATCGAGGAGGCTTCATGAGCACTACTGAAATCCCTTAGGTATCCTCTCTCCTTCTGATCTGCCAAATAGTCCTGAGGCGCTCATACCGGCGAATGCCGACATTCCCCCTCCCCAGATTTCGCCTGAGGCGCTCATACCGACGAATGCCGACATTCCCCCTCCCCAGATTTCGCCTGAGGCGCTCATACCGACGAATGCCGACATTCCCCCTCCCCGGATTTCGCCTGAGTCGCTTACACTTCAACACTGCTCAAAAAAGGAGTAGATAATGGATGGGATGAGGGCATCATGACAACGGAACCGATACGACCCTACCTCAACACTTCTCAAAAAAGGAGGAGATAATGGATGGGATGAGGGCATCATGACAACGGAACCGATACGACCCTACCTCAACACTTCTCAAAAAAGGAGGAGATAAGGCATGGGATTAGGGCATCATGACAACGGAACCGATACGACCCTACCTCAACACTGCTCAAAAAAGGAGGATGTAATGCATGGGAATAGTGCATCATGACAACGGAACCGATACGACCCTACCTCTACACTTCTCAAAAAAGGAGGAGGTAATGCATGGGAATAGTGCACTATAACAACGGAACCGATACGACCCTACCCCTACACTTCTCAAAAAAGGAGGAGGTAATTCATGGGATGAGCACATCATGATAACGGAACCGATACTATTCTACATCTACACTTCTCAAAAAAGGAGGAGGTAATGCATGGGATCAGTGCATCATGACAACGGAACCGATACTACCCTACCCCTACACTTCTCAAAAAAGGAGGAGGTAATGCTCACACCGGCGAATACCGTACCCCCCCCCCAATTTTGCCTGAAAGGAGGAGGTAATTCCTATCATGATAACAGAACGGCCACAGGGAGGGAGGGGGGGGGGGAATATTATCGTCTATTAATAATTAAGAAAGAAAGTGTGAGAGGGAAAAATTCACAGAAAGGAAAACTGCCACTCTCTGACGTCATGATGACCTGATATAACCGGACACAATTTAGGGCAAGACCGGGTACATCCGGCAAGGGATTATGGGACAGGTGCGGATGTGATTGAGCAACCCTTGTTTCACTACACACTCTTAACGTAGGATTCCTATGTTGTTATTGATGCAACCGGACAGAAGTTATTGGATGATCTGATACAACCGGACACAATTTAGGGCAAGACCGGGTACATCCGGCAAGGGATTATGGGATGTTTACAATGACTCTGCATTTTTATCGGATTAGTACATAAATACATTAGATTATTTCGAATTTACTACATATTAACGTTGAAATTTCGTGATAAATACGAAAAAAACTGCTACCTTTTGTTGGAAAGTGGTCCGGTTGACTGTCAGCGAGTGAATCGATTTTCGCGATTTTTAGATATTTTACATCCGGGATTTGTGCGGTCCTGTAGATGTCAACTTTTTGACATGTCGTCGCGTAGTTTTTGAGGAGATACTGGACATACAAACAAACAAACATACAAACAGACAACTGCCCTTTATATAAGAGACTAGCGGGGCTACCCGGCGTTGCTCGGGGTCATTAAAACATATAATTGAAGAAAAATCGTGTGTGTAACATCTTTATATACAAACTTCTATTTCTCCCCCCCCCCCTTCTCAATAGCCGTCTCTTTATCTTTCTACCTTTCTCTTCCCTGGTCGCCGCATTTCACCGCTACTTTCTAATTTTGCCTTTTGCGAAAGCTGTTCTTTCCCCACAATTTCTCCTACGTTGCCCAGGGCAATAGTATGATATATTTCTATAGAAAGTAACACCTCTATCTGCGCCTTCTATATAGGTACTTATCTCCACCCCGGTGTTCATGCTATATACGTATCTATCATCACCCCGGTGCGCATACTATATACGTACCTATCGCCGCCCCAGTGCACATACTATATACGTACCTATCGCCGCCCCAGTTAAGATACTATTTAAGTACCTATCGCCGCCCCGGTGCGAATGCTAAATAGTACCTATCTCCGCCCCGGTGTGCATGCTATATAAGTACCTATCGCTGCCCTAGTGGGAATAATTAATATGTACATATTGCCGCATTGGTGCGAATTTCTAAATACGTACCTATCACCACTTTGGTGCGAATGCTAAATACGTACCTATCGCCGGCCCGATGCGAATGCTAAATACGTACCTATAGCCGCCCTGGTTAGAATGCTAAATACGTACCTATAGCCGCCCCAGTGCGAATGCTAAATACGTTCCTATCACCACCCTGGTGCGAATGCGAAATACATACCTTTCGCCGTTCTGGTGCACGTGCTATATACGTACCTATTGCCGCCCTGGTGCACGTGCTATATATGTACTGATCGCCGCCCCGGTGCGCATGCTATGTACGTACTTATTGCTGCCCATGTGTACATGCTATATACGTAGCTATCGCCACCCCTGAATTCTGAATACGTACCTATCGCCGCCCCGGTGTGGAAGCTAAATACGTACATATCGCCGCCCCGGTACGAATGCTAAATACATACATATCGCCGCCCTAGTGTGATTTCTAAATACGTACATATCGCCGCTCCTGTGTGAATTCTAAATACGTACCTATCGCCGCCCCGGTGCTGAAGCTAAATACGTACATATCGCCACCCCGGTGCGAATGCTAAATACATACCTATCGCCGCCCCGGTGCGAATGCTAAATACATACCTGTCGCCGCCCCGGTGCGAATGCTAAATACATACCTATCGCCGCCCCGGTGCGAATGCTAAATACATACCTATCGCCGCCCCGGTGTGAATGCTAAATACATACCTATCGCCGCCCCGGTGTGAATGCTAAATACATACCTATCGCCGCCCCGGTGTGAATGCTAAATACGTACCTTTCGCCGCCCCGTTGCGCATGCTATATACGTACCTATCGCTGCCCCGGTGCGCGTGCTATATATGAACCGATCGCTGCCCCAGTGCGCATGCATAATACATACCTATCACGTACTTATTGCCGCCCATGTGCACATGCTATATACGTACCTATCGCCACCGCTGAATGCTAAATAAGTACCTATCTCCGCCCAGGGATGAATGCTAAATACGTACATATTGCCGCCCAGGTGTTCATACACCATATGTACCTATCACTGCCCCAGTGCGAATACTAAATATGTACATATCGCCACCCCGGTGCGATTGCTGAATACATACCTATCGCAACCTTGGTGCGAATGCTAAATACGTAGCTATAGCCACCCCTATGCACTACTATATAGTACCTATTGCAACCCCGGTACACATACTATATATAAACCTATCGCCGACCCGGTGTGCATACTATATTCGTACCTATCGCGGCTCTGGTGCGCATACTACATACTTACCTATCTCTGCAAGGGTACACATACTATATATGTACCAATCTCCAGCCCAGTTCGCATACGTAAGAACTTATATTTATTCGGCCCTGTCGTGTTAGAAAAACAAAATAGTGTTCATTTATGTATTGTCACTATCATAAATATAAATATTTTTAGTTACAAACAGAAAAAAATACATTTTTTTGCCTCCCCACAAGAAAATTTTTTTTCTATCCTCCCACATACTTAGAAATATTTTTAATTTAAAGGAAAAAAAAAAGAAAAATTTTTGACCCCCTTACACCCCAAAAATTTTATGTTTCCCCCATACATAGAAATATTTTTATTTTAAAAAAGAAAAAAAAAAAATTTTTAGCCCCCTCCCCCGAAAATTTTTTTTTTCATTCTCCCCCATACACATAAATATTTTCAATGAAAAAGATAAAAGACAAAATAAATGTTTTCCCTCCCCCCCAATTTATTTTATACTCCCGATGCGCATGCTATATACGTATTTATTGCCGCCCATGTGCACATGCTATATACTTCCTATCGCCACCGCTGAATGATAAATACGTACCTATTGCTGTCGCGGTGCGAATGCTAAATAGGTTTTCAGCGTAGATGCTCTTAAAATATTATCCAAACCTATCACTACAGTAGCTCTATCTAGGACATTGAACAATTTTCTCCCGGACAACGCCGAGTACTTTAAAAATAAAAGAGGCCTCATGAGCACTACTGAAATAACTTAGGTATCCTCTCTCCTTCTGATCTACCAAATAGTCCAAAGGGAAACGAAGATGGCATTAAAATATTTTCCAAACCTATCACTACAGTAGCTCTATCTAGGATATTGAGCACTTTTCTGCCGGACAACGCCGAGTACTTTGAAAATCAAGGAGGCCTCCTGAGCACTACTGAAATCACTCTTATCGATTCCCCCATCCTTTTCAGCGTAGATGCTGTTAAAATATTATCCAAACCTATCACTACAGTAGCTCGATCAAGGACATTGAACACTTTTCTCCCGGACAACGCCAAATACTTTGAAAATCAAGGAGGCCTCCTGAGCACTACTGAAATCACTTAGGTATCCCTCCTTTTGATCTAATAAATAGTCCAAAGGGGAACGAAGATGGCGTTAAAATATTTTCCAAACCTATCACTACAGTAGCTCTATCTAGGATATTGAGCACTTTTCTCCCGGACAACGCCGAGTACTTTGATAATCAAAGACGCCTCCTGAGAACTACTGTAATAACTTATATCGATTCCCCCATCCTTTTCAGCGTAGATGCTGTTAAAATATTATCCAAACCTATCACTACAGTAGCTCTATCTAGGACATTGAGCAATTTTCTCCCGGACAACGCCGAGTACTTTGAAAATCAAAGAGGCCTCCTGAGGACTACTGAAATCACTTAGGTTTCCCTCCTTTTGATCTGCCAAATAGTCCAAAGGGGAACGAAGATGGCTTTAAAATATTTTCCAAACCTATCACTACAGTAGCTCTATCTAGGACATTGAGCACTTTTCTCCCGGACAACGCCGAGTATTTGAAAATCAAAGAGGCCTCCTGAGCACTACTGAAATAACTCTTATCGATCCCCCCATCCTTTTCAGCGTAGATGCAGTTAAGATATTATGCAAACCTATCACTACAGTAGGTCTATCTAGGACATTGAGCACTTTTTTCCCGGACAACGCCGAGTACTTTGAAAATCAAAGAGGCATCCTGAGCACTACTGAAATAACTCTTATCGATTCCCCCATCCTTTTCAGCGTAGATGCTGTTAAAATATTATCCAAACCTATCTCTACAGTAGCTCTATCTAGGACATTGAGCACTTTTTTCCTGGACAACGCCGAGTACTATGACCTGATATAACCGGACACAATTTAGGGCAAGACCGGGTACATCCAGCAAGGGATTATTGGACAGGTGCGGATGTGATTGAGCAACCCTTGTTTCACTACACACTTATAACGTAGGATTCCTATGTTGTTATTGATTTATCCGGACAGAAGTTATTGGATGATCTGATACAACCGGGCTGAATGTCGGGCAAGACCGGGTACATCCGGCAAGGGATTATGAGATGTTTACAATGACTCTGCATTTTTATCGGATTATCGGATTAGTACATAAATACATTAGATTATTTCGAATTTACTACATATTAACGTTGAAAAAGTGGTGTAAAATACGAAAAAACTGCTACCTTTTGTCGGAAAGTGGTCCGGTTGACTGTCAGCGAGTGAATCGTTTTTCCATAGACCGGCGGAATGAAGCCAAGACGATTATGGAGTGCATAATCAAAACAGATACTACACTAAACAGAATTAGAGAAAAACGGCCTAGGGAGTCTAAAATTCATTGTTGCTCATCAAAACTCATTTAAGAACTTGTTAAATAGTATTATACAATGTTTGTTCAAAGAAAATCATAGTTATTATTACTCGTTAATTTATTAATGTAATTTGAACAGTGTCTAGTGGATAGACCGCTGTTCAGGTGTAGATTAGTTATAAATAGTCCCGTAAATCACATTAAATTTTTGAATTTCGGATGTTTCTCGGCATTATTGCCTTGAGATCAAGTGTATATCTAGTCCTATCCGATAGGTGTCGATCTTACACTGTCGAATCAAAAATCAGATTATCATTTTATTTTTTAATCCCTTTTCCTTTAGCTCACTTCCTCTCCCCTAAATTACCGGTTGATATACCCCCAAGGTCGGGATCTGTCTCACCGACGACTCCCCCCAAATTTCGCCTGAGGCGCTGACACCGGCGAATACCGACACTCCCCCTCCCCCAAATTTCGCCTGCCTCACCGGCGTATGCCAATACGCCCCATCCCCAAATTTCGCCTGAGGCGCCCCACAGGCGATCGCTCATACCGCCGAATGCCGACATTTCCCTCCTCCCCTCCCCAGATTGGCCTGAGCCGCCGAATGCCGACACTCCCCCTCCCCCAAATTTCACCTGAAGCGCTCACACCGGCGAATGCCGACACCCACCCCCCGAAAGGAGGAGGGAATGCCTATCATGATAACAGAACGGCCATAGGGAGGGGGGGGGGAAATATTAGCGTCTATTAATAATTAAGAAAGAAAGTGTGGGAGTGAGCGGGAAAAAAGAAAGAAAGAAAAAAATGGTTGTAGTGTAAGTGAATTTCTTCCTGCCACTCTCTGACGTCAGGGTACCCACACATAGTTCTTGCAGTCGCAGGGTACCCACACATACTTCGTGCGGTCGCAGGGTACCCACACATACTTCGTCCGGTCGCAGGGTACCCACACATACTTCGTACGGTCGCAGGGTACCCACACATACTTCGTACGGTCGCAGGGTACCCACACATACTTCGTACGGTCGCAGGGTACCCACACATATTCGTGCGGTCGCAGGGTACCCACAAATATTTCGTGCGGTCGCAGGGTACCCACACATATTTCGTGCGGTCGCAGGGTACCCACACATATTTCGTGCGGTCGCAGGGTACCTATACATACTTCGTGCGGTCGCAGGGTACCCACACATACTTCGTGCGGTCGCAGGGTACCCACACATATTTCGTTCGGTCACAGGGTACCCACACATACTTCGTGCGATCGCAGGGTACCCACACATACTTCGTCCGGTCGCAGGGTACCCACACATTATTCGTCCGGTCGCAGGGTACCCACACATAGTTCGTCCGGTCGCAGGGTACCCACACATACTTCGTCCGGTCGCAGGGTACCCACACATAGTTCGTGCGTTCGCAGGGTACCCACACATACTTCGTGCGGTCGCAGGGTACCCACACATACTTCGTGCGGTCGCAGGGTACCCACACATACTTCGTCCGGTCGCAGAGTACCCACACATACTTCGTCCGGTCGCAGGGTACCCACACATAGTTCGTGCGGTGGCAGGGTACCCACATATACTTCGTGCGGTCGCAGGGTACCCACACATACTTCGTGCGGTCGCAGGGTACCCACACATACTTCGTCCGGTCGCAGAGTACCCACACATACTTCGTCCGGACGCAGGGTACCCACAAATACTTCGTCCGGTCGCAGGGTACCCACACATACTTCGTGCAGTCGCAGGGTACCCACACATACTTCGTTCGGTCGCAGGGTACCCACACATACTTCGTCCGGTCGCAGGGTACCCACACATACTTCGTCCGGTCGCAGGGTACCCACACATACTTCGTCCGGTCGCAGGGTACCTATACATACTTCGTCCGGTCGCAGGGTACCCGCACATACTTCGTGCGGTCGCAGGGTACCCACACATACTTCGTGCGGTCGCAGGGTACCCACACATACTTCGTGCGGTCGCAGGGTACCCACACATACTTCGTGCGGTCGCAGGGTACCCACACATACTTCGTGCGGTCGCAGGGTACCCACACATATTTCGTGCGGTCGCAGGGTACCCACACATACTTCGTGCGGTCGCAGAACCCACACATACTTCGTGCGGTCGCAGGGTACCCACACATACTTCGTCAGGCAGCAGGGTACCCACATATACTTCGTGCGGTCGCAGGGTACCCACAAATACTTCGTGCGGTCGCAGGGTACTCACACATACTTCGTCCGGTCGCAGGGTACCCACACATACTTCGTGCGGTCGCAGGGTACCTATACATACTTCGTGTGGTCGCAGGGTACCCACACATACTTTGTCCGGTCGCAGGGTACCCACACATACTTCGTGCGGTCGCAGGGTACCCACACATACTTCGTGCGGTCGCATGGTACCCACACATACTTCGTGCGGTCGCAGGGTACCCACACATACTTCGTGCGGTCGTAGGGTACCCACACATACTTCGTGCGGTCGTAGGGTACCAACACATACTTCGTGCGGTCGCAGGGTACCCACACATACTTCGTGCGATCGCAGGGTACCCACACATACTTCGTGCGATCGCAGGGTACCCACACATACTTCGTTCGGTCGCAGGGTACCAACACATACTTCGTTCGGTCACAGGGTACCCACACATACTTCGTGCGATCGCAGGGTACCCACACATACTTCGTGCGATCGCAGGGTACCCACATATACTTCGTGCGGTCGCAGGGTACCCACACATACTTCGTCCGGTCGCAGGGTACCCACACATACTTCGTCAGGCAGCAGGGTACCCACACATACTCCGTGAGGTCGCAGGGTACCCACACATACTTCGTGCGGTCGCAGGGTACCTATACATACTTCGTCCGGTCGCAGGGTACCCACACATACTTCGTCAGGCAGCAGGGTACCCACACATACTTCGTCAGGCAGCAGGGTACCCACACATACTCCGTGCGGTCGCAGGGTACTCACACATACTTCGTCCGGTCGCAGGGTACCCACAAATACTTCGTGCGGTCGCAGGGTACCCACAAATACTTCGTTCGGTCGCAGGGTACCATCACATACTTCGTGCGATCGCAGGGTACCATCACATACTTCGTGCGATCGCAGGGTACCCACACATACTTTGTCCGGTCGCAGGGTACCCACACATACTTCGTGCGGTCGCAGGGTACCCACACATACTTCGTGCGGTCGCAGGGTACCCACACATACTTCGTCTGGTCGCAGGGTACCCACACATACTTGGTCCGGACACAGGGTACCCACACATACTTCGTGCGGTCACAGGGTACCCACACATACTTCGTGCGATCGCAGGGTACCCACACATACTTCGTGCGGTCGCAGGGTACCCACACATACTTCGTGCGGTCGCAGAGTACCCACACATACTTCGTCAGGCAGCAGGGTACCCACACATACTTCGTGCGGTCGCAGGGTACCCACAAATACTTCGTGCGGTCGCCGGGTACTCACACATACTTCGTCCGGTCGCAGGGTACCCACACATACTTCGTGCGGTCGCAGGGTACCTATACATACTTCGTGCGGTCGCAGGGTACCCACACATACTTCGTGCGGTCGCAGGGTACCCACACATACTTCGTGCGGTCGCAGGGTACCTATACATACTTCGTCCGGTCGCAGGGTACCCACACATACTTCGTCAGGCAGCAGGGTACCCACACATACTTCGTCCGGTCGCAGGGTACCCACACATACTTCGTCAGGCAGCAGGGTACCCACACATACTTCGTGCGGTCGCAGGGTACCCACACATACTTCTGTCAGGCAGCAGGGTACCCACACATACTTTGTGCGGTCGCAGGGTACCTATACATACTTCGTCCGGTCGCAGGGTACCCACACATACTTTGTGCGGTCGCAGGGTACCCACACATACTTCGTGCGGTCGCAGGGTACCCACACATACTTCGTCAGGTCGCAGGGTACCCACACATACCCTACCTCTACACTGCTCAAAAAAGGAGGAGATAATGCATGGGATGAGGGCATCATGACAACGGAACCGATACGACCCTACCTCAACACTTCTCAAAAAAGGAGGAGATAATGCATGGGATGTGGGCATCATGACAACGGAACCGATACGACCCTACCTCAACACTTCTCAAAAAAGGAGGAGATAATGCATGGGATGAGGGCATCATGACAACGGAACCGATACGACCCTACTTCAACACTTCTCAAAAAAGGAGGAGATAATGCATGGGATGAGGGAATCATGACAACGGAACCGATACGACCCTACCTCAACACTTCTCAAAAAAGGAGGAGATAATGCATGGGATGAGGGAATCATGACAACGGAACCGATACGACCCTACCCCTACACTTCTCAAAAAAGGAGGAGGTAATTCATGGGATGAGCACATCATGATAACGGAACCGATACTATTCTACATCTACACTTCTAAAAAAAGGAGGAGGTAATGCATGGGATCAGTGCATTATGACAACGGAACCGATACTACCCTACCCCTACACTTCTCAAAAAAGGAGGAGGTAATGCTCACACCGGCGAATACCGTACCCCCCCCCCCCCAATTTGGCCTGAAAGGAGGAGGTAATTCCTATCATGATAACAGAACGGCCACAGGGACGGGGGGGGGGGAATATTATCGTCTATTAATAATTAAGAAAGAAAGTGTGAGAGGGAAAAATGACAGAAAGGAAAACTGCCACTCTCTGACGTCATGATGACCTGATATAACCGGACACAATTTAGGGCAAGACCGGGTACATCCGGCAAGGGATTATGGGACAGGTGCGGATGTGATTGAGCAACCCTTGTTTCACTACACACTCTTAACGTAGGATTCCTATGTTGTTATTGATGCAACCGGACAGAAGTTATTGGATGATCTGATACAACCGGACACAATTTAGGGCAAGACCGGGTACATCCGGCAATGGATTATGGGATGTTTACAATGACTCTGCATTTTTATCGGATTAGTACATAAATACATTAGATTATTTCGAATTTACTACATATTAACGTTGAAATTTCGTGAAAAATACGAAAAAAACTGCTACCTTTTGTCGGAAAGTGGTCCGGTTGACTGTCAGCGAGTGAATCGATTTTCGCGATTTTTAGATATTTTACATCCGGGATTTGTGCGGTCCTGTAGATGTCAACTTTTTGACATGTCGTCGGGTAGTTTTTGAGGAGATACTGGACATACAAACAAACATACAAACAGACAACTGCCCTTTATATAAGAGACTAGCGGGGCTACCCGGCGTTGCTCGGGGTCGTAAAAACATATATTTGAAGAAAGATCGTGTGTGTAACATCTTTATATTCAAACTTCTATGTCCGCCCCCTCTCTCTATAGCCGTCTCATTATCTGCTACCTTTCTCTTTCCTGGTCGCCCCATTTCGCCGCTACTTTCTAATTTTGCCTTTTGCAAAAGCTGTTTCTTCCCCACCATTTCTCCTATTGCCCAGGGTAATAGTATGACATATTTCTATAAAAAGTAACACCTCTATCTGCGCCTTCTATATAGGTACTTATCTCCACCCCGGTGTTCATACTATATACGTATCTATCATCACCCCGGTGCGCATACTATATACGTACCTATCGCCGCCCTAGTGCACATACTATATACGTACCTATCGCCGCCCCGGTGCAGATACTATTTAAGTACCTATCGCCGCCCCGTTGCGAATGCTAAATAGTACCTATCGTTGCCCCGGTGTGAATGCTAAATACACACCTATTGCGCCCCGGTGTGCATGCTACATAAGTACCTATCGCTGCCCTAGTGCGAATACTAAAGACATACCAATTGCGCCCCGGTGTGCATGCTACATAAGTACCTATCGCTGCCCTAGTGCGAATAATTAATATGTACATATTGCCGCTTTGGTGTGAATGCTAAATACGTACCTATAGCCGGCCCAGTGCGAATGCTAAATACGTACCTATAGCCGCCCTGGTGCGAATGCTAAATACGTACCTATAGCCGCCCCAGTGCGAATGCTAAATACGTACCTATCACCACTACGGTGCGAATGCGAAATACATACCTTTCGCCGCCCCGGTGCGCATGCAATATATGTACTGATCGCCGCCGCAGAGCGCATGCTATGTACGTACTTATTGCTGCCCATGTGTACATGCTATATACGTAGCTATCGCCACCCCTGAATTCTGAATACGTACCTATCGCCGCCCTGGTGTGGAAGCTAAATACGTACATATCGCCGCCCCAGAGCGAATGCTAAATACATACCTATCGCCGCCCCGGTGTGGATTCTAAATACGTACCTATTGCCGCCCCGGTGTGAATTCTAAATACGTACCTATCGCCGCCCCGGTGCAGAAGCTAAATACGTACATATCGCTGCCCCGGTGCGAATGCTAAATACATACCTATCGCTGCCCTGGTGTGAATGCTAAATACGTACCTATCGCCGCTTCGGTGTGAATTTTAAATATGTACCTTTCGCCGCCCGGTGTGAATTTTAAATATGTACCTTTCGCCGCCCCTGTGCGCGTGCTATATACGTACCTATCGCCGCCCCGGTGCACGTGCTATACATGAACCGATCGCTGCCTCAGTGCTTATGCTAAATACATACCTATCACTGCCCCGGTGTGCATACTATATACGTACTTATTACCGCCCATGTGCACATGCTATATAAGTACCTATCACCACCGCTGAATGCTAAATAAGTACCTATCGCCGCCCCGGTGTGGAAGCTAAATATGTACATATCGCTGCCCCTAAATTTGGGCAACCACTAAAAAATTTGGCCTCACCCCTAAAATTTTCCCCTGTCCCCTAAATCTCTCCAGCCTCTAATTTTTCACTCTCCCCCAAACATGAGAAATATTTTGACTTCAAAACAAAATAAAAAAAAAAAAATTTGGCCTGACCCCTAAAAAGTTCCGCCTGACCCCTAAAATTTTCCCGACCCTAAATGTCTCCAGCCCCCTAATTTTTCACTCTCCCCCAACCATGAGAAATATTTTGACTTCAAAACAAAAATAAACAAAAAAATTTGGCCTGACCCCTAAAAAGTTCCGCCTGACCCGTAAAATTTTCCCCGACCCCTAAATCTCTCCAGCCCCCTAATTGTTCACTCTCTCCCAACCCTGAGAAATATTTTGAGTTCAAAACCAAAAAAAAAAAAAAAGATTTGGCCTGAACCCTAAAAAGTTCGTTCTGACCCCTAAAATTTTCCCCGACCCCTGAATCTCTCCAGCCCCCTAATTTTTCACTCTCCTCCAACCCTGAGAAATATTTTGACTTCAAAACAAAAAAAAACAAAAAAATTTGGCCTGACCCCTAAAAAGTTCGTCCTGACCCCTAAAATTTCCCCGACCCCTAAATCTCTCCAGCCCCCTAATTTTTCACTCTCCCCCAATCCTGAGAAATATTTTGACTTCAAAACAAAAAAAAACAAAAAAATTTGGCCTGACCCCTAAAAAGTTCGTCCTGACCCCTAAAATTCTCCCCGACCCCTAAATCTCTCCAGCCCCCTAATTTTTCACTCTCCTCCAACCCTGAGAAATATTTTGACTTCAAAACAAAAAAAAAGAAAAAAATTTGGCATGACCCCTAAAAAGTTCGTCCTGACCCCTAAAATTTTCCCCGACCCCTAAATCTCTCCAGCCCCCTAATTTTTCACTCTCCCCCAACCCTGAGAAATATTTTGACTTCAAAACAAACAAAAAACAAAAAAATTTGGCCTGACCCCTAAAAAGTTCGGCCTGACCCCTAAAATTTTCCCCGACCCCTCAATCTCTCCAGCCCCCTAATTGTTCACTTTACCCCCAACCCTGAGAAATATTTTGAGTTCAAAACAAAACAAAAAAGAAAAAAATTTGGCCTGACCCCTAAAAAGTTCGGCTTGACCCCTAAAATCTTCATACAAATATAAGTGAAAACAGTGGGGGAGCATAATTATTTCTCTTACTTTACTTATTGAGACATTATTTGACATGTATACAAATATTAGTCAAAACAATGGCGGAGCATAATTATTTCTCTTCTTTCTTCACTGATTGAGACCTTATTTGATATGTATACAAATATTAGTGAAAACAATGGTGGAACATAATTATTTCTCTTTTTACTTTACTTTTGTCGACGTTATTTAACATGTATACAAATATTAGTGAAAACAATGGCGGAGCATAATTATTTCTCTTCTTACTTTACTTATTGAGACGTTATTTAACATGTATACAAATATAAGTGAAAACAATGGCGGAGCATAATTATTTTTCTTTTTCTTTTTCTTATTGAGACGTTATTTAATATGTATACAAATATAAGTGAAAACAGTGGGGGAGCATAATTATTTCTCTTACTTTACTTATTGAGACATTATTTGACATGTATACAAATATTAGTCAAAACAATGGCGGAGCATAATTATTTCTCTTCTTTCTTCACTGATTGAGACCTTATTTGATATGTATACAAATATTAGTGAAAACAATGGTGGAACATAATTATTTCTCTTTTTACTTTACTTTTGTCGACGTTATTTAACATGTATACAAATATTAGTGAAAACAATGGCGGAGCATAATTATTTCTCTTCTTACTTTACTTATTGAGACGTTATTTAACATGTATACAAATATAAGTGAAAACAATGGCGGAGCATAATTATTTTTCTTTTTATTTTTCTTATTGAGACGTTATTTAATATGTATACAAATATTAGTGAAAACAGTGGTGGAGCCTAATTATTTCTCTTCTTACTTTACTTATTGAGACGTTATTTAATATGTATACAGATATTAGTGAAAACAATGGCGGAGCATAATTATTTCTCTTACTATTCTTATTGAGACGTTATTTAATATGTATACAAATATAAGTGAAAACAATGGCGGAGCATAATTTTTCTCTTCTTACTTTACTTATTTAGACGTTATTTAATATGTATACAAATATTAGTGAAAACAATGGTGGAGCATAATTATTTATTACTTTAATTTTAATGATACTACACTAACTTCACACCTCTCAAAAAGAAGGAGGTAACACCTGGGAGGATGGTATCATGTCAAAAGAAGAAATGCGGTTAGGATTAAGCAACACTTGCTTCACTATAAACTCATATTCAAAAAATACCGTTATGGAATAAGCAACCCTTGCTTCACTATGGACTCATGTTCAAAAAAGTGCCGTTAAGGATTAAGCAACACTTGCTTCAATATAAACTTATGTTTCGTTAGGATTAAGCAACCCTTGCTTCACTATAAACTCAAAAAATGTTCAAAAAAGTGCCGTTAGGGATTTCCTCTGACGTCATTTCCTGTTAAAATCGTGACTTTGCATTATGCCGACAATCCCCCATCTCCAAATTTGGCCTGAGGCGCTCCACCGGCGAATGCCGACACTCCGCCTCACCCTAATTTGACCTGAAGCAGTCACACCGCCGCACTATCTCCACAACTCTCAAAAAGGAGGAGGTAATGCCTAGGAGGGTGGTATCATAACAACAGAATGGGCGTAGGGAGGAAGGGAAGGTAGAAAGGGTGGGAGTCAGAGGGAAAGCAGGGTTGTAGTGTGAGGGATTTTCTTCCCTACACTCTTTTCCTCTGACGTCATTTCCTGTTAAAAACGTGACTTTGCATATTTCTAAAATATATATATAATGAAAAATAACTGAAAAGCCCCTCCCCCCCTCCCCCCCCCCCGATGAAATATGCCGCATGGACCCCTAAGACGTGGGTTTATAGATTCGGGAATACTCTCATCATCTTACTATGTGAATTTTACATCAGAATACACTTTTATATGTTATGCATAAAAATATGTTTAAGTAAAATAAATTTTGAAGAGAAAAAAAAATTCAAAACCTATAACGATGACGTCATATACCTATTACTGTGACGTCACGTGCACAAGAATATGTTGGTTGAATGCAAAATTATTATTACATAATTACATTGGCTGATTTCCAAATTACTACTGAATAACATTAGAAAAGTTTAAAAAAACCAGACCGGCTGCCGAAGACTGGCCCCGTTGACCCCCAGCAACATGTTCTTTTGTTGTAATTTTGAGATATTATGATCCCAGGTGTTGTACGGTTCTGAAGATATCACCTTTTTGACATGTCGCCGCGTAGTTTTTGAGGAGTATCTGGACATACAGACAAACAGACAGACATACAGACAACTGGCCTTTATAGAGGAGACTAGCGGGGCTACCCGGCGTTGCTCGGGGTCATAAAAACATATATTTGAAGAAAGATCGTGTGTGTAACATCTTTATATTCAAACTTCTATGTCCGCCCCCTCTCTCTATAGCCGTCTCTTTATCTGCTACCTTTCTCTTCCCTGGTCGCCCCATTTTGCCGCTACTTTCTAATTTTGCCTTTTGCAAAAGCTGTTTCTTCCCCACCATTTCTCCTATTGCCCAGGGTAATAGTATGACATATTTCTATAAAAAGTAACACCTCTATCTGCGCCTTCTATATAGGTACTTATCTCCACCCCGGTGTTCATACTATATACGTATCTATCATCACCCCAGTGCGCATACAATATACGTACCTATCGCCGCCCCAGTGCACATACTATATACGTACCTGTCGCCGCCCCGGTGCAGATACTATTTAAGTACCTATCACCGCCCCGTTGCGAATGCTAAATAGTACCTATCGTTGCCCCGGTGTGAATGCTAAATACATACCTATTGCGCCCCGGTGTGCATGCTACATAAGTACCTATCGCTTCCCTAGTGCGAATAATTAATATGTACATATTGCCGCTTTGGTGTGAATGCTAAATACGTACCTATCGCCGGCCCAGTGCGAATGCTAAATACGTACCTATAGCCGCCCTGGTGCGAATGCTAAATACGTACCTATAGCCGCCACAGTGCGAATGCTAAATACGTACCTATCACCACTACGGTGCGAATGCGAAATACATACCTTTCGCCGCCCCGGTGCGCGTGCAATATATGTACTGATCGCCGCCGCAGAGCGCATGCTATGTACGTACTTATTGCTGCCCATGTGTACATGCTATATACGTAGCGATCGCACCCCTGAATTCTGAATACGTACCTATCGCCGCCCTGGTGTGGAAGCTAAATACGTACATATCGCCGCCCCGGTGCAAATGCTAAATACATACCTATCGCCGCCCCGGTGTGAATTCTACATACGTACCTATTGCCGCCCCGGTGTGAATTCTAAATACGTACCTATCGCCGCCCCAGTGCGGAAGGTAAATACGTACATATCGCTGCCCCGGTGCGAATGCTTAATACATACCTATCGCTGCCCCGGTGTGAATGCTAAATACATACCTATCGCCGCCCCGGCGTGAATGCTTAATACGTACCTATCGCCGCCCCGGTATGAATTTTAAATATGTACCTTTCGCCGCCCAGTGTGAATTTTAAATATGTACCTTTCGCCGCCCCTGTGCGCGTGCTATATACGTACCTATCGCCGCCCCGGTGCGCGTGCTACATATGAACCGATCGCTGCCTCAGTGCGCATGCTAAATACATACCTATCACTGCCCCGGTGTGCATACTATATACGTACTTATTACCGCCCATGTGCACATGCTATATAAGTACCTATCACCACCGCTGAATGCTAAATAAGTACCTATCGCCGCCCCGGTGTGGAAGCTAAATACGTACATATCGCCGCCCCTAAATTTGGGCAGACCCTAAAAAATTTGGCCTGACCCCTAAAATTTTCCCCTTACCCTAAATCTCTCCAGCTCCTAATTTTTCACTCTCCCCCAACCATGAGAAATATTTTGACTTCAAAACAAAAAAAAACAAAAAAATTTGGCCTGACCCCTAAAAAGTTCGTCCTGACCCCTAAAATTTTCCCCGACCCCTGAATCTCTCCAGCCCCCTAATTTTTCACTCTCCCCTAACGATGAGAAATATTTTGACTTCAAAACAAAAATAAACAAAAAAACTTGGCCTGACCCCTAAAAAGTTTCGCCTGACCCCTAAAATTTTCCCCGACCCCTAAATCTCTCCAGCCCCCTAATTGTTCACTCTCCCCCAACCATGAGAAATATTTTGAGTTCAAAACCAAAAAAAAGAAAAAAATTTGGCCTGACCCCTAAAAAGTTCGTCCCGACCCCTAAAATTTTCCCCGACCCCTAAATCTCTCCAGCCCCTTAATTTTTCACTCTCCCCCAACCATGAGAAATATTTTGACTTCAAAACAAAAAAAAACAAAATTTGGCCTGACCCCTAAAAAGTTCGTCCTGACCCCTAAAATTTTCCCGACCCCTCAATCTCTCCAGCCCCCTAATTGTTCACTCTCCCCCAACCCTGAGAAATATTTTGAGTTCAAAACCCAAAAAAAAGAAAAAAATTTTGGCCTGAACCCTAAAAAGTACGTCCTGACCCCTAAAATTTTCCCCGACCCCTAAATCTCTCCAGCCCCCTAATTTTTCACTCTCCCCCAACCCTGAGAAATATTTTCAGTTCAAAACAAAAAAAAACAAAAAAATTTGGCATGACCCCTAAAAAGTTCGTCCTGACCCCTAAAATTTTCCCCGACCCCTAAATCTCTCCAGCCCCCTAATTGTTCACTCTCCCCCAACCCTGAGAAATATTTTGAGTTAAAAACCAAAAAAAAGAAAAAAATTTGGCCTGACCCCTAAAAAGTTCGTCCTGACCCCTAAAATTTTCTCCGACCCCTAAATCTCTCTAGCCCCCTAATTGTTCACTCTCCCCCAACCCTGAGAAATATTTTCAGTTCAAAACCAAAAAAAAGAAAAAAATTTGGCCTGACCCCTAAAAAGTTCGTCCTGACCCCTAAAATTTTCCCCGACCACTCAATCTCTCCAGCCCCCTAATTTTTCACTCTCCCCCAACCCTGAGAAATATTTTGAGTTCAAAACCAAAAAAAACAAAAAAATTTGGCATGACCCCTAAAAAGTTCGTTCTGACCCCTAAAATTTTCCCCGACCACTCAATCTCTCCAGCCCCTTAATTGTTCACTCTCCCCCAACCCTAAGAAATATTTTGAGTTCAAAACCAAAAAAAACAAAAAAATTTGGCCTAACCCCTAAAAAGTTCCGCCGGACCCCTAAAATTTTCCCCGACCCCTAAATCTCTCTAGCCCCCTAATTTTTCACTCTCCCCCAACCATGAGAAATATTTTGACTTCAAAACAAAAAAAAACAAAAAAGTAAGGCCTGACCCCTTAAAAGTTAGTCCTGACCCCTAAAATTTTCCCCGACCCCTAAATCTCTCCAGCCCCCTAATTTATAACTCTCCTCAAACCCTGAGAAATATTTTGACTTCAAAACAAAAAAATTTGGCCTGACCCCTAAAAGGTTCGTCCTGACCCCTAAAATTTTCCCCGACCCCTAAATCTCTCCAGCCCCCTAATTTTTCACTCTCCCCCAACCCTGAGAAATGTTTTGACTTCAAAAGAAAAAAAAACAAAAAAAACAAAAAAAAATTTGGCCTGACCCCTAAAAAGTTCCGCCTGACCCCTAAAATTTTCCCCGACCCCTAAATCTCTCCAGCCCCCTAATTGTTCACTCTCCCCCAACCCTGAGAAATATTTTGAGTTAAAAACCAAAAAAAAGAAAAAAATTTGGCCTGACCCCTAAAAAGTTCGTCCTGACCCCTAAAATTTTCCCCGACCCCTAAATCTCTCTAGCCCCCTAATTGTTCACTCTCCCCCAACCCTGAGAAATATTTTCAGTTCAAAACCAAAAAAAAGAAAAAAATTTGGCCTGACCCCTAAAAAGTTCGTCCTGACCCCTAAAATTTTCCCCGACCACTCAATCTCTCCAGCCCCCTAATTTTTCACTCTCCCCCAACCCTGAGAAATATTTTGAGTTCAAAACCAAAAAAAACAAAAAAATTTGGCCTGACCCCTAAAATTTTCCCCGACCCCTAAATCTCTCCAGCCCCCTAATTTTTCACTCTCCCCCAACCCTGAGAAATATTTTGACTTCAAAAGAAAAAAAAACAAAAAAAAAAACAAAAAAATTTGGCCTGACCCCTAAAAAGTACGTCCTGAACCCTAAAATTTTCCCCGACCCCTAAATCTCTCCAGCCCCCTAATGTTTCACTCTCCCCCAACCATGAGAAATATTTTTACTTCAAAACAAAAAAAAACAAAAAAATTTGGCCTGACCCCTAAAAAGTTCCGCCTGACCCCTAAAATTTTCCTCGACCCCTAAACTTCTCCAGCCCCCTAATTGTTCACTCTCCCCCAACCCTGAGAAATATTTTGAGTTCAAAACCAAAAAAAACAAAAAAATTTGGCCTAACCCCTAAAAAGTTCCGCCTGACCCCTAAAATTTTCCCCGACCCCTAAATCTCTCTAGCCCCCTAATTTTTCACTCTCCCCCAACCATGAGAAATCTTTTGACTTCAAAACAAAAAAAAACAAAAAAATAAGGCCTGACCCCTTAAAAGTTAGTCCTGACCCCTAAAATTTTCCCCGACCCCTAAATCTCTCCAGCCCCCTAATTTATAACTCTCCTACAACCCTGAGAAATATTTTGACTTCAAAACAAAAAAATTTGGCCTGACCCCTAAAAGGTTCGTCCTGACCCCTAAAATTTTCCCCGACCCCTAAATCTCTCCAGCCCCCTAATTTTTCACTCTCCCCCAACCCTGAGAAATATTTTGACTTCAAAAGAAAAAAAAAAAAAAAAAAAAAAAATTTGGCTTGACCCCTTAAAAGTTCGTCCTGACCCCTAAAATTTTCCCCGACCCATAAATCTCTCCAGCCCCCTAATTTTTCACTCTCCCACAACCATGAGATATATTTTGACTTCAAAACAAAAAAAAACAAAAAAATTTGGCCTGACCCCTAAAAAGTTCGTCCTGACCCCTAAAATTTTCCCCGACCCCTTAATCTCTCCAGCCACCTAATTTTTCACTCTCCCCCAACCATGGGAAATATTTTGACTTCAAAACAAAAAAAAACAAAAAAATTTGGCCTGACCCCTAAAAAGTTCGTCCTGACCCCTAAAATTTTCCCCGACCCCTAAATCTCTCCAGCCCCATAATTTTTCACTCTCCCCCAACCCTGAGAAATATTTTGACTTCAAAAGAAAAAAAAAAAAAAAAAAAAAAAAAAATTTGGCTTGACCCCTTAAAAGTTCGTCCTGACCCCTAAAATTTTCCCCGACCCATAAATCTCTCCAGCCCCCTAATTTTTCACTCTCCCACAACCATGAGATATATTTTGACTTCAAAACAAAAAAAAACAAAAAAATTTGGCCTGACCCCTAAAAAGTTCGTCCTGACCCCTAAAATTTTCCCCGACCCCTTAATCTCTCCAGCCACCTAATTTTTCACTCTCCCCCAACCATGGGAAATATTTTGACTTCAAAACAAAAAAAAACAAAAAAATTTGGCCTGACCCCTAAAAAGTTCGTCCTGACCCCTAAAATTTTCCCCGACCCCTAAATCTCTCCAGACCCCTAATTTTTCACTCTCCCCCAACCCTGAGAAATATTTTGAGTTCAAAACCAAAACAAAGAAAAAAATTTGGCCTGACCTCTAAAAAGTTCGTCCTGACCCCTAAAATTTTCCCCGACCCCTAAATCTCTCCAGCCCCCTAATTTTTCACTCTCCCCCAACCCTGAGAAATATTTTGAGTTCAAAACAAAAAAAAAACAAAAAAAATTTTGCCTGACCCCTAAAAAGTTCGGATTGACCCCTAAAATTTTCCCCGACTCCTCAATGTCTCCAGCCCCCCTCCCAACTAATTTTTCACTCTCCCCCAACCCTGAGAAATATTTTTAGTTCAAAACAAACAAAAAAAAAACTTGGCCTGACCCCTAAAAAGTTCGGCCGTACCCCTAAAATTTTCCCCGACCCCTCAATCTCTCCACCCCCCTCCCCCAACTTTTTTGTAAAAACGTGAGTTATCGCTCTTCCTTAGCTATCCTTTAACAACATTCCTTGGGGGACCGTTATTCTTTAGAAGCACCAACATTTGTAGGGACCATTATAATTTAGAAGCACCAACATTCCTGGGGTGAGACCGTTATACTTCAGAAGCACCAATATTTCTAGGGACCGTTATACTATAGAATCACCAACATTCCTGGCGGGATGTGATACTTTAGAAGCACCACCCCAGGTCCCTATAGTGGAGAAGCACCCCTGGTCCCTATACCGGAGAAGCACCCATTGTCCCTATTCTGCAGAAGCCTCCGGGTCCTAAAATGTAGAAGCACCCCTGGTGCTGGGTCATATACTGTAGAAGCACCCCTGGTCCCTATACTGGAGATGCACCCATGGTCCTTTTTCTGCAGAAGCCTCTATGTTCTAATATTGTAGAAGCACCCCCGGTACTGGGTCCTATACTGTAGAAGCACCTCTGGTCCCTATACTGTAGAAGCACCTCTTGTCCCTATACTGTAGAAGCACCATTGTCCCAATTCTGTAGAAGTCTCCGTGTTCTATATGGTAGAAGCACCCCCGGTTCTGGGTCCTATACTGTAGAAGCACCCATGGTCCATATTCTGCAGAAGCCTCCGGGTCCTATATTGTAGAAGCACCCCCGGTTCTGGGTCTTTTTTATACATATATAGAGTGGTTATGACCCATCGGGTCACTGGTAACATGTACTGGTTATATACTTTTTTTATACATATATAGAGTGATTATGACTCAACGGGTCACTGTAAACGTGTACTTGTTAAATTCTTCTTTTTTTTCTTTTTTTATACATATATAGAGTGGTTATGACTCAACGGGTCACTGTAAACGTGTACTTGTTAAATTATTCTTTTTTTCTTTTTTTATACATATATAGAGTGGTTCTGACCCAACGGGTCACTGTAAACAACCCTTACGAGGTGGGTTTATAGATTCGGGAATACTCTCATCATCTTACTCTGTGAATTTTACATAAGAATACACTTTTATATGTTATGTATAAAAATATGTTGAAGTAAAATAAATTTTGAAGAGAAAAACAATTCAAAACCTATAACGATGACGTCATATACCTATTACTGTGACGTCACGTGCACAAGAATATGCTGGTTGAAAACAAAATTATTATTACATAATTACATTGGCTGATTTCCAAATTACTACTGAATAACATTAGAAAAGTTTGAAAAAAGCAGACCCGCTGCCGAAGACTGGCTCCGTTGACCTCCAGCAACATGTTTTTTTGTTGTAATTTTGAGATATTATGATCCCAGGTGTTGTACGGTGCTGAAGATATCAACTTTTTGACATGTCGCCGCGTAGTTTTTGAGGAGAAGCTGGACATACAGACAAACAGACAGACATACAGACAACTGCCCTTTATAGGAGGAGATGATTATATTGTTTTATCCAGTTTTTCTTCTAATTCTGTCAATATCTCACAGTTAACGAATAATACTAATGCAGCGTTTAAATATTGTTGTCATTGTGTGTAGTGTTATGCGATATTGTTGCAATATTACGCTAACAGATTAAATTAGTTATTGGTTATTAATTGATAAATGTGTGCCTAATGAATTTGGCAGATGGGCTAGCCGCCTAAATTAACTTTCTAGAACTGTTCTTAGCGTTGCTGCATGTTCAAGAAATACGTCTAATAACATTTATCTGCAACATGTACGATGGATACTATTTGTTACGTTTAGTTATTTCTCTATATAATTTAATTGCAATACATTTTTAAAGGAACACTTATCAAGTTGCGCCTTTATATCAGGTGTTATTTCTTAGAAAAAAGTATCCATCAATGTCAAAATCGCAAAATTGTTTGTCATAAGAATTTGCTCTATATAGTTCACAGTGTACGGGGATAATTCGGATAAGCTAGAAATTGTAGGAGTAATACAACTAGTTGTTGTATTAATCGTAGTAGTAGTAATACATTAGTTTTTACAAAATATATTAACGTAAATGCGCTGAAGATTATACCTTTGTAAGTAGGAGCACATTCTAGTCAGGATAATTATGGGCACAAATCTTTGTTCAAACAGTACAAATTGAGAATGAGAAAAGAGAAACGTTCCTCAAAATTTATTATTCGAATGCAAATAATGGATACTTTAATTAATGTTGGCATTTTAAAAAGAGATATCCAAGAGATAACATCTTCGCGGATTTACCGCGCACAACCCTCGCAGGACATTTGAGACCTTATTCACGGATTATAATTAGTATTATACATGTGTCTTACATCTGGTAATTACTATACGTAATACTATTAAAATTATTAGTTGTGTTAGTAATATAGGATTAACATATCTTCCCATCCTATATATTTATTAACAACGTAAGCGAAAAAGCACGGACCATGTGTATAAGGCAACATGGAAAAATAAAAAAAATGATCATTTTTTCTGTGCAAACAGCGCCCCACAAGACATAGAGACTAAATTTATAACAGCTGACAAATTACCTGTTTTCAAGTACGTCCGCAATTAACATTGCCCTAGCTTATAAAAACACAGTTACGTGTTTTTCTATACAATGTTATTCAGAAGCTGAACAAAGCGAGGACACTATTACGCTCGCCAATCCGCGAGGGGAGACAGAAAATCTATAGATACTATTAATTACTCTCACACATATTCTCACAATGATGCAAGACAGCATATACACAATCCGATAATGTATTCCCCATAGTCTTACACCGACTGAGCATATATATATATATATATATATATATATATATATATATATATATATATATATATATATATATATATATATATATATGTATATATATATATATATATATATGCAAATATTGTTAACAATAACATAATTCGTATCTTTAAGTATATTTTTTTAATTGTTTTTATTTTTCTGATAGTCTTTTTGTATTAAAATAAACAAAATAATAATGAATGTTCCATTGGTTTCACGAACGTTTTCGATTCTTCGTCAAATCATCATCAGGTGTCAAAAGAAAATGAACAAAAAAGCTGAAGAAAAAATATAATTTTTAAAAAAGACGGCAGTGAAACTTGCAGAGAACGTTTTCTGCAATGTTCCATAAAGTCGTAGGCGATTTTAGATTCAGCATTGCTGGATGGCATCACAGAACAATACCGCATTAGGTTAAGAATTTTAAAATGTTACAACTGGTTTTATATGTGAGGTAGTTAATTTTACGTTGCCCTGCTTTTATGTAGATAGCTTCGAGTATTTTAAATTTTTTTAAATTGGTTTCGGAATGTATAATTTTAGTGTTATTAACTAGAATTTGTCTTAAATCAGAGAAAGTTCAGTTATGTTTTTGTAGATTTTTGTAAATTGAGCTAGAGTTTAAAATATGCATGATGAGGCGGCGGGATAGGGTAGTGCTTATACAAGCAATGTAGCTATTAGCTTTATTATTATTATTATAGGAATTACATTCTCTTAAAAGGCATTTACACTTATTAATAACATTGGTTCTTTCTAGTAGTTTTTTGAGTTGGGGAGGAGTTGTTTTTTTACTACAAGATTTTGGATTATATATATATATATATATATATATATATATATATATATATATATATACACATATATATATATGTGTGTGTGGGTGTGTGTGTGGGTGTGTATATATATATTTATTTATACTAGTATTTCATGTATCCATATGAAAATTTTATGAGGAGATATAATTTTGTATGCGTCAATTTTCAGTATTTACTTCAACAGTGCTCGCTACGCAAGTAGAGCTAGGTAGTAAGCTATGAAAATATATTTATGGCAATCAAGCTACGCAGAGGCTCCCGCGTTTCATCCCCGGGGGAATCCTCAGGCTAAAATACATTTTAGCCTAAAGATTCCCCCTGGGGATGAAACGCAGGAGCCTCTGTGTAGCTTGATTGCCATGACTATATTTTCATAGCTTACTATATATATATATATATATATATATATATATATATATATATATATATATATATATATATATATAGCTACACTGTGCTCATAGTCTACCGAACTTTGACACATTGTACGCACGTAGTTATTCTGACAGAAGCCATATATATATATATATATATATATATATATATATATGTTTGTGTGTGGGGGTGTATATATATATATATATATATATATATATATATATATATATATATATGTATATGTATACATACAAATGCTTTGTTTCCATTCTTTAAGCAGAATAACAGTAAATATTTAAAAGTTACAAAACGATCAGTTCACTCATACAAAATTACTGTCATATGTTGTATCTTGTTATTTTTATAAATAATGTCGTGTTCCTTATTCCTGCTTGAACATCCTTCATTTCAAACGTACATTTTTACATTTAATTGGTAGCGTCGATCATGGTCATCTAAAAGAATTTCATTGTTTGTAGTTAGTTCATACCAGGACAAACACTACAGTAGTACAAGTAGCAGTATTGTATTATGTGTATTGTACCTTATTAGTAATAGAAGTAATAACTATGCGAATATAGTGTGAAAGTGTTATCGATTATTTTAGAACTATTTGAATTTCATTAATGCACTATTTAATAATCATTAGTATCAATATTAGTGTTCCTATAAGTAATACAATATAAAGTCATAGTGTGGGTACTATTTCCAGCATTATTCATAGCAGCTGTCGAAACTTAGTGTTATAATGTTGACAAACCGGCATATCAAGACTACTCTCTCTTCAAATTGCTAGCAATTTGCTCAACTTATAAGTTGTATATTTCATTAATATTTATACCATTGATAGCAGTGCATCAGTATTATCCTATTGGTGAAAACTAACAACAATATTTACATCACGAGTATGTTAACATAAAAATGTTATAATCTTGCGTCTTTTAATTAATATTAAAACTTCGATAGTATAAATTATAGGAGATGACTTACCTGAACTCTCAAAAACTATGCATACCAACTTTTAGTAATTAAATTTTAATAAAATATATTTAGTGTTGTTACTTATACAGTATTTAAATACAACGAAGATTTAACATAAAGCAAACAAAATAATTATTTTTTTGTTCATAAAATTTGGTCGTAAATATTTACTAAGAATAGCCTGTCTTAAACTGAATGCATATCTCCACATACAACCATATTTCTGAAAAAAATTTAAATGAAGGTTTTGGGTATTACAAATTGAGTGTTTCTAAATTTTATAGGTTTATTATACTTCCTCATTATTATGATGTATCTTATATATCGTAAGTTGTTGCGTATTCGATACGTTAACACTAGTTTTTTTCTTCAGGTATATAGGTATAATTAATAACAATTAATTATGTGGGTAACCAAAAACAGCCGAAAATCATTTCTAAAATTATTATAACGTGTACATGATGTAGTTCTAGAATATGCATATCTTTGAGTTAAATTATATCTTGTAACACAGGTTATGCGATTTTTACATGTTTTATGGAGTCTTGTCTCTGCAGTATTCGAGAGTAATGATCGCTAATATAAGATTAATGTACCGTCCAAGTTCCGGTTGAATTAAATTATGGCCTATATATTTATGTATATATGTATATATATATATATATATATATATATATATATATATATATAGAGAGAGAGAGAGAGAGAGAGAGAGAGAGAGAGAGAAAGAGAGAGAATGTAGAAAGAAAAATAACATACGCATTGCAATGGTCAGCGTTTATAATTCATTTCGACTTCATAGTCTCTTCAGAATGCTAAACATACAGTTACATATTGGACATAATGGTAATTTTTAATATGTAACTGTCCCGTTAGCATTCTGAAGAGACTAGAAGTCGAAATATATTAAAAACGCTGATAGTTGCAATGTGCACGTGCATTTTTTCTTTCTATATTCTACTCTTGCTCTGATTTCTACATTGAGCTCATCTACACGGATTTCTCACCCAAATTATTAACTTTAAAACTGTATATATATATATATATATATATATATATATATATATATATATATATATATATATATATACATGTTACACGAAAAGCTATTTCAGCTTTATATTTCAATAATTTTTAATTAATTAACATTTTATGTTATGTTGTTCAGTTTATTAGATCATTACTAACCAGGTAATTCTAGGTATTTCGCGCCGATTTTATCGTGGCAATGCCGCAATAAATATGAGGTACTGACGAATTCATTATTCCGTTATTAACAAAAAATATTTTGTTAAATGTAACTACCGACTGATTCATCATAACTTCTCATACAGTATATCTCGTATCCGTCAATGACTAGCTAACGTATAGTCTACTTACTTTTCTTTTTAATAGTATGGTGCGCAAATTTGTAAAACATAATTTGAAAGGAAAAAAAAATTACAGATAAATTGTAAACATTTCTGATCTTTGCACACCCTGCAATTTCCGATTGTTACTGTTTTTTTACACTCGCCTTAGAATTTAACGATTTCTCAGAAGAAAATGGGACTTTAAAAGAAATTACGAAATATGCGTATCATTACAATCATGTATTATATTTTTTTATCTTGATTGTCAGAGATTTCGTCGGTCACTTTCAACAGTATTATTCTGGTACGTACGGGTGTATATATTAAAACGTATCCTTGGTCGTATTACATAGAAAAAAGCAAATACACCAATGGCAACAAAGATTATTGAGTGCCAGAAGTGTATACGTTTTCATGTTTATTTTAGTGAAGGCTGGTAAGTTTTTAAGTGAGGTGTCGGTGATAATTATAAAGGTAAACGCGACTTTAATTACTTAATCAGCTGTAAACTTATCATAGTAAGTGGTAGGTATTTTTCTGAGCTATCTACATAAATGGAATTACATTTCTTTCTTCTTTACATGACTTTTAAGCTCTCTGAAGTCTTGGTAGCAGCATACTTTGAATTCAGTCTAATAATCTCTCTCAAGTATTGTGATTGAGTAAACCAAACTGATGTCATTTTTCTATATTAGGTAATATACAAGATAACAATCTGAAATCAGTAACAAATAAAAAATTGCTCTAGAGAAATGTTTGTGTGTTTAACTGGAAAAGTAAATTGCTTCCAATGGGATATATAGTACAGGTATGCCTGAACACAATATATGAAAGCACATTAAAAGAAAATAGTATCTAACGGGAGACTACGATCCTAAGAAAAAGACAAGTAAGAATATCTAGGAATATGGAACATATTGATTTATTCAAGTGAATGTGGCTGCTAACGAACCTGTATCGAATACGGTTTACACATGTGTAAGAATGACGGTAAATTAAGGGTCAGCAGTATAATCTATACAATAAGGTCAGTTTGTAATTAAATTGGTGAAACTTTGTTTTCGACATAAAAAATTGCACATCTCATTATTTCGATGTCACCAAGTGTCCTAGTAATGGGAGGACTTTTAAAAACCGCTGATTTATAACGTTTATAGAGTTGAGAGATCCATCACAATGCTCCCCGTTATGATTGGATAAATTGACAGGTCGACAAGCTTGATACACACCACTATTCACTGATTAGAGCATATGCTCTTGACTTCCTTGAACAAAGGGAATGATCATCAAAAGTTCATATCTGAACGTAATGCCTATTATTTTAAAGGATTTCTTGTTAGGTAATATGTCTTCACAGAGAAAATGTATAACAGAATACATTTCGTAATATTAAAGCATGAGAAATGATCGTACTTATTTAATTTTTATTGCGAAGCTGCTCCTTTTTTTAAATATTGATATCAATCTTGTATAAACATGACTGAGTTGATAAACTTACATGTCAACATTAACATAACATTAATTAGATAAACAATAATGGATAATCAATATCAATGCCCGTCAATGACATATTTATCTGGGTATATATGTGACAATGTATCCGGGGTCCCATGAGGATCAGGTACCCTTATTACGCGCTAGTATGCACCTTTGTGGATATGCTAAGCCCTACGTAGAGGCGAAGTGGAAATATAAAACTAGTATATATTGACGTAGAAACGAACTTATTCAAACGAGGGGAACAAGGTTTCAGTCAGTCTAGTTAAGTCGTGTTTTTCAGTCAAAATCCATTGCCTTCCCAGGTAATGAGATAGTTGCCAGATGGGAAGTTAGAGATAATTTAAATCCATGATATTAAAGTTAATTTTAATAACATTAACGATTATGGGAGGGCTGCTTGGGTTTAGCAGACAGTTATTTTGGGTCTGTCATCGTTAATTACGGCTGAGCCTCTTCAACCGTGTGATAGAATGAGCAAGCGTTTGATGTGGCGATAACAAGGAGATAAAAAGAAAATTCCATGTATTTTAGGGAAGGTGGAAGTGAGGCGCCCGTCCCAACCCCATTAGGAGAGAGGAGGACACATAGAGAGGAAATATGTCTAGAAAGATGGTGCACGGCGATAGACATCTTCAATAAAGGATTGTGCATTTTTCATTCACAGGAGTACAGAGACACTTAGAGTTGGATTAAGTCAGTGTTGGACGTTCGTCCGACGCGCGCCGATGATGGTGTGCGTGGTCAAGACAAGATCGGCGTCATCATCATCATCATCATCATCATCATCATCATCATCATCATCATCATCATCATCATCATCATCCTCGCCAGCTAATTTGTGACTAAACAACTAGTTGTGGAACGAATTCACACACATACGAGATAACTTAGAGAAAACAACTTTTACGAGTACGGTAGACATAAACCTAATGTAAAATCTATTCTTTAATTTTATTGATAATTACTCTTCTATACAATAACACCCCCAATAAGTTGTTGAACATTGTTCTTTTGTTTGTTCTGCTTTGAATAATTTTTCGCCCTCACGGAGCCAACCGATTGCTGTTCGCCAAGTGATCGCTCGCCGATATAAAAAAATTTCTACGTGGGAGTTGGACGAGACGACAAGATCGGCGACGTCATCCTCATCGTCGCCATCTCGGCCGATCGATATATTTTTTTATTGCCACAACGACGATCGTGAGCACGTGTGAGGTCAACGAGCCCCGCGTGCACACGAGTGGGGTTCATTATATATATATATATATATATATATATATATATATATATATATATATATATATATTTGTTAATATAAGAGACAAATTATGTCTTGATACCATTTGGTAGATCCTTTCAATCGTCCGAATCAGAACTTTAGTTTCGGGAGGGGGGAATTGTTGATGAATCTGCCATAGTTTTAGTTTGTGTCCTAAATACGTTCAGACTCATTCCCCTGAAGATGGACCAGGATGGGTCTAAAAGTACTTAGCACACTAACCAGAATTATGGCTTATACATCGACCACTTTTCCCCCGAAACTAAGATTCTGATTCGGACTATTGAAAAGATCTACAAAAGGACATCTAAACCTAAGTTGTCTGTTATATTCAACAATACTTGTCTGCAAAGGAAGATGCTGCCTATATATATATATATATATATATATATATATATATATATATATATATATATATATATATATATACATATATATACACACATATATATATATATACATATATATATATATATATTTATATATATAACGTTAATTATTGGAATTTTATTCGACAGAATTTTAAATACTACACATATACACACACATATATCAGCAACCGTCCATTTTAAACTAGTTGAATAATCCATTTCCAATGAATTTTCCGTAATCCCTAGGAAATACGCAGTAATCGGATCTAAAATCTAAAGCGGATCACATCGAATTAGATCCGATTACTAAACTTTGGCGAATACTTTCTTTCATCTTCCCTATCACTAAGAAGGAAATAGGAGCGATTTCAACAAGAACATTATAAGCCGTCTAAATTTTACCAAAATGCATGCAATGTCAAGGAAACAATTTGTATTTCAAATAGCAATGTTAGCCAAAGATTCAACCAGAAGTAATATCATTAGTTTTCAACTAAAACCTGAATCGGAAATTTATTATCTTGGAAAAGTGACTGAGAGATAAAAAAAACAATACACATTTAACAGTTCTGATGCAATAACGAATTTAAGTGACATAGTTTTATTACAATTTTCTGCGTAACATGTACTCTCAATTATAATTTTACGCGTGAGGTAAGTGTGTGATTGCATTAACTTTCTTTCTGCCTGCTTGTAGACGTAAGGTGCTTAAATGTAAACTATATGAACGTTAGATGTGACATGTGCATGAAACAAAATTCGACCTGACAAATGAATTCATAATGTCTGGATGAAATTCTTTTAAAATGGAAAAATATTAAATAAACATTTAAAGAAACATATCAATCTAAAATCTAATAGCTCAATCATGAAATGCAGTTTGAATGTTTATTTATAAGTTGATCATCTGTTCAGTTTCAGAAATAGATGTTGATTGTTACCACCTAATGCAGCAGAAAAAAAGGAATTGTTTTGCCGACGAGGTTTGCATATTCGTGCTTCAGACTGAAATATGTCTGCAAATGTCAGCCAATCAATGTGTATATAAAGAAATATATATATATATATATATATATATATATATATATATATATATATATATATATATATATATATATATGGGAATAGAAGGATGAAAGTAATCCGACGTGATGGTAAAATGAAAAAGGAAAACCAAAAAATGGATGTTTTTTATGTGTACATCAACGTTTCGTCTTTATTTATAAGACTTCATGAGGATGATAAAATAGAGAAAGAATGTCATGCAAGTACAGATACATGTAGGGTAGACATATTGGGAAAAATAGAATGAAATAGTGGCCAACTGCTGGGTACGGACGTCCACCCAGCAGTTGGCCACTATTTCATTCTATTTTTCCCAATATGTCTACCCTACATGTATCTGTACTTGCATGACATTTTCTCTCTATTTTATCATCCTCATGAAGTCTTATAAATAAAGACGAAACGTTGATGTACACATAAAAAACATCCATTTTTTGGTTTTCCTTTTTCATTTTACCATATATATATATATATATATATATATATATATATATATATATATATATATATATATATATATATATATGGTACACACTCTTCATGATTCCAAAACGGTTACAAATTGCAAGTGTATTGAAGTGGTGTTACAAGCTTAAGAGCATATATACCATTGCCCTAATTTTTATGTATTTATTCCTTTCAATTTATTTATGAGGGTTCTGGTGAAACGCTTTTTAGGAGGTGGGTTCGCGGTATATATTGACTTTTTAATATCAGTTTATTCGTGCCTTTATAAAACATTTGTGTTTGTCAAGACTTCTACTGGGGCCATTCCCATCTTCCTTTCGTGCTGTTTTGGATGGATGTGGTTTTCAATAAACAATGATAATCGATGCTAAAATAAACTATATAGTATGTCTTGACTTAGCTATGAAGCTAATATAAGATATGCGAAAATTTAAAAAAATAAAAAATATATATAAATTTAGTTTATATAACGAAAGAAAAAGGTGCAGGTATTCGTCTAAGTCAAGAACATGAGAGAATTGAGAAAAATAAATATATACAAATGATGGTAATGGATTGATTTTCCCCGTGGTCATTGGAGATTACAAAAAACGTGTATATATATATATATATATATATATATATATATATATATATATATATATATATATATATACATAAATATATAAATATATATACATATATATATACATATATACACATATATACACATAAATATATATATATATATATATATATATCAATATATATATGCATAACTATATATATATATATATAAATATATATATACATATGCAAAAATGTATATATACATATATATATATATAAATATATATATATATTTATATATATATATATGCATACATATATATGCATATATACATATATATATATATATAAATATATATATATGCATATATACATATATATATGCAAACATATATATACATATATATATATATGCATACATATATATATATATACATATATATATGCATACATATATATACATAAATATATATATATATCAATAAATATATAAATATATATATCAATAAATATATAAATATATATAAATATATATATTAATAAATATATAAATATATATAAATATATATATCAATATATATATATATATCAATAAATATATAACTATATATATATCAATAAATATATATTAATAAATATATAAATATATATAAATATATATATATATATATATATATATATATATATATATATATATATATATATATATATATGGTGCGACGTGAAAAATGCTGTAAGAAACTGATGACCGCCTAGAGCGACTGGATTAATAACACTTTTAATATATACGATACTCCAAGTTAAATAATAAACTCTGGAATCAAAATGACGCATAATGGGAATATCTGTTTTATGTTTTGTCTTGATAGGCGGTGTTGCCCTTTTCTTGAGAGGATATCTCTATCTATTTTTAACCGGAAAATCAGATTAATATGCCTATTTAACCCCAGGTCCATAACATCGCTAAAAATATCGAAATACATTCTAGCCAGGAGAAATGGGACCGGAATCTATACATATGCAAATAGCATTCAAATCTCACATCTGATCTGTTATATAAATACTTCTTCCTGATAAACTTAGACACGGTATTATGGAAATATCACTGAAACACACGTATAGTTAATACGGCATAAATGATTTTCTGATTCGAAAAAAAAATGTTTCTCAGAATAGCAGCAGAAGCGATAAGGCACATGAAGAGCTCGACATCATATTTTATAGAGCTATGTAAATAATAAATTTGTTATATATTATAATAAACTGTCAAAATTAATAATAATCTAAAGATATATTATTAATATTTATTATAGAAATATGTAATTGCTCCCTTCAGAGGTAAACAACGCTGTAGACAAATATTGAAAGTTTCTAATTTAAAGCTGTATTGCGTAGTTCTCCCCCTTCTTAAATAAGTCCGTTTTCTTCCATTTCACGTTATATAAGTGGTCAAGCGGGCAAAGACGTTCGGTAGATGTCAATATATATATATGAAAATATATTAAATTATTAATACCTACAGACGTTAGCGTTCAAAGCTTATTGATCTGCAGGAAGGTAACAATTTCAGACAGACAGGAGGCGCGAATCGGTTTACAGAGTCAGTCTAGAATATGGAGGAAGTTGCCGTATCCACTCGGCCGCCGGAAACTGTCATATGGCAAAGGGAAATTAAGATCTATATGTAACTAGAAGCAGGCACGGCCAGAAGACCAGTCCAGAGTGTTGGAAGATGATATTCGGAACTTTGCTTATATATATATATATATATATATATATATATATATATATATATATATATATATATATATATATATATATATATATGTGTGTGTGTGTGTGTGTGTGTGTGTATGTGTGTGTGTGTGGTTGTGGGTGTGTTTGTGTGAAAAAAGACAAATGGAAAACAAGTTAAATGCAGGAGAACAACAAAAACAAGAGATTTGACCGGTTTCGTTCGTATTAACGAACGTCTTCGGAAAAAACGATGATTTGGAAACACTTTTATGTTGAAGGCACACACATGGGAGAAGATGATCCGATTGGACAATATATATTTACCGAAACGACACGGCTTTTTAGTTTACACATAGCTTTTCGAGAGTTCGCATACCTAACTCAGTTGTATTATCACGTAATATAATTCGAAATATCCAATATCGTCGATAGATGACTTGATAAAGAAGAACATGCGTTAATACTCATCACTTCTACTTGCCGTTGTTTTTGTTCATATGATATTATATACGCGATCAAATGTATAACGACACTTTTACAAGCAGTATCTCTACCCATTGATAATATCTGCCTACAAAAATGTACGTACTTTTATATTTCCCTTTCTCATATGTAACAGTAGTCGTACGTCATACTAGAGTAATAGTGGCATATAATCAAGATTCTCCTTGCGCATCAACATATCTTATTATGATAGTGTATGGTGTGGGCGTTTCAGGTTATATGCATTCTTTGTCTGCTATTAGAAAATGTGTTCCCTTACTCTTTTCTGTATAATAAACCATCTTGAATATATGTTCAGCATTCTTTCTTTTTCTGAACTAAATGAGATACTGTCAGGTATAGTTGACAATTGAAAAGGGTATGACGTTAAGTGTGTTGATTACGAATCAGTTTTTATGGAATCCTAATGTACAACAGCTTGAAGGGAGGAGTGTATAACAATCTCTCAAAACTGAAAAGCCATCACACACTATTCAGCACTTATTTTTAAATTACTTTGAACATACTAGAATGGATAAACACATCGATTATTTTCTACTGTGTTTTTTAATATATTAACACAATTATAAATAGGAGCTGATCTCAAATAATTTTTTTAAATCTATTAACTTCTACCACTTATTTAAATCCATCTTGATTTGTAATCATGAAAATATAATCAGTTATCATATCAGTAATACTGTAGATATATCATTCTTAATGTTAACTAATAATTCTAATTGTAAATAGAATGTATATAAATAAACTAAACTTTATACTGAAACGAGTAAATTTAATAAATATTAACATACTTTAATCTTGCATAAATATATTTAATATGAAGATTACATATAACTAACAGAAGTATTCTAGACAACCCTACTTATTTTGTTACATGAATTCATACTTGTAACACATTTTATTTACCTCCCCAGGAGGTTAGGCACAAGGCCAGTTTTATCTTACTCCCACAAGTAAGATGTGACCCAAGGTCGGGTCGGAAAGTGGGGGTTGAAAAGCCAGCGCCCGAGAGGTGAGCACTCTGGCCATTAAAAATTGCCTGGGCAGCCCCGTCGGCATTCCTCGGTACGGGCGCCTCAAGCAGAAAGCAATAAACTTACTCCTCCCCAAAGAGGGGAGGCAAAGCCTGGGAGGGTGGACCTCCTAGAACTGCACAGGACAATCCCATAGACCGGCGTAAATCAAGCCCTGAAGGCCAAGACGATACCAGTGTATGGGGTGTATCAATCAATGATACGAAAATTTTTTTTACTCCTCTCCAGGAGTTAGGCACAAGGCCAGTTTTTATCCTACTCCCACAAATAAGATGTGACCCAAGGTCGGGTCGGGAAAGTGGGGTTTAAAAATTGCCTGGGCAGCCCCGTCGGCATTCCCCGGTAGAAGCGCCTCAGGCAGTAAGCAATAAACTTACTCCTCCCCAAAGAGGGGAGGCGAAGCCTGTGAGGGTGGATCTCCTAGAACTACACAGGACAACCCCACAGACCGGTGTACATGTAGCCCCGAAGGCCAAGAAAATACCAGTCTATGGGGTGCAGTATTTATCGGAACATATACTACACTTTGATCTTAGCCAAAAGGGCAAGAACATTGTACAAAAAGTTAAGTAGCGCTAAGCAGCTGCAAAATTAAATCCGACCTCATTTAGGGGTCATTCAAAGTGTGGAATTTCGGCGTCGGCGGGGCGTGGGCGTTAAGAATAGATGAATAAAAAGTGCTTAGCCACTTATCCACTCAAGAGTTGCCTTTTCATTTGTTTGTTGACAATTGCCGACCGGAATGTTTTCTTGCAATGTTTTTAGTGTCGCTTCTCAAGTCAAGTAGGCAACTTCGAACCGGCAATCGAACAGATGTTCGACCGCAATGGTAGACCCAATGATGATAATTAGCATAATAATAGTAGCTAATGTGATTTCAAAAAGCGTTTTCTTAATATTAAGAATACACAATATATATATTGAATAAAATACGCCGTCCCAGTTCGTAGCGCAAGTAACGTATACTTATATTTTTTTATGTTGTCATATCGTAAATGATTTATCCAGCAACAAGCTTAATGTCTACTTTGATACAAAAATACAATGCATACTTGTTTTTTTTTCTGATAAAAACACGTTCGTGATAGGAAACTCCTTTATTTGATTTTAAAATGCATAATCGTTTTTACACTTGATTTGAGCAACAGAAGAGCATACACAAGAGATCCAAAGTATACAGATACTTAGCTTAGTAAATTATCAATCTATTTGGGAACTAAATGATGAGGAATTCTTATAACACATTTGTGCACGCTATATCACTTAAAAATTGCATAAACCCATTATCAAACAATCTGGAAAAAGGATGTATATATTTTAACCAATAAACTATTTAAAACTAGTTAATACTTGTTGCTATCGTTTTAGAATTGAATAAACAACACTTAAAGTAAGAGGTTCCCAGAGGACAATACCTATGATTTACATTAAGCTATAAATATGGTTTATGTTTATTTTCATGTATTGAAATGCAATTTTTATTACCTCCTCATACGGAGTTCATCTAATTACTAGGACAGCTATCTTTCAAGAATTTCAGTATAATTGTAGAATATTAGGTGACTTCATGTATTTAGTGACATTTTAAAAATGATCCATGAACCGAAATGTGTTCTCCCTTTTTTTTTAGACTATTGAATTATCCACAATGAGTTAACAATGGATTTTTCTCAAAGCATCATAATTATCTTTTGTCGTTATGTCAGTTTACTAATGCGTAGAAATAAAGATTCACCTTATTTTATATTTTTAACACTCTCTCAGTTTTCTCCGAATCACCTCAGGAATGAATATGGGTGATATAAGTATGAAGAAACCTAGAGTTACACATCACTATTCTATCATTTTGTTAATCTTTTAGATAAAAGTGGATGTATTGTATTATTTTGATTATTTGAATGACTGTTCATATTTTTATTTTTATATTCACAACCTTTTATGACCCTTTTACTGGCAAACGGGCAATGCTTTAACATCTAACTCATAATTCAATAACTATTAACACACCAGGGAAATAGATATCAGTGCATAGGCACACGTTTTTGGATGATTATACAGTATCTAATTCTGTAAAGTTTTATTTACTGCAAACTGACTAAATATATTTTGAAGCGCGCATTTTAAGCCTTATATTAAACACAAGCTGAGTTATAGCCAAAATTTCGGGGTATGATTTTTTTTTTATTCGAAAATCCGAGATGTTAATGCTTAGACATAATAACTATTTTAAACTTGTTATTTGATTCAATTAATTAAAATAAAATTGCAATTACAAGGGGTGAAACATAATGTTGATTCATACCTATTTAAAACGTATTTGTCTACAATAGATCCGATTGGATTTAAGCTTGACAATATCGATTTCATAACCCGCGACGGTAACTTATCTCCACAAACCTACCTTTTCTTTCTATTATCACATTTTGAAATTGTTTCAGAATCGCATAGTGCCCCAACTATATTGGCTTCACCCAGAATACCGTTATGTTGCGCGATACACCAATATAATAACCTGTTGCCAATCAAATTATCGTTAGCCTGTTAGTCATAGGCAATAGGTTCTAGGAAAATGTCATCTTTACATAGATACTTGAAAAAGCCACGATGATAACACTTGTGTTTATACTGCATGTACTTAGCTGGACTGGATTTGAACTCGGCACCACTGAATACATAGTTCAAATTGGTGTTAATAACACCGCCCGTGTAACCCCTGAAGGTAGGCACAATGAAGTGCAATATATTTGCGATACATTTCCTCGCCTGATTATCGGTGAGTATTTTTGAAGAACTTGACTATTTTTTTCTAGCTTGGGGAGCATTTATTGAACTTGGTACATGCTCAATATTGTTCACTCGACTCTCCTGATAAGCAGCAACTCGGGTGTGGGGCGCAAGTAGTACGTTTATGCCGTGACGAATTCTAATCTCATGATCAATAGTGATGCTCGATGCAAGCCTCTTTAGAAATTAAATTCGATCAATAATAAGTTTCGACTTGACCTTCGAACATAGCAAAAGGGTCAGCGATATTTCGTTCGTGATAACTGTTTCACATGTAATGACCTTTGGTGCACCACTTTATTCAGATCGATTATATTAAGTGTGTGGTGAAGTTAGTTCACTGGACTGCAACCTCAACATAAGAGCGCAATCGTACGGGTAAATAATGAATGAAGAGAAAGGGGGAATATAGAGAACGATTAAAAGAAGAAACTCAGAGCGAAGGGATGAGAGATAGAGACATATAGTAACCAGTACCATTACATAGATAAAAAGTAGTTAACTGGCATGATCAAATAGTTTGAACATATTCCAACTATTGTTTTCCATTGAACACAGATTATGTTTTTGGTTCCTGTTTCACGGCCAATTATCATTTTTAGGTGACGACATATTACTTGCAATAGTATACGTGTGCATTTAAATGTATATGTTTTTCCAGGTGCAACGTGTTAACATATTAGACTAATAAAAATTATATGAGAGCCAATTTAAGCCAATGTCTATCCCATTGGTTAGTCAAGTTACTCATAGGATGAATTTGAAGTTCAATTTAAGCAAATTACGTAATATAATAACTGTGTAGATAGGGATGCTCAACACACATATAACTATTTCATACTATTCCAACGCACTTATATTTAAAGAAATTAATATCAACTGATTTAGTAAGGATAGTATAATTTATGTTGACATCTTCAAAAGTTTAACCAGCTTTATGAAAGTCAAAAAGCTTCATCATAGGAAAAACTTTAACCCTGATCCCTATGTACCGGAAAGTATTTTTATTCGACTATTTACGAATATACAAACATAATATATGGTGTTAAGCATATATATTTTTAAGGTTTAACTGAACAATGTTAGCTTACTCATATATTATGTAATAGCTACACATACACTCATAACCCAACATTGTTACTGCATTAATTACCACAATAGATCAAACAGATTCCGAAATCAGTATAACCGATACTCTATGCTATAACCATGTTTCTTTAAGAAATTACGAACTCCCAAATATGTATATATCATTTCTTCTTTATTTGTTTTATTTCGTACTGAGACTGCGAAGAATAACGCTTTGTGTAACATTAGATGCATTTTAAAATTAAATAATTTAATAGTACATTTCTCTATTTACAAAATCATATTTAACAATTTTGCATTATACAGGGTGGGCAAAAATAAGGGTCCTATTTTTAAAAATTCATAATTTTTTTATTTATTGATTTTTTTGTTGATTTTTTTTTAGAATAAGTAAAGGACCCCTTCCGAAGCAAGCATGAGCCGTATTAGCCCTAAGGAACGTACCCTCATTTAGAAAACATTATTTTTGCTTAAAAAACTCAAAACAGTGTAAAAAAACAATACTTTAGTTTTTGTAAGTTTTAAGAAGTGTTTTTCGGCTAAAATTTGTTTTGTTTATTTCGAAAAATCTCGGAAGGGTCAGTCTACACACACATAAAGTTTGGTGAGTTTAACTTTTATTTTGTGGAAGTTATTCAAATTCAAGTTATTCAAATTTAAAGATAGGACCCTTATTTTGGCCCACCCTGTACTTGAGAAAACAAAAAAAGGATGAAAAAACCCAAATATGCACTATATAACTGTTAGAAGACGCAAGTAAAGTTACTTTTTTACCAACCTGCATATTTTTTTGTCTTTTAAAATGTTAGAAAGGTGTTTGTTTCAACATAAGATTGGCTTTAAACATGATATCGGAGGAGTTTTGTTTTGATCTGGAAGTGGCTTTCCATAAATAACTGAAGATTAATTCACACGTTTTCGTCTTTTAGTCTGAAAAAAGTAACAGATATATGATTAAAAAACTGTTCCAAACGCAAGTAAATGTTGTTTTTTTGCCCGATTGAAAAGAGAAAATAAGGGAAAAATATAAATTAGACTTCGGTGATTTCTGGAAAAATTGTGGACGCGTTTTTTTATTCTAACGGTAACGAGATTGTATCTGAATGAAAACATGAATTTAATTAAATAACGCTTTCAAAGACAGTAAACACAAAAAAAACATGCATGTAGATAGATAAGTAACTTCTATTTATATAGGTAACTTTTATAACTTGAATACATTTTACTAGTTTTTTCTTGTTAACTATAATGCACAATTGCCGCATATTTCAATCGGATCGTGTTATCTGCAGAAATATGCCATAGTAAAGTACATAAAGTCTGTAGCGGAATGGGGTCATAAATTAATGGTAACATGTAATGCTGCTACGACAAAGCTCCCTTCTTTCACCAATTAAAAATACACCTCTTAAACCAACGATTTCCATGGCAAATAACACCCTACCTCAGAGTCCAACGTTCAAACTCTTTCGCCTAACATTCGTAGGTAATATGAATTCGAACAAATACATTGGAGACATTGTCAAGTCTGCTGCAAAGAAAGTTCGCTCCCTATACCGTACTAGAAAACTTGTCACATTTGACAGTATCCTATATCTCTACAAAACCACCATCTGCCCATTCACGGATTATTGTTGTCACATCTGGGCTAGTGCACCATCCACTAGTATCTCCCTCTTAGACAAGCTCCAAATAAGAGTCGCTAATCTGATAAGTCCCTCACTGTCCACCATGTTCAGCCCCTGTCCCATCGCATCAATGTTGCATCCTTGTGCTTTTTTTACAAGTACTTCAATGGAATGTGCTCCGATGAACTTGTTGCTGTTGTGCCCCCTACACGTAAATACATATGCCCAAAACGTCAATCAGCTTAATCGCATCCATTCACTGTGGAGGCCTCAGATGCCGGAGGGCTTTCTACTTCAGTAGCTTCTTTTCTCGAGCTGTCCGACTTTGGAATTCCCTCCCTGCTTACTGTTTCCCCGACTGTATTGACATGCAGAATTGTAAAACTAATGCCAACGAACACCACACTCCTAATGTAGGATGACTCCCTAAACGTGCACCTGAATTCTCAGTAGCCCCTTACTTCTACAATGACAATTTGTCTTGTTTGGGGTGAATATAGTTCTTAAAAATGCGAGACAAATAAAGTGAATCATGTGAACTCTGAATTTTTGGTTAATTAATAATGTAGTCATGTTAGGGCTGTATATTCTAAAATAGGGGTGAGGGATGACGCCTACTAGGTTAAGTAAGTGTTTACCAGATAAGATGATCTAATGTTGCAAGATACGAAGGCCTTCAGAAAAAAAAGTACTAAATTAAAACACTTATGAAGCTAATTTAAAAAATGTTCACACATTAAACAAGACACATTTATGAGTAGAAATAATTAGTGTGGTCATATTTCTTATTATTTTAATTTACATTTTATTTTTGGCGTTTAAATAATTATTTCAACGACGTCTCTCTTGTTTTCTCCTTAGAATACATCAATTAACAGAGAGAAAAAAACAGAGAAAAGGAGCTCATATAATGTGTTTATTTAATTAGCAAATATCACCACATAAACGTCAACGCAACCGAGGAGGTTATAAATAGCACGAATCAGCTCTGAAACGCGTCCAATATTAGCTCTTAGAAAACAACAACATAAATATTTGTATCAGAAAAAAATCGATTCTGTGCCATAAACAAAGTTGAAGGTCCCGTTGGTGTGTACAGATCCAGAATAGTAATTTCAAAATAGAAATAAAAATAACTCATACAAACTTGATTATTCACTACTTCCTCAAACGGAATTGCGCGGTGAGATACAACCATTCGCATAGAGTTATGCCATCATATTTAATCATCTTCATTTGCTGTAATGGCCGCTGGGAATTTACTATTTGTTGTTTAACAACTAGAAGCGGAAAACGGCAACAGCCATATAGCGGAATTCAAAACTTTGAAACAACGAAGAAAAAATATCATCAAATGAGTTTGTAACTATTTTTTAAAACACGCGTTTAGTTAGGAAATCAATATATAAGTTGAACAACTGCAATTATGCAGAGTTATATGTCAACTGGACTGTAAAATTACGCCAGAAAGTAGAAACATTTATAACCACATCATGCGCTTCATTACTGATGATAAATTACCTGATCACATCTGTATCACACAGTTGCTAACCCTAAACTGCCATCCTCTGTCATTAAATGCAAAGTATTTCTATTGTTTGGTCACGTTAAGCGTTCCAATGTTGGTCTATGCAAAATATGCGTTAAAGGCATAATACAAAAACGACAGTCGAAACGTAGACACAAAAGAACAGATGGATAGACAACATTTGTGGATGGACTAATAGTAAATAAACCAAGTAGACACCTTCTCCCAAGATCGTAGGGCAAACATGTCACTTGGGCATGTTAGTGTGTATTCTGCAGCTAGCGGATATAACATTTAATAATAAATAATTATGTTAAATGGCACATGTTTTTCCTCTAAAGGAATGGTACACTTGCACATATAAATCGTAAAAGTAAAAGAGAAAATTGTTCATGATAATTATTTTGTTAATAATCGCGCTGTAATCATTACCACATATTTATATTATCGTACACAGTGTATTCATACCCTATACCGTGACCATGACCCTAACCATAACATATAAACATTACTTCATGTTAATATTATCATACATAATGTCTTTATATAAACGTGCCCTATTTAGTATATCTGCTAATATTAACAATAGTATTATGTACGATTGATTAAATGTTTACACTCGTGCACAGATACGCCGTTATTCGCCACATTTGCGAGTTTTTTAACCTCCAAATTGATAATTGAGTGATTAAACATACTCCTGTCTTTCAGCTCCTGTCAATAGAAAGCATTTAGTGTGCTGTAGGTTGTAAGCGGCAGATGAAATTCTCACATCGAATATATTGATTACCTCTTTAGCAGGTGTGATTATGCAACATCATATTAATACCTACTCACATTTGCCTACAGGCTCGTTGCAGATGTAAAGCAAGTTGGAGTGTAACACATTGTTGTTGAATATTATATTTAATAGGCTTTTTCTTGGAATGTGCCAATTTTAAATAAAAAGCATTTTAAAGTTAAGAAAGTTGTTACATATTTTGTTTGATTTTTCATATATATATATATTATTATTATATATATATATATATATATATATATATATATATATAGAGAGAGAGAGAGAGAGAGAGAGAGAAAGAGAGACTTATTGAAAGGAATTACAAGTAATAAAAGAATAAACTATTTTACATTTTTCTTTCAAATAAACAGCTTTATCTTAATAAAACAATGCATCTTTACCGGAAAATAATGTCATGAAATTATTTCTTGGTAATTTTTGCTAGTAGAGAGTTAGCTCTATAAGTGTTTGTTAACGTAACATGATACAAGATGCTTGCAATTCTAAAAAGGCGGGGGGGCACATTGCAAGAATTACGTTTTTAACTATATATTTTGTAATCTAAAAATTGGTGTGAGATATGTTTATAATATTTAATTTATTTAGGTATACTTTAAGGGACAATAACTGCCTAGATTTATAATTAAAAATCGATGTGTCTAATAGTTAGCGGTTTCATACGTAAATGTAACGTTACATAAACCCTGAACTAAGATGTCAACCTATATTTTTCACGTTTTTCTTTTTATCAAATTACATTCAGATCATTAGTGCTCAATTAATGTGTTCCAAAGGATTAAATAACACTAGTAATAAAAGTATTAGATGTGTGGTCGGTCGGTCTATCATTATTTAATCGATATTTGAATAAATAAATAAAAATATAAAATAAAAACACATCCAAAGACGAAGTGAAATTGTCGTACAAGGCGTGTCAAGGCTTGTCTCCGAGAAATAATTCTACTTTATCTTAATTTTTTTCACACCAAATATAGAAAATAAGGTATTCTAAAATTTAAAAAAATTATTAAATATTGGTCATGCTTACTTTATTAAATGTCAAATTTATATCAATGAAATAGATTGAATAATATTGTTTACATGCGTAATATTATTAAAGTACAGAACAATAAGACTCGAACTGTTTGAAGTAATATCGTTCAAAAACGGAAATACAGTACTAAATACTTCGCATTTTTAGAAAGCAGATAATAAATGTATTCGATTAAGCAATCAACTGCAAAATATACGCTGTTTTATTCATCGTGATATTTACTGAATTCACTGTTTAATAAAAGAATGTAGACAACTAAAATTACATAGTTATATTATCCTGTTTTTTTTTAATGTTATCAAATAAAGCATTAACATTAAGCAATACTTGCAGATCATACAGTAAAGTTGTGGTCTGAAATTTCATATTAATTATTCATAATGAACATGTAACGACTAAAAAATAGTAGAAAACACTAAACAAACTATCGGAAGTGTGAAATAAGTTGTATCGTGTTTCGGTTACAGGCGTACACATAATTCCATTTACAAATAGCTATACCGTTTCAGTTTAGTATGGCATATTAGATTTCATTGTTTAATAATTAAATTTTAAAATAATTTGTGTATATTATATTCACTTGTATTCTAGTAGTAAATATGGGAATTACTTGGAAGTTATGTAAGATATAAGTTAGATACATTGTTTAGAACAGATGAGTTACTTACATAGTAAATACATGTTTCTTTTTTCCGTCATTTCCAATATTTAGCTGTCCAGTTAGCATCATGAAGAGACTAGAAGGTCAAAACTAATTATTAATGCTGACAGTTACAATGTGTTTGTAATTTTTTTCTTTATATATTCTATTCTGGCTCTGTTTTCTGTATTGAGCTCTTTTACTCGGATGTCTTACCCATATTATTCAGTTGAACAGTATATATATATATGTGGGTGTGTGTGTGTGCGTTTGTGTGTATGTGTGTATGTGTGTATGTGTGTATGTGTTACATTATGATGGGTCCTGTATTTTGAAAGCGGGTAAAGTAGCTAGTATGAATTATGAACGGGGTGAAAGAAATAGGATGAAGTGCGAATTAGGTGCATTGATAATTTGGGACAAACAAAATTATTCATTCTGGGAATCATAACATACTGGATGTATGCTGGCCGAGATGAAACGCTCGGATCAAAAAGGTTAGAATAAAAGCGATATTGAGTTCTGTTATGACATTAGTTGAAGGGTCAAAAGGCTCTGACGTCACAGATCCCTGGTGAGAAATGAGTTTTCTCAAACAGTTCACTATGGAGGCGCGCAATGGACAGACGTCCATACACTGAACTCTGCAATGTACAGAGTCGGGTGACAGCGCCAGATATGGGCTAAAACGTAGAACAAGATCACAACGGCGGGACAAGAAAATAGCCGATTTAATCCGTCACATCCCAAAAGCAGTATAAAAGAAGAAGAGAGTTGGAATGACCGAACTGACGAATGGAAATCTCTCCGATTGAAGTGTTAAATAAACGAATGGAATCTTTCTTAAAAAGTCTTGTCTGAGCGTTTTTGTGCATGATGACAGAATTTGCCCACAAAAAAGTACACCACTACGATCACGAGCCAGAAACGGAGATGAGGGTGCAAGCAAACCCACGACCAACAGTGAGGCAGAAATCTATAAGGAAAGTTTTAATATTGATTTAAAACATAAGAACAATTTGAAACATGTTAAGGATATTATAAATTTAAAGACAGTTTAAAGGCTTTAAATAACTATTGTTAAACATGTTAATTCTGCATATAATTGAACGCTAAATTTACTAAGAGGCCCAGTTTCGATTGTGGGTGGTGCCGGGAGACGTCGACCTCGGGCGTGCGCATTAACGAACTATACAAATATATAGACAAGAAAAGACTGTAAAGGATAGTTTAAAATTAATATTAATTACAAAAAAAAAACTGTAATGTCACACACACACACACACACACATATATATATATATATATATATATATATATATATATATATATATATATATATATACAATCATTTTAGGTTGCTTAAGAAAGTTTTATGCATCTTTTTAATCACTGTTTGGAAATAACTAGACACTTTTGTTCATTGTTATTGTTTTGTTTGCTTGTCGCGTTTCTGCTATTAAATAAATTATGACATTTGAATGTATTATTTGTTTTGTAATTTATATAAGACGAATGTATGATTTTTGTTTGTTTTGTAATGCATGTAATAAATAACAACGTTGGGCATGTGAGGTGTGTAGTCCTATAGAATGGCACAAAACCGTCACAACGTGGACGGGCAAAAATGTTCGCTAGGAAGTATCTTACAATACGAAAGTTATGCGACAGGAAAGGACGATCGAATCAAAGTGACAATGTTCTTAAAACAAATATCATCCATTCGACTAAAATGCATTTTATTAAATGAACTCTATTTTATTTATTTGAGAAATGTTTTGCAAACAAATATTTTTACAGCACGAATGTATTGTTTAAAAAGAAGTAAATTGCTACAACTTTACAGAAATAAATAATTATAAAATTCGGTTTATTTGTCTAACGAATAAGTATTACTATTCATTTTACGGAAGAAAGAAGACATATTATGTAATAGTATTGGTCTTGTAAGACAGTATTTCAAAATTAATATAATTCCAAATACTATATTATACAGAGTGATCTAGATATAATCATTGAATAGTCGTCGTCATCATCATCATCATCATCATCATCATCATCATCATCATCATCATCATCATCATCATCATCATCATCATCATCATCATCATCAGCAGCAGCAGCAGCAGCAGCAGCATCATCATTGTTATTAGTGTTGTTTTTATTGTTATTATCATTACCATTATCAGTATTGCTATTATTATCATCATTATTATTATTATTATTATTATTATTATTATTATCGTTATTATTATCATTAGCATTATTCTTATTATTGTCATTATTATTGTCTATCTATCTTTCTATCTATCTATCTATCTATCTATCTATCTATCTATATATATATATATATATATATATATATATATATATAATGGACTTGTTGTTTCCTCCCCCAATCCGGTTAGACTAGCCTATAAAAGTAATGAATCAAACGCGTCGAAACACATCAATTCAGTCGCCTAATATCTTCGAGCGTGTCTCAAGAAACTATAAATCAGTTTTATAAGCTAAACTAAAATAATTAGTTTCAATCCGCACTGTAAGCCTCTCCCAAATACTTGAACCAAAGAGAGAGTAGCACGACAATTTCTCTCTATGAACTCTTACCCTATTAAAACATCGTTTGGTAATTACTTCTCAAGGGATTGTAATCAAGTTGCATCATTGCAGAATTCGTACAACATCCAATCACAGCAAAGCTTACTTCGACATAACAGATCACATCATCCGATCGAAAAAAAAACAGATACGTGTTATTTTATTTCCAATATTTAAAAACCTAAATCGGTTCTTGTTTATTTATCTAGAAATTAGATTCAAGTACGTGTACATAGTAAACACCTGCTACAATTGACAGAATAGATGAACATAATATAATAAAAAAAATATTGGAAATCAGATTCACGCATACATTTTACGTAAAATGCCCCGACCTTCCCGGTCAACCCCAGCGTTTTAGGTGTCGCCATAATAATAATAATAATAATAATAATAATAATAATAATAATAATAATAATAATAACAATAACCATAAAATAATGATGATGATGATGATGATGATGACGATGATGATGATGATTCTATTAGTATATTAAATTCAAAAAGAATTATAATTCAATCATATAATTGATCGAAGTGTTCGTAATGTGCGCTAACAAACGTTTGGAAATAAAATAACGTCGCCCAAAAAGCAATCACTTTTGCTCCTAGATTCAAGAAAAACGGTCATTAAGACTTATAAGAGAGTGTTTTAATAACATAGTGAGAGGTGACAAATATAAACCAAAAAGATACAGTTTAGTATACGTACGGTTTATTAGGCAAATTGAAATAGACTTTGGTTAAAGCTTAACTCAAAACAATAACTAAAGTATATGCTACATATCTATAGTATCATTGAAGTATATATGACACATCTTACGTCGATAAATGCTACTGAACTCATTATATATATATATATATATATATATACATATATATATATACATACATATATATATATATAAAGTAGTAATATAGGCGCTTTTTAAGTATCATCACTGTTATATATGTACGCATATAAATATATATACATATATATATATATATATATATATATATATATATATATATATTAACAGATCTGTATATAGTAAATACATATTTATACGTGGATGTATTCGCATTTCTTAATAATGCATTTTTCACATTTATTTAATATATCGATTATGGTTATCTGTTCTTTGCATAATGTTTACATGGGTTCTTTAAAGTATACCGGGCATTGCTATCTTTATCATTTACATAATATCGATCGCTTTGATCATTTAAAATATGAATAACTATATGGACGATAAAGCTTTCAAAAAAACTATGAATAAATAAAATTTAGTAAAGACTCAATAAGAGCAAATTATTTGTGTCTTTATTTTTGGGCAGCTTTATGTTTAACTGTACATTGTTTATATTCAGCGAATTTTTAACACATCATATCGATGTGTAGAATTATATTCAATGGGGAAACATGAACTTAAGTAGGCTCTCGCTATTCGCGGGGTTAACATTCCAGACACATCCGCGGATATTGTTGGTGATTCCACACAGGATCGTACAAACAGAACTTGTATTTAAAAGGATACGTTTTGATTGGGTTAAATTATAAAGCTTTAAGTATTTATTATTTTTGAAAAGAAATCGTGCGAACTGATACTAAAAAAAATATAATTTGAACGTAAAAGTGTGAACCTCTGATTTTCTTAACGACGTGACCATACTACTGATCTTTACAATCTGCAGTAAATAAATTACCTGCGCGTTAGACTTGCTTTCCTGAAGTCAGATCATTTTAAATGTAAGTTTTTCCATAAAAAACGATGATCGCTCTAAACATATGAATTATGGTGACATGAAATGATTAGTTGCACAGGTCTGCCAATGTGGTACTTAATGCATACTTCCATTTGCTTAGAGGGATGAACTTATTGGAATCGTTACAGCTCTTATTGTTTTCCTCATATTTATCGATGACTAAAATATGGTCACGAAGTATTCAGTGTCTCATAACAGTGGATCAGAACAAACGCGCTTCTCCTTATGGCAAAATAGATGCTCTAGAAATACACTGTTTTACTCTATTCACTTCCTTCCCTCTCCCATGAAAATTTATGACGTTCAAATCAGCTGTTTACTTTAAAAAAATGGATCTGTTTAAATATCTATATGGTTAATCAGTCGAGTCTTTATAAATCTATTCAATAATACAAACTTCTCCATTCCAATTGTGTCTTTTTGCAATACTCTTTTCATACCTTCTGCGCCATTCTCTTTGCACAACACATTCCATTTTTCTTTTCTTTTCTACATGCACCTTTAATCTAATCTCTTTGTCTTTAATAAAATAGAAAACATCATCTAAAACACAACGTGAATATAATAAACCGATCAATAAGCGAATATAACGTTCTTTCAATATAACTTTCTAATCAAATTCGCTCTCAATGAGAAATTGGATACTGATTCAATTTTTATTCTTGATTACCAAATCAGTAATATGTTACATTCACAAATAAGAACGAATATTGGAACAATGTTAGCAGTCAATATGCGTGTTTTTCGAGAGAAAATATCATTAAAAAACGCCAGTACACAACATTCACGGATCGAGCGAAGGGCAGAAGAGTGCATAAAATGTGTTCACTAATCCTAAAACGTTATTCCAAACTTAAGCATGAATGACAAACGAAAATGTAATTTCAAACATGAGTTTGATAGACGGATCGACAGCCATTGCCTACTATAGACAAAATTGGACACAACTGAAATAAAATGGGCCCCTTCAATTTGCTAATTTAGCAATGATAATGACATTTTAAACAGATTTGATGAACAGATGATACAATACAGATGTGAGGACTTGGAATAAATGCTTCTGAACTGTAGCTGACCTTTTCCATGCATAAAATAGGATTCTCAATTATATCAGCCTCTTTTCATGAAATATTTTAATATTTGTTAGAGAACAGGAATGAGTGAAGTTATATGCAAAGAAAAAAATGAATTATTGAACGAATTATTTAATAATTGAAACTACATGTCTGTCATATTCACTAATTCAGATATTAAAAAAACGCAGGGGTATTATTTGTTGGAGAGGAATAGATTGTTTTCCAAACACCTTTTATGAAATGGGTTACACTAAGAAAACGTAAGGACGATACTAATATAGAAAATAATTTCTTGTAGAATTCAAATTACTTATATATATATATATATATATATATATATATATATATATGTATATATATATATATATATATATATATGTATATATATATATATATATATATATATATATATATATCAATGTATCTCTCTCTATATATATACATATGAATCAATATATATATATATATATATATATATATATACAAATTTAAAAACAATTGTAAATATTATATTTTGGTATTTGATGTTATCATGATAAGTCAATGCTCAATATACTAGATAGAGGCATACTATGAGAAAATGAATGCTGAAAATAACATGTGGATAAAGTACAATAATGATTGATTAATCAAGTATTCAAACAAAAAATACAAAAATCTTTTTTATTAAAGATCTTTTTAATATTCATTGTTTGAATACTTTATGAATCCATAATATTGTTATTTACTTAATTTTAACAATTTTCCTTACTCTTATAAGTTACTTAGCTATTTATTTTTGAAATTCGAAAGTTAAAAAATACGGTAATACAAAAAAGAAATTTTATTCAACAAATTCATTTATGGAAGTTAAACGTTACACCAAATTATGGGAGTTTTAAATTACAAGGTTTTGTTTCAAACAAGGTGTGGATTTCTTCTTCTTTTGCATCATTACGTTTCGGAGCCCCTAGATAGATATATAGAAACAAATACATAAACGAACAAATTTAAAATAACAAATAGCAGTAATTAGAGAGTAAGATAAGAATTATCAAAAGTTCATAGTATGTTTGTGCTTCATATGGTAATCATTTTAAATAGCTAAGTGAAGTGACGTATGAATCACCCTGTATATATATATATATATATATATATATATATATATATATAT
>OY744518.1:57239938-57254938 GCA_963556195.1 Sepiola atlantica | reverse complement strand
TTTTCAATTATTTTTAACTTGACCAATTGATATTCCTGTTTTGAATTGAGATGTTTCCTTTATTTATTTTGTCCATTCCTTTATAATATGAAAATCTAAATAGAGGATCAGACATTTTGCCTGATTGGATCTTAGTTTCTTTTAAGTAATGATCGATAACATCAACATGCAAGTTTAACGGATGTATACGTGTCTGTATTAATTAAAATAATTATATAAATAACAATTATTTAATATTGAGCATTATTATATAAGCCCCTGTTGAAATTCTTTGTATTTTTTCTGTTATATATATATATACTTTATATGGGGTACTATATATATATGTATATATATATATATATATATATATATATATATATATATATATATATATATATATATATAAGTATACATTTTTATTTCTACAAACATTATTGGTTACATATGTGCATACATGTTTCGGTTGCACTTTTCCCAGAAAGTCAACCTCATCAGACCAAGAATTATTGGTCTGATGAGGTTGACTTTCTGGGAAAAGTGCAACCGAAACATGTATGCACATATGTAACCAATAATGTTTGTATAAATAAAATAATATACTTATAAACAGCTCTACTTGTTATTGAGCATTTTTTATAAACACTTGAGTTTCTACGGATTTACATTTACAGAAACTAATACAATACATGTACGATATATATATATATATATATATATATATATATATATATATATATATATATATATGTATATATATATATATATAGTAGCCACGGGCTACTATATTCCCTTAACTATCCACCATGTACACCCTAAATTTCGATGTACTTGCATAACATTTTTCTTCAAATTATCATACTGAGGAGGTATTACAATAAAGATAAAAGTTTGGTGAATATATTAAAACTATCTTTTGGTTTTTCCTTGTTCCAATATATATATATATATATATATATATATATATATATATATATATATATATATATATATATATATATATAAAGCCAGTTATGACACAACATTCAATATATATGCTAGTGTATCCGGACACATCGTTTTAAATGATTAGTTTCTTCGAGTGCTTCAGTATAATACACATCTTATTCCAAGTTATTCAATCGGAATTGATAATACCATTACGCGTACTTCTTTTATGAGAGACATTTAGAAGAATCAATATCCCAAATACATATTTTGTAAATTCGATTTATTTTGATTTCAATTATATGTTAAAATGTTTACTCGTAATTCCATGTGTCAAAATAAAACTATTAATAATTCGAATAATAAATATAGCCAATACAATATAAAGGGATGGGCTATAAGGTAAAGGGTTAAGTCAGTTCATCTTGATAGCATATATGTTAATAACGTGGTTCACTCTACACGTGTTTGCAGTATAATATTTAAGACTTTTATCGGGTAGATAAGATGGAAGAGTATGTGTTCGTGGTTGAAAGAACAACATTGAATATTGGTCAACATTTTCGTCATATAAAAAAAATAAAACATATTTGATTTAATTGTTTTACTACTACGGGTCGCAATTTAAAAATATGAGGCAAACCCGAATGTGGATGTTCGATAATACCAAATAAAAATTCATTGATCACAGACCAAGAAAACTGTCCATAGAAAATACCCGTTCGTGTTAAGGGGAGATCGATAGACATAGTTTATATCCAAGTTTTATTTCTGTAATCAGTATATCTATTCGATGTGGATTTTGATGTAGTAAAGATAACATGAAAAGTCCTCTGTAATAAGGAATTCTAAAAGAATGTGTTGTATGTCTGTAACAACTGCACTGTTACTACTCATGTCAAAGTTCACTAGGCTATGATCCAATTGTGTCTAAATAAAGTACTTTATATAAACATTGTATGGGTTAAGTATGTTTGTTTATACTGTTGAGCTAATTTATACGACACTAATTTCATAATTAAGTGAGTTTAATGTGCCACTCTATTCACATTTACAAAGAAAAGTGGATTCAAAGGTTAATTAGTAATTGTTATTGTTTTAACAAACGCTGGTTCTAATAAATAATTTAATTTCTTGCTTTACATGGGTTTGCAAATCAATCCTATACACGTCAACCATATATAGAGTTACACAGGATGGTATATTATATTTCCCTTTTCAGAAGATTAAAAGCTTGTGATTCTACCGGTGGTTTCTTATTGATTAGAAACGCATATATAATGAAGAATCGGAATTATCTTCTTGTAGATGCATTTAGTTGTATTTAAAGGACCGTGGATTATTTTGAAGCAGTTTGGAATCGATCGATTTTTTTTCCATCAGTAATTTGTAAAATTATATCTCGCTGAGTCACGCAAAACGAAATGTCTCCTAAGACGCTTATAGTTTGTATTGCATAGACTATTAATGACGTGTAGTTTAAAAGGAGGAAATAATGTAATTGTTTTGGAAAAGTTATTATTCACTTTGGAAAAATATAAACGTTTAATTTATATTTAATTACTTGTTTATCAGAAGGTGATAAAGGCTAGTTGCTTTAGCAGGATGTGGTGTCTTTTCTACCGTAATATTTCAACTATAGCTGGTGGGAGGTGATATGGATTCATAAATTTCCTTACCGATCGTCTTAAAAGTGTTATTATCGGTGATTATACACCCTCTCATTATATTCAGTGATTCAATTTCAAACAATGTACAAGCTGTATTAATGTGTTAAGAAAAACGTATTCCCCAAAAGACCATACACTTGATAGGTATATTATAATATATATATATACATATATATATATATATATATATATATATATATATATATATATATATATATACAGAGAGAGAGAGACCTTGCGATTTATAAAGTATATATATTCAAACATCAGTTTTTTTAGGAGAGCATTGCGCTTTGAACAAGGCTACTTTTATCCTGCTGCTTAGCATTATTCGAATGACGTCTGTCTATATTAGCACAAATAAGTGATACAATACTGAACGATACTCACTCCATCTCTATTACTGGAATGTGGGAGCACTTATTTACAATAGAAAACCATTTGAACTTAATCCTGAGATGGTGGCCAGGGAATTGCAGATGCACGATGTAGACATTTTGCCACGTTCTAAGACTCGTTTCGCTAGGGAGGATCAAGTTGTTGATCGTGATCATTATAACTATCATTACCACAGAAATTAATCAGAGTTGGCACATTTTTAGTCGAACATATATAACTGTTATCTCCTAAGTTATTTGGTATATTTTTGGATTGTACTTTTTTATTAGGTTTGTTACACAACTTGTATTCTTAATCTTATCATTTTCACTATTAAATGAAATTACATTGATAGCAACGGGGGTATTTATGCTAGTAAATGTCGAACCTATGTATGTGAGTCATTTTTGAAAATTGTCTATATCGTTAAGATAGATATTATCATCAACAATATTATGTGGAATATTAGTAAAAATGCTATCGTAATAGATTATAGATATGTTGGTTTGAGAGATAATTATAATGTCGGAATAAATATATACTAGCCACATAATGTGTTATTTGGTGCTGAATATTTAAGTACGATATATTAGTAAAATTCCTGTCACTTTCATGTATAGGAAGGTCAAAACTATTCGTATGAAGTCGTTAATTATGACTAATTCATTGAGTTAAGGCATAAGGGCTAATTGCGTGTTCATAAAATTTAGCGTGTAGTTGCTTGTTATCAAAAGAGAGATAAGTTTTTTGAGTATACAAGCGTTAACTACGTCGTCATGTACACAAGGAGTATTTAGTGAGCATTGTTGTTTTCGTTGGCAATTACAATAATCGCATGATGGTGAATATAGGGAAACTATCTAGGCTATTAAGATAAGCAATGATCATTTGAACTAACTTTGTAGACTATAGTATATTTTGGTATTTCAGCTTATCAAACTATATATTTATAATCTTGTAAATTATTAGCGTTTCTGTAGCGTTAACTACGTTCTGCTTTTCTTTTAATCTTTATTATTCACTTAGCATTGAAAACACGGTAGCAAATATACGATATTGAACATGGAGATGTTTAAGAGGCGTAATGGTTTTACATATATTGATCTTCACAGATATTGAGGTTTGACTACCTTTTACTCCTCTCTCTCTCTCTCTCTCTCTATATATATATATATATATATATATATATATATATATACAGAGAGAGAGAGAGACAAACACACAGAGACAGAGAGAGAGAGACAGAGAGAGAGAGAGAGAGAGAGAGAGATGATACGTATATAGGAATAATCCATGGACACGTGTTTCTTGCTTACAGCCGTCATCAGCATGGCTTACTTAGGCAAGGATTGGACGATATTGGTGTCTATAGTCCAGCGTTTTACCATATTTTCCATAAATATATACTATTTTATCACATAAATATTCTATGTATTTTCATGTAATTATTTTTTATTAGTATTATTGGTGATTGCAGCGTTCGTCGTTTATTTTTATGCTTACTACTATTTAGATTGTGTCACTTCCTAAGTAATTAAGATGTGGAAAATTGCATTATTATTCGCCCTTTACTTTCATAGGACATATTTTTCGTTAATATATATATTTACTTATTTTTAATGTATATAAAAGTAATCCATGAACACGTGTTTCTGGCCCACAACCGTCATCAGTATGGAAAACTTAGACAAGGATCGAACCTTCGATATTGATGTTTATTTTGTACAGCGTCTTTACCATTGGGCCAAGACGCCCTGTTTCAGAATATGTACGCTTTTTATCACCTAAATATTTAATATATTTTCATGTAATTATTTTTATTGGTAATTGCAGCGTTCATAATTATTTTTTCATACTACTATTTAGATTGTCTCATTGTGAATAAGATGCAGTAAATTGCATTATTAGTCGCCTTTAAGTTTTAAACGACTTATTTTTCGTTAATAAATATATATATATATATATATATATATATATATATATATAATTTATTTTATGTGTACGTAAACGTATGCCATGGACACGTGTTTCTGACTCACAGCTGTCATCAGCATAGCTATTTTAGACAAGGTTTGAACCTTCGATATTGATGTGTATAGTCAAGCGTCTTTACTATTATGCCAAGATGCCCTGTCTAGAAATATATACGATATTTATCACATAAATATATTATGTATTTTCATGTATTTTTTTTTTATTCGGTATGGTGATTGCAGCGTTCGTTGTTCATTTTTTTGCTTACTACTATTTAAATTGTCTCACTTCTTAAGTGATTAATATGCAGAAATTACATTATTAGTCGGGTCCATATGTAATATTTTTCTGATCACATAGGTGAGCTATATATATATATATATATATATATATGTATATATATATATATATCTGTATATATATGTATATATATATATATATATATATATATTGTGTGTAGATTTCAATATTGCGTAGAGAATCCGAATAAAAAAGCTCAATGTACCTTTACACAGAGCAAAACAGAATTATTAAAAGGAAAACACTATACCCACATTAAGGTTGTATACATTATAACTTATTTCAACCCTTTAATTTGGTCTTCTCAGACGTATACACAACCACGTCAAAAAACAAATAATAAGAAAAATTGATCATCGTCTTCAAAAGATAAATTCACTTTGTTGATTGGCCGATGTAACAAAGGGAGAAAATGGTAAAATAATCGACGATAGGTGACTGAAGTAACATATTAATTTGACCCTTCTAGTTTTTTACATATGCAAAAATATGAAAATATATATATATATGAATTCGTTTTTGCTATTGGAAGAAATAAATTATCTTAGTTAAAATTAACGGATTTGATTAACAGGTTAAAATGGAAGGCATACCTTTTCTTAAAAGCGGACACTACAAAAGAACAACATGAAATGTATATTTTCAGAACCCTAAACCCAGATAAACCTATTGAAGCACTTAAACAATTTGAAGCTGATTTATTTAATATAGTGAACACGATCAAATTCAAGAAACATTCTAATGACTTTCAGTCGGAACTCGCAAACGATATCAAAAACAAAAAAAAATCAGACACAGTTTGGTGTAAAGCCGACAAATCTGGCAATATATATAAAATGTGTCCACTTGAATACAAACAGCTAATTAACGATAAAATCGCGAATACTTATAAAAAAGACATTGACGACATGGAGGCTACAATTTACGAGGAAACTAGAGAATTTACCTCAAAATTGAGGATTGAAGACAAAGTAAGAAAATTCAGATGAGAAAAATGCTTACATCCTTATAAAATACTATAAAAAGAACTTCCAAAATAATAAGCAATCCAGACTTATCAATACAACGAAAACTTAATTGGGGCATTTAGCCAAAAAGATACTACAGAATATAATTAACGAGACTCTAACATCGGCACAGTTCAATCTATGGAAGGACTCTGCTTACACAATGGAATGGTTTAAAGAAATAGAAAATAAGGAAATATTCTTCTTTATCCAACTCAATATAATGGACTTTTATCATTCCATTTCGAGAGAATTGCTAATTAATAGCATAAACTATGCAAAGAATTTCGTTGACATTTCAGATGAACAAATAAATATAATGTTGACCTGTCGGAGATCCATTTTGGCACACGATAGGGATAACTGGATTTTAAAAAAAGGACAGACTTTGATGTCCCGATGGGGGAGTTTGGTTCAACTTAAATAGCAGATTTTGTTGGAATCTATATCATATATATAATCAGTCGAATTGTAAACCTCAATCAAATTGGCCTATATAGAGATGACGGACTGATCATCGCACCTAATAGCAATGGCCTATTAATATCTAGTATGCATAAAGCACTAAATAAGGTTTTCAAATATTTAGATTTTAGGATTGAAGTGACCCCTTAATTGCAACGAAGTAAATTTTCTAGACATTACACTAAACTTAAACGAGGGAAAATTTCAACCTTTTCACGAAGATAATCATACACTAATATACATTAACTCTAAATCCAATCATCCTAAATGCATTATAAAACAAGTGCCTACAACTACTAACACCAGAATTGACAAACTCTCATCAAATAAAAATATCTTAAAGGCTAGCAAACATATATATGATAATGTATTAAGAAATAGTGGGTACAATGAACAATTAAGATATACTGATAAAATAAGGAAAACTGAACCAAACAACAGGGGGCGCAAAATTATCTGGTCCATCCGCCATATTGCCAGCTTTCTAGCCTTAATATCGGGAGAATATTGAAAAATTTAATAGATAAACATTTTAAAACGACTAATCCCTTAAGTAAAATTTTCACTAGGAAAACTGAAGTAGTTATCTTGCACTAATAAAATGGACAACATTATTAATACACATAATAAAAAAGATTGAGCACACCGAGTAAGAAAACAAAAATGGGGGAAAATGTAATTGTCAGATTAAGAATAACTGTTCACTTAAGGGAAACTGTAACGTCGAAAGCATTGTATATAAGTCAACGATTTATCTGAAAGAGAATACTACTAATAAGAAAGTATACATAATAATATCCGCCGGGAAGTGGAAACAACGATTCCACGTCCACCAACATCTCACTTTTAAACACGGACGTCACCAATGAAACCGAATTTACCAAACATCGGTGTTTTTTTTAAAAACAACAATTTAACACAAACTGTTTCGTTGGCCATACTATGTCATTCTAACACTCCGAAAGGATTTAGACATAGATGCAATTCGTGCATTGAGGAAAAAATTAGAATATTAAAATACGAAGACAATAACATTTCAAATAGACGAGATGCACTGATGGCTAAATGTAGACAGACACAGGTTTTAAATTAATAGCACGCCATAAAGTTCTTTGTAAATAACAATTCGTTTAGAGTATAGTTACTATAAAGCTCAAATTCTAAGTTTTAACTAAGATGATTTATTTATTTCGATAGAAAAAACGAACTCTCTTATATATATATTTATCTTTCTGCATGTGTAAAAAGAAGAGTCAAATTAATATTTTACTTCAGTCACGCCTCGTCGATTATTTTACCATTTACCCCCTGTTTAACATCGACCAATCAACAGAGTGAATTTATCTTATCTTTTTTTGTTGTTTATACGTTTGAGGAGATCTAATAAAAGGGTTGAAATAAGTTGTAATGTATACAACCTTAATGGGTGTATAGTTGGTTTTCCTTTTAATAATTCTCCTTCTCTCTATATATATATATACATGCGTATATACATACACACATTATATATATATATATATATATTGTGTGTATTTAGGCAGCATTTTTTCATTAATGCATGTGTTGTTGAAAACAACAGAAATCTTCTGTTTAGTGATTCCTTTTTTTATTTTTACTATCTGTCGAATGATCTTTTTGACGTTGAAATTGAATGAATTAATGTAGGATCCGTGTGTTTGACTAACGTTTTCGATTCTCTTCGGAATTATCTTCAGGTCTTTAATGGCAAAAATTAATAAAAAGCGAGTCAAAGAATGGAATTTCCTAAAAAATACGCCGGCAAATCGTTCACGTAAAAGACGGCGTCTACATTTTGAAATGTAACGATTGCACCAGTTATTCGTTTATTTATTAATTTTATTTATTATTCTTATCATTATTTTTTATTATTTTAATTTAAAATAGTGGCTGATTTAATTTGGTCTAGTCTAATAATTATGGAGAAGGAAAATGGGGGAGATAAGCATTAAGTAATTTTAATAAGATGTCCCTATTTTATCAATTGAATTAGGCGACTTAGGTTAGTGTCACTGCACTAAGCTAAGCATTTTAAAATAGTTTTACTTGTCTCATATGAAATGTTATTAATTTTAGGTTGTGTGTTTTTATGTACACGGCTTCAATCATTTTTAATTTTTTTAAATTAGTTTCGGAATGTATTATTTTTGTGTTCATTACTAAGATTTGTCTCAACTCAGATGTAGGGCAGTTGTGCGTTTGTAGGTGTTTGTATATTGAACTAGTGTTGGTGAGGTGAATAGTGAGGCGGCGGGATAGAGTGGTTGTTGTAAAACCAATGTAGCTATTATTATTTTTGGAGGAACATCCTCCTAAAGGGCATTTAAATTTATAAACTACATTGGTTATTTCTAATGTTTTGGGGGTTGGAGAGGGGTTGATTTTTACTACAAGGTTTTGCGTTGTGAATCTTTCATGATAAATAATTAATTTAATTTTGTTTACTTTATCTGTTTGGAGATATATATCGATGTGTAATATTTTTATAGTTTTTTCTTCTAGTCTGAAAATTGGCTGCATTTGGTTGCGGTAATATATGTTGATGTAATTGGAGTTGTTAAAAATATTTGAAACCGTATACATAAAAAAAACAGCAACCTAAAATTAATAACATTTCATATGAGACAAGTAAAACTATTTTAAAATGCTTATCTTAGTTCAGTGACAGTAACCAGTGTCGCCTAATTCAATTTAAAAAAATAGGGACATCTTATTAAAATTACTTACTGCCTATCTCTCCCATTTTCCTTCTCCATAATTATAATAATTATTACACTAGACCAAATTAAATCAGCCACTATTTTAAATTAAAATTATAAAACATAATAAGTAGAATAATTAATAAAATTAATAAATAAACGAAGAACTGTTTCAATCGTCACATTTCACAATGTAGACGTCCGTCTTTTACTTGAACGGTTTGCCGACGTATTTTTTAAGAAATTCCATTCTTGGACTCGCTTTTTATTCATTATCGCCATTAAAGACCTGAAGATGATTCCGGAGAGAATCGAAAACGTTAGTCAAACACACGGATCCTACATTAATTCATTCCATTTAAAGGTCAAAAAGATCATTCGGCGAATGGAAAAAATCAACAAAAAAATCACTAAACAGAAGAGTTCTGTCGTTTTCAACAACACATGCATATATATGCATATATATATATATATATATATATATATATATATATATATATATATATATATAATTATTCCCAACTAGCATTACAGTAAAATGCGCTTTCGCGTCATTAATAGAATTCATCTAAAAACAACAAATAAATACCATATATACGTACACAAACATTATCATATATATATATATATATATATATATATATATATATATATATATATATATATATATGTATATATATATGTATATAACTATATATATGTATATATATGTATATATGTGTATATATATATGTATATATATATATGTATATATATATGTATATATATATATGTATATATGTGTATATATATGTATATATATATATGTATATGTATATATATGTATATATGTATGTATATATATATGTATATACATATATATATATGTATATATATGTATATATATGTATATATATATCTACTTATCTATATATATATATATATATATGTATATATATATATATGTATATATATATATATGTATATATATATATATATATATGTATATATATATATATATATGTGGGTGTGTGTGTGTCTATTCTTTAGAAAGTATTGCATTGCAAGTCAAATAAGAATTAACATTTGCGATATTGATACATCGACTGAATTTAAATTTAACTAAAAATATCTTACAAATATAGGAAACTTAATTATTCTCCAGCGTAAATAAACACTAATGGACTTGAGAATCCGATATATTTTGATTGCCTTTAAATACATAATAATGTTATTTTTATAACATTCGTCCAATTAAGTTATTTATCACACGAAATGTACGCTTCAAATTTAAACTCAGCTAAAGGTATTCTATTTACTGATCACTTTAAATAATCCTCTCCTCTAATATCATGACATTATTTGTTCGAGCTTTATTTAAGTTTATGTTTGTCTTTAATGTTATTCCATTCCTGCTGCATTTCGGCAGTTATTTTTTATTTTACTTTTGCCATCTTCAAACAAAGCACATCTTCACTGACGTCAATACTCTGATATGACCCATACTTATATGGGGTAACCTTGATATGAATGTGGGCAGTACGATATTTGTTAACATCATATTTAAATTTTTTCATGTTGGTATGATTGGTGAACAGTGCTTTTGAAGGAAATTCCAAAAATAGAAAATCCGAGTAAAGATGTTTTTAAAGTAAAATATAGTCCCTCTTTGAGGTACCTATATAATGAAGAGAGCGATGTTATTGCAAGTTCGGTGGTAAAGTGGAATTAAATTATTGGGTTACAAGTGCAGTAAGTTAGTCAGAAAACATTCTTCGAAAGTACTCATAAAACAAGCACCATTATGCACACAGAGACGATGCAAAAGTAGATGGAGCTTTGTTCGCAGTGCTTTACCCACCAGGTTATACATTATTTGTGTACCCAGTTCAAGAGAGGGGGGGAGAAAGAGGGAAGAGAGAGAAGGATAAAGACTCTAGTTGTTGGTGTACCAGCCCAGATGTAACAGCAATTCACCATGTGCGAGTGAATGGTGGTTTCGTACATATCTAGAATATTGGCAGACGTCAGGAGGTTTCTGGACGTTTTTGAAGGAAATTTGTCAACATCTTTTATGTACTTTTTCAAACTCATGTTACCTAAGTATGTCAAGCCGATGTGTTATTGCACTTTCTGGAAGGAGTCTCTCAGCCATGTAATTCTTATTTATTATCATTAGTATCATTCTTCTTATTTTTTTTTAATATTTAGTAGTAGTAGTAGTGGCAGTTGTAGTAGTAAGAGTAGTAGTACTTGTGTTATATTATCTTATTATTATTTCTAGCTACTGTAATATATGTACGTTACTCTTAACAACCTCCATTATTCGGACTGACGAAACCTCGAGGCCAACGCTTCCCGCAACATCACAATAAGAAAGTCGAAATAACACGAAAGGTTTTTGGAATAATACGAAAGTTTTTCAGAAGCGCCGACCATGGCTCGTCTCATAAAATCGATACAAAGTTCTTACTATCTTTCACAGATGCATGAATAATTAACACTTTTACTTTTCTCTGTTCATTCTTTAAATCACATCAACCACCTTTCTTTTTAAACACTTTTCTTTTAAAACACTGTTCCCTTTTAAACAGCTTTTGTCTTTTAAACATTTTACATTAAACACTGTTCTTTTTATAAAACTTCTTTTCAAACATTTCTTTTCAAGCATTTGTCTTTCTATTTTAGACACTTCTCTTTTTAACACATATTATTTCATCATTACTGTTTTAATCACTGTTTTTTTTAAACATTGTATCTTAAACAACTTCTTCCGAACACTTTTCCTTTTAAACATTGTTCTCTTTTTAACATCGTACACTTGTTCTCCCTGTTTTAACTCTTTCAATTTATCACATTAGGACCCGAAAATGTTCAATTGTACACAAAAAGTTACCATACATATTTTCTTCTTCGTCAAGCGGTCGTCGCCGTACTCTCTGCCGTAGTTCCATTCGTGATCGATTCGGATGGTCTTTGTTCTGTGGGCAAACTTTATTTTTAGGCAGGAGAAAACACTCAGAGACAGTTTTTCTCAGAGAGAGATTCGATTCTTGGCATTCTTTGTGTGTGGCCAATTTGAAATCTACTTTCCACCCCTTTTTCTGCCTAAATATCATTTTGATCTGAATCCCTTAACCCCCCCCCCACTTGTTAGATTACATTCTACCTCCGATCGTTTTTCTTTTTTCTCTCTCCTCTTCTTTTTTCTTTTTCTTTTCTTTTCTTTTCTTGTCTTTCTATTCTCTTCTTTTCTTCTTTTTCCCAAATAATTTTAATACATTACGACGATTCGTCTTTGACCCCATTGAAGCATTTGCCTTGGAATACGCCTAACTGAAAACAGGAAGAATATTGTTTTCCTTGAAATGGCCGCTTTTATTTGATTCCTCTCCGTGGACAACAGACCTGAGTGAAATCGCCGTCGTTGGATTTTTATACAGATTCCTCTGGATTTACCAATATTTCTGAGCCCTACGTTTTTTGGATTTCGTTATTGGTGATTCCCATGCCCGTTTGAACTTTTTGGAAGGTTTTTTTATAGAAGTTTTTTTGATTTTTTAATTTTAAATTTTAAAAGAAAACTTTTTCAAATTTGGATCTTTGACAGTCCTACCCTGTCAACTTATCAATCATAATTTTTCCTCTGATGATAAGATTTTAACCTTGTAAAAACCTGGTTTAAGGAAAGAAAGAGATGAAAAATAAATGTTTTTATTAACTAAACTACTCCTTGTTTTGAACAATTGAAAATACCGATTTGCTTCCATTTGCAGGTCTTATTAATTTTCATTGACGTACCATATATATATATATATATATATATATATATATATATATATATATATATATATATATATATATATATATATAGTATGTATGAAGGTTAGAATTCCGAAGCAAGAGAAAGGCAATGTTGAGAACCGGATACGGTAAATCGAAGATCAATTCTTTTATATTAAAACGTTGAAGAAGCCACCACTATTTTCAACACATTCAACAATACTGACACCTCCAATTCACTAACGACCACCCCAACACCTCAGGATCACTCTCACTTCTAGACTTCAATTTTAGCATCAATGAGGATTGATCCATACACACCACCTTTTACAGAAAACTTGCCTTTAGAACGCTTTCATCCACTTTAAATCTGCTTTACACCTTAAAGCCAAATTATGTTATGCACACACAGAAATCACTGGTAGACAATATAAATGCTCCGCTACTAATAATAAAGCAACACACGCTAAGGCCTTCTACCGGACCCTTTTTATCAACGGCTTTCCGCTCTCTATCATAGTAAGCCTCAGTAACACTAAAAGACGCACATACCACCCCCTTACCAACACCTGCTTCATCAAACTCCCTTTCCTTAGCGATAGCATTACATCCGCGAGCCCCAAAGCAATACGTAGCAATAACCTTTCCATTCAACTCACTCACACAGGTACTACCCTCCGATAACACCTACCTAAAAACACAGTAACCAAACTTATTAACCCTGGTCTCTAACCAATTACCTCATTCCCAACTTTGGGATTTGCCTTTTCACTCATATATGTTACAGAGAACAATCTGTTAAGTGTACAAATTTCTACATCGTTAGAATTGCCAGACCTTTGCACTAACGCACCAAGGTGCACTTACATAGCCGCATTTCTTCTTTCTATAAGCGTATGTTATAATATGGCAATACACAACGTATTATCCATGTCCGTATCATTGCTTCAAATAAAAGCATCGGTAACCTAAACATAACAGAGACGCTATTTAAATAACAGAGCCGAGCGTTGTTCCCTCATTCATTCTGAAACCCCACTCCTCATGCTACATCATTGAACCTCTACTAACTTTGGGTCATGCTTTATACTCTGTTCTCCTTTGTAGCTGCCTTATTCAAATGATCTCAACCATCTATCCACATAAGTTGATCTGAGATTTACCGTGTATTGTCATTTATTTTAGTTCATCCCATATTCCACCGTCCGCTTCTCAACATGGCATTGCTCCTGCTTCGGAATTTACACCTCCATACTTAATTGTTTACCAGTAATGTTGTAAGCAAATTACCACTTATATACATATGTATATATATATATATATATATATATAATATATACATATGTATATATATATAATATATACATATGTATATATATATATAATATATACATATGTATATATATTATATATACATGTGTATATATATATAATATATACATATGTATATATATCATATATACATATGTATATATATAATATATACATATGTATATATATATAATATATACATATGTATATATATAATATATACATATGTATACATATATATGTAAATAATATATACATATGTATATATATAATATATACATATGTATATATATAATATAGACATATGTATATATATAATATATACATATGTATATATATAATATATACATATGTATATATATATATATATATATATATAATATACATATGTATATATATATATATAATATATAATATATACATGTGTATATATATAATATATACATATGTATATATAATATATATAATATATACATATATATATATAATATATATATGTATATATATAAT